>CM053791.1:477699254-478249254 GCA_028749045.1 Cupressus sempervirens | reverse complement strand
TTTCTTGGATGGAACTAAAATGTGGATTTATTCTTGATGATGTCATGTTGTGACATGTTTTGACTCAACCATTTTTGAGTCTTCAATCAGTATGATTTTGAGATATTCTTGGTTGCTTGTTGAGAACCAATGCATATTGCGATTTATCTTGAGATATATTTTGGTTATTGAGAACCAATTGATACTTATGATTATCAGTGATGCCTTCAGTTGCCAATAGAGAACTATTGTGGTCATGATTTTCAATGGATACTTTTCCAGATGCTCATGGAGATTTGATGATTCTTATCTTGGAGATTTGATGATTCTTATTATGGATATTTGATGCTTTTATCGTGGATATTTGATGATTTCTTTTTATGGATTATCTTTTGGATTTTCTTTATAGTCACTTGTATAGGAGTGTGGTGATTTATGATTCCATGAGCTTAGGGTAGGTAATCTACTTGTAGTATCGGAAAGTGGCTTGCAATGGGGGTCGGGGCCCTAAGTGGCTACCAGGGTAACTCATTGTAAGTTTGGTTAATAAGTGATAACATTTACACACTAAATTGGGATTAAATGAACCTAAAAAGATAATTGTTTTGGTTCTCGCCCATGCTTTGAGTGCTTGTACAGGCTAGGATGCGAGTAGTGAGAATGCATGGTTGCGACCTTGCATTCCGTAGTATGCCTCGTCAGTATGAGAGGATACTAGTGGCTGCATGAGATCAGTATGGACCCATCTAGTTTAGCTAACTGCTAGGGTAACTTGTATGTGATAAATGCAATGACACTTTCCCACTTGCAGAGTAGGTTTCCTACATGTCATTGTTGTGCCTCTGAAAATTAGATGTCAGTTTTTGTGTGATGGAACCTTTGAGTTAGTATACTTTTAGGATTCCTGGACGTAGAGAGTAATTATGTTATGTGGTTTGGATAGCCTATGTGGGACTTGAGATTATCTCCTCAGCATGGTGGGAGTGGACCACTTAGGTTCTACGCAGTCGGGTGGTAGTGTATTTTCCACTCTTATCATTTGAGATTCGTTTGAGACACCGTGGCTGATGCTTTCTTGGTTGGTATTTATCTTCATTATGATCTTGGAGCATTATGATAGATAATATACCCTATGATGGATGTATTTATTGGTATTTTTCTTATATTGATGATTTGCATATGTTAAATGATGCTTTAGTTTGCATGTTAGTAAGATGTTTTTGGAGTGATATTCCTACTATATAAATATCGATGATCTCTTCGGTGCTTTGAAATGTTACGCATGGACGGATGGCTAAGATCCACGATGGCGTAATGATGCTATTTACAGTTGGGAGGAACCGTGTACTTAGTTATTTATGTTTGTGATATATGGTTATCTTTTATGAAGGATGTTTATACCCTTATGATGATGATGTATCATGTATGATATGTGGTTTCATTTACTTTAATCGCATCATGGATTAATATTGGATGATGATGTACTTTATTTACATGGATGCTTTATTCTTTTAAGCCTTTCATACTTGTGACATGTACAGTGGATGGTTGAGCTAAACTAAAATGTAATTACAAAAAGGACACTTGTATATTGTTTAAGAACATTAGATGTATCATTGTCATTTCATAAGGATGTGATGTTAGATGAATAGTTAATTTAGATGTAATTCAACGTTAAGGGATCCTTAAAGAATTTAATCTGTTATGTTATGTTATGTGTACTTTTATTCAAATTATTTCTATTGCTTCCACAAGTGTTGTGAATGGTTTATCTTTCATGATTTAAAAAAAAACTTGTTCGGCAAACTTAGTGAAATTCTTTGGATCCCATGGCAAGGATTACATTTGGTATCAGAGCTCGAGTTTCAACATTGGGAGCTCTGGGTATATTGGAATGCAACTAGTTGTTAACTAGTTGAACAAAAAATGAAAACTTTGAACTATCACGTGTATCTCTTTTAAACTGAAAACTTGAAACTAGGTGAACTGAAACAGAACTTAAAATTGTTTCTTGCATATTTTTCATACTTCAACACTTAGCTTTCAAAACTAAAAATTCTACTTGAACCTAAAGATGGACAAAACTTGAAATTGAAACTTATTCTAGCTGCAAAACATGTATCTTTCATCTATGATCTAAGGTAGTATGCCTTTGTTTATCTTTGCAAGCATTAAGTAGCTCTTGTTTAGAATGTATTAAGGAATCTATTTTAGTAGTTTTTAAAAGAATGAATGTTGGATTGATATGGTTTTCGGTTTACCATTAAGCCAAAATCATATTTCTCTAAGGGTGTTGTAATATCTTCAGTGGAATCATATCTCCCTACAAAGGGAAAGGGTTCAATGGGACCCACATAGTCAGTATCTGAATTTCTCATTCTTGTAGGCTTCCACGAGTAAGCCTAATCCTAGGGGGGGTGGATGTAGTGCCCACCCCTGGTTCGCATTTTGTTATCATTGCTGAACTCTTTTAGAGCTAGTTTGATGTTGTTGCTTAGCAGCATTCTTTTGAGATTATTAGATATTGTGCTATGGATTTAGTTTATTATGTGATGAGATTACTTAGATTTTGCATTTCATGTATGCATGATGATTATTTTCATTGTTTGCAGTTATTAATGATGATTAGTAAGATGATTTATTATCATATGTGTTTACTTATGGATACTTACCCCATACTTGCATGTGTATGGTGTGCGTGTTTGCTTTTGTATGGCGTGTCTGATGTGGTTAAGAAAGGGAGTCATAGTCACCTGCTAGTAGGGATCTACATAATGCACCACTTCCTGCCATTGCCTGTATGGTTTAGTATATATTGTGCTTGTACATGCATGGTTTTATGCAGGTTGCAAGTACCGGGTATCGACTTCCCTGAATTGTCAGGATGAGCATACCCTATCACATAATCTCAATAATAAGAGAGGGGAGATAAATTCTCAAGTCCAAATCCCAACCTTTTAAGCCATTTGTTTTAATTGAAAAATTAGGACAAGTATCTGAGTTGAGTACCCTCTGAATACGTTGGATAACGTAATTCATGATATAAACCCTTGGTTTGATTTTGTATGTATTTTGGCTATGATAGGTTTTCATATTTTACCTTGTGAGTCTTTGGAGTATTTTCTATTAATTAAACCTAATTAAAAGATTTAATTAATGGTTTAATTTAATAGAAATTAATATGATATTTTAATATTTATTTTATTTAATTAATTGAGAAATTAATTAAATAAAATAATTAAATTTGAAAATAAAAAGTTTAAAGTTTAAATTTGGAATGTGACAATATTTATTTTAATAATAATATATTTGGAGTTCATTTTTAAATAAATGACTAAATAATATTATTATTGAAGCAAATAAATATTTTAGCAATTAAGTTTTGAAAAATGAAATTTAAAAGTGGAAAATATATTAAAATTATTAAAAGATTCCAGATTTCATGTGATTAAAATATAAATATATTAAAATTGAAAAGTGGAGATATTAAAGTAAGTGCATGAGATTTAATAAATAAATTAATTAAATGGGAAAGAGTAAATTAAATAATATATTAATATTTTCTCACATAGGCGTTGGCAAATTCTTGGGAGTTGTCATGTAGACAACACAGGTGTTTTTACTTTAAGAATGCACAAGTTGTCTACCTTTAGAAGTTAGCATTTTATTTGAGCACATGGTGTCTACAACCTTAAGACTCATCTAGAAGGTTGGAGAAGACTCAGGCTTGGTTGTCATGCTTATCTTCTAGTTGTTTCTAGAGACACTCTAGATGCATCTTAGAGGCCTTTAAATTGAGGCTCTCCTAGTATGTTTGGGCAAGCTGAATGGAAGCTACAAGCTTAATGAAAGCTACAAGCTTCAAGCTAAAATGGAAGCTTCAAAGCTTACATCCATTGGAGAAGATTCATATGCTCATATATTTTCTACTTGCTTCTATGCTCCTTCTAGCACTTCTAGTCACTTGGAGGTTTTGGTTGGCTTGGATCTTGGAGGAACTGCAAATGATGGAGAAGGAAAGGATTTTCTATGGACTTCTGAGGCATGGCAGATTAGCATTAGTGTCCAGGTGCACTTGTGATATTTGCATATTCCCTTTGCACTCTTTCTCTTCCTGTCTTCATTGTGTCTGTTATATGTGTCTGAATATATTCCATGATTGAATCTATAATTGAAATTGGAATCTAGATATTTTATTTGGTTGAGAAGAAAATATTAGAAAAACCTAGATCCAATTAAGGAGAAAAATTAGATCTAAATCGGGTTTGGGTGCGAATTAGAATCAAATTGAGAAAGATGATTTCAAATTTATAGTTAAACTTATTGGATGGAATAATGGATATGTTTAGAAAACAATTATTTATAGGAGAAAATTCTTGTTTAGAAAAGCCCTTTGAACCTAAGTATATATTCTCTTTTGTAAATATATATATATATATATATATATATATATATATATTTTAAATGCAGTGATAATTGATAACAAATTTTGTATACACACACACACACACACACACACACACACACACACATATACATATATACATATATATATATATATATATATATATATATATATATATATATATATATATATATATATATATATATATATATATATATATATATATATATATATATATATATATACATACATACATATGTATATATATATATACATATATATTTATCTAGTGAAATATTGAATATTTTATTGCTGTCGAAATTAATTCGAATTCGCAATTCGTAATACATTTTTGTTTAAAAAAAAAAATATTTATTAGTCATTTGGTGGGGGCGGGGTTTATACCCACCGCACCTGTAGGGACCCTCCTCGTATGAAACTATCTAATATGAATTCTTCATTAAAACTGTCATAGGAGATTGAAATGGATGTAAATAAATGCTTATATTGTGATTGTCCTAAAAGAAACTAAGATTTTTCATTTCATTCATGTTTAGACACTTAGTGAGTCAAGAACTACTACATCACCCTGACTGTTTAAAATATTGATTTTTTCTAATGATGGTACGAAGTGTTTTCACCTGATGATGAGGACTTTGATTTGATATCTCGATGATCAAGTTTTATGCTTTGGATAGTTTAATATTCTGTAATTGGTGTTGTTATGATGATTAGGCATATGCATGCCTGACGATGATTATTTTGGTATTTTAATCTGAGTTAATGCATAAGTTATGTTATTTATGATGTGTGATGCTTCACTTTTAGATATTTGATTTCGTCATTTAATTCTTTACAAACATGTATGGTGATAAAGCAAATGAATGCAAAACTAACACTTTGATTATATAATTCAAATGGTCAGAAATATGAGTAGAATTAGATAAATAATTGATCATTAGAAAAATGGATGGTTTAATTTATATATTTTTTTGATACGTAAATTTCATAATGCATGTGATTTCTTGAACCTACTGATGTGTGCAATGAGTGTGAAGGACATGTAGCCAGGAAACCTAAAGGAAAGACAGAATTGAACCCCTTGTTTAAATGTGCTATCCTTGCATTGTCTATCTTTAAAAGGTTGTTATTTGATTTTATTATTCTCCTAGCTTTTAATTGTTCATATTATGTCTTTAAGGCTTAAAAACATCAAATTTAAGTTCCCTAGGGGTAAAGGTATGGGTGGGGAGTACTTTCCACCCCCTTAGCCTCTTAGTTTGACTTTTAGGGTCACTCAAAAGCCCTACTTTTGATGGATTGCGAAAATGGATTGTCATCTACTTGAGTTGTACTTAAAACTCCATCTTGAGTTTGCTTGAAGTCTAGTTGAGTTAAGGATCATACTTAAAGGATTTTGGAGGAGTTTTGGGGTTGTCACCCAAATCTCTAGTTTTAGAAAAAGTTGAAGATTGAAGGAAGAAAAGGGAAAAGCTCTTCTCAACTTGCCATTCTACCATAACTCTTGTGGAGGTAGGATTTCTTCACTCATTTGGTGTTGTTCTTCATGTTGTTCGTGCTTGAATCTTGTATAAAGTGTTGTGTTGTTCTTTTTTTTGCTTGCTTGTGTGTTGGGATGGATTGGGAGGGATTTTTGTTTGTTCTTGATGCATTCTTATGCTTGCCTTGATGTTTTGTGTTTTGAGGAGATTTCATGGGGATTGTGTTGGCATTACTCACCCTTGGATAGGGAAGAAGTGGCCATGTATGGGGTTAGGGCATAAGTTGGACCTCAATGGTGTAGAGTCTTCTCTCATGGTGAGAGGAGGGAAAGAGGGTAGGGTGTATGGGCCCCTACTTGTCATCACATGCCTTGTTTGATATTGTGAATTCTTGAATATGGAAAGGAATGAAAATCGTTGTGGTATTAGCCTTAAAAGGGCCTTGTAGAAGAACAGAAGTTCTTGAAGTTTTAGCCTCAAAAGGGCTATGTTATGGCATGGTGATCGACATCTCCTATTGAGAAAATCCACCTCCCCCCTAGTCAGGTTCTATGTTTGGACCTATTGTGCAAAACCGAGTTAGGGTGTATGCTTGAATTGCTATTAATGTTGTGATGTTTTACCCGAGGTCGACTCTTGTCTTCTCCTTGTGTTCCTTGAAGAATTGAAGATATTGGAAGAAAGCACTTGTGATGATTTTAGAAGAGATTTCATTTGAATTGTAATATTATGTAAAATGTATTTGAATTTATGTAAAATGTGTTTGAAATTTGATGTATTGGCAAAGAAATCGGGTTTTCTTACTGGTTCTTTCCTGATGGAGCCTTGAACCAGGTTTATTAATAGAGGAGAAAAGATTGAGAAACTCTCTTGCAATTTGTCTTACGTTATTCAGATCTTGCATATGTGTGTTGATAGATAGAGTAAATGGTGATGATCAAATATGTGAATAGCATCCTTCTTGTGATGTTGTATTATTAAGGTCTTACCACCTTTTATTCATTGTAAGGATTATTAGAGGGAAAATGTATTGTGTTCTTAGAGTTTAGCTCCATGGCTTCTATGCAAATTATAAGATTGAGTTTAATTATCATGAAAATAAAATAGTCATATGAGTAGAATTAAATTCATGGAAGGAAGTTATCTTTGTAACTCTCTTGAATAATAAGTGTACATACATCGTTAAGTTGGATCCTTGCATGTGAATGAAATGTTAGATCTTAATTAGATGGTTTACAAAATTATTCAAGATAAGAGTAATCATTTTTATTTTTACATGACTTCTATTGTGCTTCTTTATGAACTTTTGTATTGAGATGTAGTCTAAATGAATCAATAAATTCATCAATCTACACTATATTTATAATGTAATAAATGACTCCTCAATTATCATTACAACAACATAGTATAAATACCTTGAACTATAGAAGTAAGACTATGAGTGGATGGAATAGGATATATGTAGACACCAGATACAAACTTGCTGAAGATGTCATTTTCCTCTCTGGAAAATGTATGGAGAAGGAAAAATAATCTATTCCTATAATACAGACATTAAAATAATCCAAGAATATTCCCTAGGATCAAGTGCCTCAATATTGATTATAAACCTACATCCCTAATAACATAGTATATAACATAACAAACACTTTATTATATTCATGGAAACGAGAGTTCACATAAGTCTCGTGACATCAAGTCACTATCTCACCTAAAGAAAGGAAGCATTTTAATAAAAACAATCAAATTTGGAAGGAGGGACAAGGTATTAATTGCTGCAGGAAGGTTAAAATCTGCACTTTCATCATGTCCCATACGAATTTCAACCTGACATGATCTTTGCCTTTGTCCAATGGTAAAGGTGGACAGCAAGTTGCATAAAACAAAAAAAAAAAAAAAAAAAATTTAAAAAAAAACAAAATCTGCACTATGGTTATGATATTAAAATCTGCATTGACTTTTTATCTCACCTCCTTGTTTTGCTGCATGAGCAGCCCATGCTAAGTGTGAGAGGGGACCATTTGGGAGCTTGAGCCCACGTGGGTAGGAGTAGGGGTCTAGTCTTGGGGAAGAGGGAAGTAGGTAGTAGTATTAATTTAAGTAATAGGTTCAGCTTGTTAGTTAAAGATTATGTTTCTTTTTTTATTATTTAAGTTGTGGTACTAGAAGTTAGTTTGAAATATTACTACTGTTAGTATTAATTTAAAGGTTAATATTAGTGTGAGTAGATTTTCTTGGTAGTTCTTAGTGTTGTTAGTAATTTATTATTATTTTAGTGATGTTAGTATTTGATAGCTTAGCTTAGGTTAGTAGTTTAGCATGGTTTTTAAATTAAGTTTAGTATGTAACAAATGTTAGAGTTATAATTGATGTTAGTAAAAGCTAGATAATGTAAATTTAATTTTTTTTTTAATTGTTGAGAAGGTTAAGTAAAAATGTATTTGAATGTAATTTAGTATTAGTTTAATTTAGTAATTTTAAGTCATTATAATTAATGTTAGATATTTTTTTTGTTTACTATTTTAATTAGTTAGTATAACTTGGTATATGAATTGTTTAGTTAGTTTGATTTTAAACTTTATGTGTGTGTGTGTGTGTGTGTGTGTGTGTGTGTGTGTGTGTGTGTGTGTGTGTGTGTGTGTGTGTGCATATATTTAAGTGTTTTAACTAATCTATAAAATTTAATACATTAAGTTAGTAGATAATGAGAGATTGGTGAATGATTAAAAGGTAATGTAGTTAGTATATGTCATTTTTAAATTTTGTTAATTAAAGGTAGTTAGATTCTCTTTTCTAAATTGTTAAGTAATTGATATGTAGTATTTAGTTTTAGGGTGTTAATCAGATTTGATTTCAAATGTTTTAATTTAAAATTAGTATAGTAAGTGTTTTGATTTTGTTAGCTTAGTTATCTTTCAAAAGTTCTAATTTAACATTGTTAATATTACGGGATATAGTTCCATCTTAATATTTAAACTTGAAGTGGGTATAATTTAGTTAATGTCAAAATAGTAGTTAGTTGTTTTAATTGACTTATTATTTAGCTTTAGGGTAATGATGGCATTATAAGGTCAGTGTGAAATCAAGCCGAGTAATTGAATGTTAGATACTATTTTTTGGTGGGTTCATTTTATATCAAATGTTCGAATAATTAGAATTAGTTCTATGATTGTAATACTTCAAAATAATTAGATCTATTTTGTTTATTATTTAATTGATTTCCATATAATTTAAATGTATTGTTCATTCATACTTAAAAAGGGAATAAATGTGATAATGTGTTAAACCTTTTGATTAATTAAAATTGGAATGTCTAATTCAATCGATCAATTTAATAACGAAAGTTAAATTTAATGATCTATTCTCACTCACGATTATTAACTTAGATGGGGATGTTAAGACATCATTAGGAGATCCTTGTAAGAACCACAAATAGGCTCTACGCTGATCACTATTTGTTTCCCTGATTTTTGTCTCCGATACGCAACCACGCTGCTAGTTGTTTCCTCCTTGGGCAACGCCTATCAAAAACCGCAATATTAAATCTCTAATTTTTAAATTCACTAGAGCGCTATAATTTTCACAGCATTGTAGCTGCTGTTATAACCCCTTCCAACCTATAATAGATTCATCCAATTCTTTCCTACTAAACACAATATTGACTCCAGAATGAAGTCAACTCACAGGCAAAATTCAAGTGATATTTTGCACCCTCAAATTGCATCAACTCTGAAGATACTACGTCCTCCACAGTCTGAATTCTTCTCAAACTTGTAGAAACCCTTGTTGCCACAACTTCAAGAAATTTCACAAGGCAAAGTTTTTAAGCACTTCTCATAACCTGCTCTTGAAGGAAGACAAGGTTTGTTTATAAGGACTCCTCGACTCTAGAATGAGTCTCCACGCTCAATGTGGGATAAAAGATATAATAATAACATAAAAAATGTTATTACATTAAAACTTAGAAAATCCCTTTTAATTTTTCCATAAGCTTGGACCCACAATTAATTGAAACAATGGCCCCTTTTATGATATCATGACCCTCACTTAAGTTATATATTATAACTTAACAATATAGGCTCAAAACCAATAATGTTTATTTTAACTAAATAAACATTAATATCTCCATTATTACTCAACATTTTTGAATGTCGTTTGGACTGGGAGCTAACATGATAGAACTGCATATGACCATACCCCTTTTCTAAAAATAGCAGGGGTCTATCTTTATAACTCCAAAACTGCTAAAACTAGCCTGACCAAGCCAAACTCAAAGGAAAACTCATCATAAACAAAATCTGGTAACCTAGAAGAGTACTCTGCTTTGGTCCTTGGATGATCTCCACACAAGGTGACCCTCTATCCAATCTTATTAGCCTACAAGGGTCTCTGATAGGCTAATCACCAGCTAAAGTGATGTCTCTAGCTAGAAGGGGACATCATAGTCTGCCCTCCCTGAAATTGCTTGTCCTTAAGCAATCTCAACTCTGGATGCTGTAAAATCTCCTCGCTCTCCCAAGTAGCATCCTCTACCAGAAAATCCTTCCACTTCACCAAATATTCTAGATGGTACATTTCCTCAAGTTCCTCTCTCTAAAATCAGTGATAGCCTCTAGTATCAAAACAAGTTTTCCCTCATCATCCAGGGGTAGTAGTACTGTAGAAGGCACAATATGATGCCCTAGCGCCTTTTTGAGGCGTGACACATGAAAAACATTGTGCAGCTTGCTCTCCACCGGTAAGTCTAACTCATAAGCCACCTCTCCCACTTTCCTGATAATCCTAAATGGACCATAGTATCGTGGCTTGAGTTTCTCGGCACCGCTCTTCTTGAGAGTGGATTGACGGTAAGGCTGCAACATAAGATACACCATGTCTCCAACCTCAAAAGTCCGCTCAGTCCTCTTTTGATCTGCATACTGATTTTGCTGATTTTGTGCCTTAGTTAGATTATCCTTGAGAGTCTTAACAAGGTCTTGACTCTCTTGTAACAAATCACCTGCATTGGGCACTCTACTGTCACTCAACAGCGGATCCATAAAATTGTGTGCCTCATACCCATATAGGGCCATAAAGGGTGACATCTGAATAGACATGTGATAAGTGGTATTGTAGCAATACTCATAGAGATAAATCCATTTTACCCATTCCCTCTGTTGCCCTGCTATATAATTTCTGAGATATCCCTCCACCCATTTGTTTACTATCTCTGTTTGACCATCTGTTTGAGGGTGGTAGCTAGTACTCAGAGTGAGCTCTGTCGCGCACAACCTGAATAGCTCCTGCCAAAAGTGACTCATAAACCTACTGTCTCTGTCACTTACAATGCTCTGAGGTAAGCCATGTAATCTGAATATCTCTTTGAAGAACAACTCTACCACCTGTGTAGCAGTGTATGTAGCAGTGATCAGAAAGAAGTGTGCAAACTTTGTAAGGCGATCCACAACCACATATATGCAGTCTCTGCCTTGGGCTCTAGGTAGTCCTGTGATGAAGTCCATAGACAAACACTCCCACTTCCTATCAGGAATCGGAAGTGGCTAAAGTAAACCAACTAGATAGGAGTGTTCTTGCTTATTCTGTTGGCAAGTGAGACACTCCCTAACATATTGAAGTACCTCTGCTTTGAGCCCTTTCCATGTGAATCGCTCTCTAATCTGTCGGTATGTCTTGTAGAAACTAGGATGTCCTACCATAGGTGAATCATGAAAAGATTTCAAAACCACCCTCCTCACTATTGATCCTGGGACCAAAAATATTCGTCCTTTATAAATGATGAGCTTATTCACAAGGGTGTATCTACTGTCCTGAATAGTCCCATCTATGAATCCAACTGCCCAAGTGTCCTTTGCATACTCTGCAAGGATCAAGTGTCTCCAATCCTCCGATATGTCTATCAATAAGCTCAAATGGGGCCTACGTGATAAGGCATCAGCAACTATATTCTGTGTCCCCTTAAAATATGTAATGTCAAAGTCATAGGACTGTAACTTGGTCACCCACTTTTGCTGCCTATCATTGAAATCTCGCTGCCCCAAAAAGTGTCTTAGGCTATTATGGTCAGTTTTGATACAAAATTTGCTACCTACCAAATATTGCCTGAATTTGGCCAAAGCATGCATAATGGCTAACATCTCCTTATCATATATGCTGAAGCTCCGCTCTGGCCCTCCCAATTTCATGCTCTCATAAGCAATAGGGTGCTTCTCCTGCATAAGCACCGCTCCAATGACCTCTCTGGAAGCATCACAATGTAGCTCAAAAGGTTTGCTGAAATCTAGTAATGCTAACACTGGACAAGAAGTCATCAACCCCTTAAAGTTCTCAAAACACTCTTGTGCCTCAAGAGTCCACAAGAAAGCTCCCTTTCTCATCAAATCTGTCAAGGGTGCCGCATGCCTAGAATATCCATCCACAAACCTTCTATAGAAACCACATAGACCTAGAAAGCCCCTCAACTGTGTAAGGTTCACCGGTGAAGGCCACTCCACAATGGCATGAATCTTTTCAGGATCCATGCACACGCCCTCTGCACTGATGATGTGACCCAAGTACAACAACTCTGTCATGCCCAAATCACACTTCGACTCCTTTGCATACAAGGATTCTCTGTCCAATATACCCAGCACCGTGTCCAGGTGAACCAAGTGCTCCTCCCAAGATCTACTATATACCAAGATATCATCAAAGAAGACAAGTACGAATCTCCTCAACTGAGGATGGAAAACCATATTTATTGTTGCCTAAAAAGTAGCAGGTGCGTTAGTTAGCCCAAATGGCATAACTACAAACTCAAAATGGCCACAATGACATCTAAAGGCCGTCTTCTTGATATCCTGCTCTCTAACTTTGATCTGGTGATAACCTAATCTCAAATCTATCTTTGAGAAGAAGCAAGCTCCATGAAGCTCATCTATCAACTCATCGATCTTGGGAATGGGGTATCTATTTTTAATCGTCTTCCTATTAAGCACTCTGTAATCAATGCACATCCTCAATGTCCCATCTTTCTTCTTTACTAACACCACTGAAGAAGCAAAAGGAGACTTACTTGGTCTAATGTGGCCCATAGCAAGTAACTCCTTTATGGTTTTCTCAATTTCATCCTTCAACCTCTTCGGATGCCTATAAGGTGTAATCATGATGGGCTTAGCCCCCTCCTCTAACTCAATGATGTGCTCAATACCTCTGTCTGGTGGTCTACCTGGTGGAATGTCACTGAACACCTTAGAGTGTTTAACTCTAAGCTCCTGAATATTAGGAGGATATTCAATCTTATGTTGTCCGTCCTGTGATGGCATCAACATGCACTCTGCTACCCACTCTACCTGATCATCTCGAATCAATCTAGCCATTCTATGAAAAGAGACCATCCTAAGATCACTGTCCCTGATTGCCTTAAGAATATGTGTCTTCCCATTCACTTTAAACCTCATCTCCATCTCCTTGAGGTTAAGAGTGAACTCACCAATATCGTGCAACCAACTCATTCCCAAGAACTATATCTGTATCTTCCATAGGTACAACATAAAAATCTGCCTTAAAGTCATAATTATTAACTTTCAATGGGAGTCCAGTGATCCTATGATCACATTTGAGGACATAGCCATCCGCTACCTTCACTCTAATTCCCCCAAACTCCTCTGTTTGTATGCCACGCTTCTCCACCATCCTAGCGTCAATGAAATTATGAGTGGCACCTGTATCAACCAAGGTTATGACTCGCTGTCCAGCGAGTACTCCTCTCATCTGGAATGACCCTTCTTGCTTAATACTAGTGAGACAAGCTTCCCTAAGTTGCCCATCTCCTTCCCCATCCCTAGACTCCATTTTAGACAAGTTTTAAGCCTTGTCTTCCTCTTTTTCACCATCTATTTCCTCTATATCAGACTGCTGATCTGAATTATCTGATTCTGATTCCTCATAGTATGCCCACATAACTCTGTTAGCTTTTCCCTTTGGCCTAAGAGGACAATCATGGTTTGCATCATAGGGTCCCTTACAATAGAAACATAATTTTTTCTTCCTCAAATTGTTTAATGTTTCCTTGTCAAAAGGTGCTAGAGTTTTATCTTTAGAATCATTTTTAAAATAAGTCCTCTCTGGTTTTTTATAAAATGGTTTGTTATCCTTACTAGAAGATGCTCCTTTGGATTGAAATTTGTTTGTTGGGACTGCATGTTCCATACTTCTTGCCTTTTTCATCGCTTCCTATAAAGAAATAGGATCAAATGCCTTTATCGAACCTCTCAGTGGTTTAGATAGGCCCTCAATGAAAAGAACTATCAATCTATGCTCTGATATGTTTGGCACCATGACTACCAACCACTAAAATTCACTAATGAAATACTCCAAGTTGCCTGTTTGTTTCAGTTGTGCTAAGTCCCGGAAGTAAATCTCTGGATCTTTTTTGTCAAATCTTTCAACCAACCTATCCATGAAGTCCTGGTATTCTGTCACTTGGTTATGCTGAAGTGTTACCATACCATGGTACCACCAATCATGTGCTATTCCCTCCAAATGCAAGGTGGCATATTTGATAGCTTCAATCTCTGTCATTGGCCTCAGTGCCAAAAATGTGTCAAGCTTATGAATCCAAGCTTGAGCTATCATCTTACCACTCCCATCAAATGTAGGCATAGTAAGCTTGTCTGTAGCCCTCTTCAGCTCACTATTTTGACCTCTAGGCCTCCTATCTTGTCTGAGTGACCTGTAATGCTCTCTCCTCTAATTTACAAAACATTCAAAGGTCATCCTCTCTCGAACCTACGGAGCTAATAATTCCCATTCATCATTTGTAGCCATGAGTGCATCTGCGAATATGGGGTCTCTTGTCGCCTCCTCTACCGGAGCTTCTTCTGGCTCCTTCGGAACAAATGTAGGGCATGTAGGCCTATCAGCTATTCTGGAATGGGTTCGTTGTGGTCTTTGATTACCTATAGCACTCCTGTTATCTCCCTATTCTCTCGGTTCCCCATTTTGTCTAACAGGTGGGTTCATCCTTTCTACCATAGTAGTGAGTGCCTGTAATGCCTGTGCCATCTACTACTGCCCTATAACCATAGCACGGTAGAATTCTCTGGTATCCTGAACATCATTATTCCTCCTGTTTCTAGGTGAACTACCATCATGCCTCTCTTCCATATTTCTTGTTTCCTGTAACTGTTCTCTTTCAATCAGAGCTCTCCTATGAGTATGGTACCTATGTGGTCCAATTTCTGGTGGCTGCATATGACTCCCCAAACCCTCAGGATGGCAGGAATGAGGCTTTGATACCAATGTAAGAATCCCAAATAGGCTTTACGCTGATCACTATTTGTTTCCCTAATTTTTGTCTCCGATACGCAACCACGCTGCTGGTTGCTTCCTCCTTGGGCAGCGCCTATCAAAAACCACAATATTAAATCTCTGATTTTTAAATTCACTCAAGCACTGTACTGTTCACAGCACTATAGCTGCTGTTATAACCCCTTCCAACCTGTAACAGATTCATCCAATTCTTTCCTACTAAACACAATATTGACTCCAAAATGAAGTCAACTCATAGGAAAAATTCAAGTGATATTTCACACCCTCAAATTGCATCAACTCTGAAGATACTACGTCCTCCATAGTTTGAATTCTTCTTAAACTTGTAGAAACCCTTGTTGCCACAACTTCAAGAAATTTCACAAGGCAAAGTTTTTAAGCACTTCTCATAACCTACTCTTGAAGGAAGACAAGGTTTTTTTATAAGGACTCCTCAACTCTAGAATGAGTCTCCATGCTCAATGTGGGATAAAAGATATAATAATAACATAAAAAATGTTATTACATTAAAACTTAGAAAATCCCTTTTAATTTTTCCATAAGCTTGGACCCACAATTAATTGAAACAATGGCCCCTTTTATGATATCATGACCCTCACTTAAGTTATATATTATAACTTAACAATATAGGCTCAAAACCAATAATGTTTATTTTAACTAAATAAATATTAATATCTCCATTATTACTCAACATTTTTGAATGTCGTTTGGACTGGGAGCTAACATGATAGAACTGCATATGACCATACCCCTTTTCTAAAAATAGCAGGGGTCTATCTTTATAACTCCAAAACTACTAAAACTAGCCTGACCAAGCCAAACTCAAAGGAAAACTCATCATAAAAAAAATCTGGCAACCCAGAAGAGTACTCTTCTTTGGTCCTTGGAGGATCTCCACACCAAGGTGACCCTCTATCCAATCTTATTAGCCTACGAGGGTCTCTGATAGGCTAATCACCAGCTAAAGTGATGTCTCTAGCTAGAAGGGGACATCACAATCCTGTATCTATTCCTCCTTGAACCTATACTTTAACACGTGCAATCAAACATATTAAACATATCAAACTTAGTGGCATTATTAATCCCTTTTTTAGAAAAAAAATTGTTGGTGTATTTTTGCCCTAATTTTTGGGCATGACAACACCCCACTTGCCTTATTACCTTTGGTGGTAACCAGTACTTATAACTGTGGGTTGCACATATTATATGATGCATGTACTGTGTATGCAGTGCACGGCTACAGAAGACGTTGCAGAGGCCGCACGACTTATTAAGTCAGCGGCTACGTATTTGCATATGAGCTGCAACGATTGTAATCACTTGCTCTTTTTGTATATTATTTAAATTGTGTGTATATTATTTAGTGTAAATTTTTTATTAAGTACTGTTTAGTATATATTAAATACTATTTAATATATATTAAATGTTTATAAGAGATGATGATTTATAAATGTCAATAAATAATTTTGGATATTGTAATAGTTGTTTAATGAGGATGTTTTTAAATTAAGAGACTTTAATGATGGATTAAGATTTAATTAAGTATTATTGAATTGACAAGAAGTCATTGTTATATTATAACATTACTATAAGTAGAATTGTTATGTTATTATTAATACATTATGTATTATTAGATAACTTGTTGATACACCTTGGGTGTTAAGAGTTAGTCAAATATTAACTAATGAGTTTATGGAAGGATTCTATAGATCAAGTATTTATCGTTTGATGAGTTCATTATTTGTTAATGTTTGTAAGGACTTGCAAACTATTAATAAATAATTGATTAAATAGTTGTCAATAAATACGATTAGAGTTATTCTAGTGGAGATTATTCAATGATTAAATTTTTGTAAAAGATATTAGTTTTTGGTTTGAAGTATGATTGATTTTTAATCAATTAATATTCATTGAGTTGTCAATATAATTATGCGATTGAGATTTATCTTGAAATGATTATCATTAATACGAATTAATTAAGGAAACATTAGTATTCATAAGAATGATGAATGTGATCTATTAATAATATTCCCAATATAGCTTGTCATTAAATATTAGCAAGTTATTATTATTGAACTATGAACATGAATATTTTTGTATGGTTGACTTTTAGTTATTAGTCAGCTAATATTCATAGGGTTGATGGTTTGGTTGTGAAATTATTAATTAAAATCAATTAACTCGAGTTAATTGGATTTAATTAATAATTAAGTTATGTAATAGAGATTTAATTGATATAATTCTTTTAATGAGATTGTAGAAATATTGATATCAAAGTTGATAGGTCTTATTCCAATGACTTGAATAATGAGTTCAGATATTTTAATGGTGAAGACTTAGTAATATATAATTGAGAATTATTAGAATGATAAAAGGTTAAGAATTGTGAACCAATGTTAATTGATCATTCTAATAAAGTTATAATCTCTTATTCAAAGAATGGTAATTGGTCCTCTTATAATATAACGAATAATGACCCTAAAAAAGTTGAAAGGTTAATCAATTAGAATATCGATCATGGTTAAATATAAAGAACAATTTAATTAAAGGTCAATGATGATCAGTTTAGTGAATATTTACCCTTAAGTTATCCTTAGAATATTATTTTTAATTAATAGAAGGATAATGCTATCGGGGAACAATTGGGTTGACTTGTAGGTCAAATGATGAAACTTAAGACACTTGAAAGTATACTTGCAAACAGAAAATTGGAAACCCCTACCCATTATTCAACTATGTGAATTTAGTAAACCAAAACATGTGTTTGCATCATGTATTCTATATGCTTCTTATTTTGGGTTTTAGGTTGACTAGTGTTGACCAGTCCTAGGTTGTTACCAGAGGCTCGGGGGTCATGAGATATGATGCCATGTTGATCTTATTTGGTCTTGATCTTTATAAGCCCAACCAATGTAATGTGATCGTATGCTCTATGAAATGTTTGTATTTACTGATTTTTATTCATCAGTCTCCATGTGTGAAGCTGAGATGTATGTGTATGAGACACTTGAGCTAATCATTTTTGATTCATCGATCAGTTATCCTTGGATTATTTTCTAGTTGCCTGGATGGGACTAAAATGTGGATTTATTCTTGATGATGTCATGTTGTGACATGTTTTGACTCAACCATTTTGGAGTCTTCAATTAGTATGATTTTTAGATATTCTTGGTTGCTTTTTGAGAACCAATGGATATTATGATTTATCTTGAGATATATTTTGGTTATTGAGAACCAATTGATACTTATGATTATCAGTGATGCCTTCAGTTGCCAATAAAGAACTGTTTTGGTCATGATTTTCTATGGATGCTTTTCCAGATGCTCATTGAGATTTGATGATTCTTATCTTGGAGATTTGATGATTCTTATCTTGGATATTTGATGCTTTTATCATGGATATTTGATGATGCTTTTATCATGGATATTTGATGATTCTTTTTTATGGATTATCTTTTGGATTTTCTTTGCAGTCTCTTGTACAGGAGTGTGGTGATTTATGATTCCATGAGCTTAGGGTAGGTAATCTACTTGTAGTGTCGGGAAGTGGCTTGCAATGGGGGTTCAGGGCCCTAAGTGGTTGCCAGGGTAACTCATTGTAATTTTGGTTAATAAGTGATAACATTTACACACTAAATGGGGATTAAATGAACCTAAAAGGATAATTATTTTTGTTCTCGCCCATGCCTTGAGTGCTTGTACAGGCTAGAAATGGAGTAGTGAGAATGCATGGTTGCGACCTTGCATTCTGTAGTATGCCTCGTCAGTATGAGAGGATACTAGTGGCCACATTAGATTAGTATGGACCCATGGATTTTAGCTAACTTCTAGGGTAACTTGTACGTGATAAATGTGATGACACTTTCCTGCTTCCAAAGTAGGTTTTCTACATGTCATTGTTGTGCCTTTGGGAATTAGATGTCGGTTTTGTGTGATGGAACCTTTGAGTTAGTATACTTTTAGGATTCCTGGACTTAGAGAGTAATTATATTATGTGATTTGGGTAGCCTATGTGGTACTTGAGATTATCTCCTCAGCACAGTGGGAGTGGACCACTTAGGTTCCACGCGGTCGGGTGGTAGTGTATTTTCCACTCTTATCATTTGAGATTCGTCTGCGACACCGTGGCTGATGCTTTCTTGGTTGGTATTTATCTTCATTATGATCTTGGACCATTATGATAGATAATATACCCTATGATGGATGTATTTACTGGTATGTTTCTTATATTGATGATTTGCATATGTTAAATGATGCTTTACCTTGCATGTTAGTAGGATGTTTTAGGAGTGACATTCCTACTATATAAATACTGATGATCTCTTCGGTGCTTTGGAATGTTATGCACGAAGGGATGGCTAGGATCCATGATGGTCTAATGATGCTATTTACGATTGGGAGGAACTGTGCACTTAGTTATTTATGTTTGTGATATATGGTTATCTTTTATGAAGGATGTTTATACCTTTATGATTACGATGTATCATGTATGATATGTGGTTTCATTTACTTTAATCGCATCATGGATTAATATTGGATGATGATGTACTTTATTTATGTGGATGCTTTATTCTTTTAAACCTTTCATACTTGTGACATGTACAGTGGATGGTTGAGCTAAACTAAAATGTAATTACAAAAAGGACACTTGTATATTGTTTAAGAACATTAGATGTATCATTGTCATTTCATAAGGATGTGATGTTAGATGAATAGTTAATTTAGATGTAATTCAACATTAAGGGATCCTTAAATAATTTAATCTATTATGTTATGTTATGTGTACTTTTATTTGAATTGTTTCTATTGCTTTCGCAAGTGTTGTGAATGGTTTATCTTTCATGATTTTAAAAAAAAATTGTTCGACAAACTTAGTGAAATTCTTTGGATCCCTTGGCGGTGCATTACAAAATATCTAATATTTTATGATATATTATACATTTAAAAATAAATAAATTTATATCTTACAAAAAGGATACATAATGTCATCAAAATATATATTTGGCATTGAAGTAATTAGTTCTAAATGTAGGGTTTAAATTAGAGTTTCGATTTATAATACTATATATAAGCTTGATCACTAAGGTTTCAATAAAACATAAGTCAAAGTTCATAAAGGGGATTATGATAATTATAATAGTTAATATATCTTTACAACATATTAGATATATTAAATACTTTAGATATTCTCTTAAAAAATAAGTAGAGTGAAACAAATTATAGTACTGTAAAGATAAAGATCTTTGTCATCACATAAATGACAATTAATACAATCAAAATATATATTTTTCATTCATGTTATTTAGGAACTATCCCAGCACTTCACAATTTTGATCAAAAATCATTAAAACAGGGTTTCAAGTTGAAGGCACACAAACACTTTTGATTTAAGTAAAAAAAATTAAGTCATTCTCAAAGGAAATTTTAAAACCATATAGACAATTATTTAATGTTCCAGTAAAGAAATAAATATTGTACATTATATTGCCAAACAATTAGTGTACATTTAAGCAATAGTGAAGAAAATTTGGAAACATCATCTAATAATATCATACATAATGATTAATAAAATAAATTTGGACATAATGCATCAGAAAAATTAATAGAATATAGTTGTTTGTTATTCCAAAATTGGATACAATAAAAAATGCTATTGTTCAAAATGTTGACAATTCATTGTCAAATAATATGTAGAATACTTTCATGTTTCAACCATGGATGGACTGGTAATAACTCTACATTTCCAAGAAGAACTTTCTAAACTTTAATTGATAGAGTAGACTTCACACCAAGCAATGTAGGCACCCCATAATTTGTGTGGAACAACCTACAAGATGGAATGACTTGGTGTACTATAAATGTGAGTGTAATCAAACTTAAGAGTAGCAATTAACCATTTTTTGAGTGGACCCTTGTGATAGCTAATTTTAGATTCTCCTTTGAGAAAATTCATAAACTTTAGGCTAGGTTCATCAAAGAGAGTGTGCTTCTTGACATTTACTATCAGCTTGATGATAATTTTAAAAATTCATTCTACAAGATAAAGATCATGAATCTCATTATACAAAGGATCCAACCATCTACATAAATCCATAATCTCAACTTGAATATGGTAAATTTTCACATCTATGTTCATCTTCACTTTGGTTCTGTAATAGAAGTTGAAGTACATAACATAGATATAAAATTTGAGTTGACCTTTCCTTGGTCCATTATTTTTAATTTGATTGACCATTCTATCCCTTATCCAATATTGAACACTAAAATCCTCTACACGAATGATGATTTTATGTAGAATATAGGAGTGAAAGTCCCATAACCAATAGTAAACCCATTCTAAACGTAATTTTTCTAACATTTGGTAAAATGCATGAAGATTATTAAAAAGTTTTGTACTCATTATGAAACATGATAAAGAATATAAATTTTGAAAATGAAGGAGGCATTGCATAAAGGATAGTAACCATTAAAAAAACACATGTTATCAAAAAAAATATAAAGCATATTTTATCAACTTGATATCTTGACACACATTTTTAAAAGGTTAGTATAATTAATCTTTAAAAAATGTATATTTGACATAAAGTGATATAAATTTAAAAGGTCATAAGAAAAGAAGTGGCCATTTACTTTACTAGGGATACCAACAAGGATTCACAAGGATATATTAAATGTCTATTTATATATCATGTATTTTAAAACATTTATTTATAATATTTCAAATGTGAGTCATAGAAGTATACAATTATATGAAAAAGACTGGTATGATCAAAATAATATGTGAATTGTTCTCATCATTTATGTTTATTCAATGTTGACATTGACAAAGTGTGCAATATGATAATAAATATTACAAATTATTAAAGTGGCAAAAACTTGTACTTGCATTAGACAAAATTCTCAAAAACAAAATATTACATCAATTATCTTCCAACTACTTAAGTCTAGTTTCTTCATCCTTGTGTTTGGCAACTTGTCTACCCTTTTTCAATTTCTCATAGTGATCATACATGAATGGAGGCATTATTTTTAGACACTGTAAAGATTTTATAGGAGAAATAGCCACAAATATCAATCATGTTCTTTCTCTTGATCCTATATCAACTGTCACTTTTGGAAGAGTCAAACCCTAATATTTATGCATAGTAAATGCTCATGCTAATCTTAAAGTCAATTGAAGTGTTCTACCCTTTTGTATTGGAGTTATTGTAATTGTTTTCAAATGATAATCTTCAAATGGAAGTCTATAATAATTATCAAACTCAACCATCACATATGTTGGTGGTTCAAGTGAAGCATTGCCTTGTTTGTAGACTATCTTTTGAATGTACATTGGAGATCCTTTTATGAGACCAACTTGTGCCCATATATTTAAAGTTAGCATGACCCATGAATCCTTATAGATTATTCATTCTAGATCAAGCTCATCATTTGAATAATCTTATAATGCATTAGGATTTCCTTCTTTTGTTGTAACAATATGTGCAACAAGATTCTTTAATGAATGTAGCATTTTATTTATTATGATTATGGACATTTTCATTTGTTGAGAACAAATGGAAAACATTTTCAAAGTCATAGTTTTTTGCAACATCTATATTGATAGGGTTTCTTGTCATTAGGAACCTCTAATCATCAACTTGAGGGTTCACATCTCTTACATTCGTCAAAAGTTGACAAAATTTTTGTTCATCATCATTTTCCCCATCTTGTTTGAATACCTTATCTAAAATAACAAAAATCTTGAATTTCTATGATAATAACTTTTCCCTTCTATTACTGCCATATGTTGGTCTCTCATTGACTAGGGGAAGCTAACCCAAGTCACGTACCAAAATAATAGATACATGCCAAAAATGTAAGAATGAAAAGAAAAAAATTCATAAACAATATATTTTTATTGTATTTAAATAAATTATTAGTTTATATTTTTTACATGATTTACTTTTTCATGAGAAAAATTTAAATTTTTTACCTCCAAAGTGTATATCTGCAGTTTGAGGGAATGCTTGTTGGAGTCACGAATTTATGTTTTCCAGCATGTTTAGACCAATGAAACTCATTTAATCAATCAATATGTATTTGATATGTTCCATTTCTTCTTGAAAACTAGTGAGTCTCATACCTTCCAGTTGAGAAAAATCTTGTATTGATATTTTCAATTTTGAATGAATTGCAACAATGACTATATTGAATGTTGTGAGTCCTATTGGTACAAGTTATAGAAGAAGAGATTAGGAGGGGATTGCTGCATTCTCAAGGGATTGATTAATGACACCAATTAGATACAACTTTCCAATTCTTGTTGTTCCTTGAACTATTATGGTCAATGTCTCTATGTTTTGATTACTGTGATAATGGGCCATAATTATGTGTTGAGTTGCCATTTTGAATGATGCTTAATGATACGAATCCTTTCAAACTTCTCTCTTGAAAAGCTTATCTAAGATCGACTCCAAGGTTCTGGGTGATCTTGCGACCTACTGGAGTTTTCTTAGTAGAAGATAAATGTGAGTATTCACAAGGAGGTCTTTTATAGTTTGAACCAATTTCAAATAAGATGGCCAATCTACTTGTTGTTTCAAAATGAACCACAAAAAGAGATATATTTTTGGTATTTTCTAGTTTTTTTTAATGGATGTAGTCTAACAATGCAACTATATGAATTCCTAATTTAACCAAGTGTTTGTAAAAGAAAATAATGAAGATAGGGTAACAAGAAGTTTAAGAAAATGACTTAAAAAGTAAATTCCTAATGGACATAAGCTATGAAAACAACACATCTATGAGTTAAGCCTTTGAAAAGATCAGTAGGTAACCAATGAAATTAGGAGCAACACTTCCTTAATTCCACAGATGAAACCATCGATGGGGATTTAGTAACCATAAGATGTTTCACTTTTCATCATATCACAAGGCCATAGAAAGTGTGCTCATGCAAGAGAAAAAGCTATGTAGGAACAATAGGTGATCCTAGATCAACTTTTCAAGAGAGGAGTTCCAAAGGATTCTTTTCATTAAGCATCATGCAAAATGATAGCTCAACAGGAATGGCACTAGAAGGAGGGCTCCAACCATTTAGAGTAGAAGAAAACAACTTGCAAATTCAAAATTATTCATTTTTACAGGTTCAAAATTTTTTTGAGCTTCTGAGGTGTGCCAATTTCACAAGGTTCCAAGGTGTGCCATATTTTTTGAGAAAGTGTACTTCTATAGAGGTGCACTTTTTGCAAAATTGACACAAACTAGAAGATCCTAATCATCATCTTTATTTTAGCAAGCTCTAAGATCTTCACCTAATGCACACAAGTTCCTCAAACTTACCCATTTTTGTAAGCCTTGTAGTGACAAAGGATTACCTCTAATTCTACCACTTCCATTCAATATTTTATCATCTTCCACAATTCCACCTCCACAACAACCACTGATTATTCCACCAAACCCTCCGATGGCCTTTTTATCAAAATCTTATAGATTTACCAATCAACTTGACAGTTGTACTCAATGATCTTCCTAAAAATCCTAAGAAGTTTTGCCCAAGGTTCATCTATGGAGAAATGAGAACTGTCAAAGATCACATCAAGGTATTCAAGGAAATTTGCAAAGGAAAGAAAAGTGCTAACAAGAATGTGGTTCTTCATTTATTCCCCTACTCTTTAGTAGAAGTTGCATTTAATTGGTATGTTAATTTTCTAGCTAGATGTATTGGAGACTAGGATACTTTCAAAAAAAATTTCTTGGAACAATTTAAAACTTTCATCAACCTAGCTATGATACATCAACAATTCATATCCATCAAAAGGGACCCAACTGAGATAGTTTCATGCTTCAACCATCACTTTCCTATGGCATACAGTAGATTGGAAGCACCATACACTATATCAGTTGAAGCGAAGATTAAAATTTATCTAAATGTCATGGACCATTTTACTGCTATTTTCCCAAGAAGACTTCTTGTAGAAAATATTAAAAAAATTGAAAAAGTCTTCTTAGAGGCAATTACATTTACTAAGAAAGCCAATCCTAATGGAGGAGGATTGATGCTTCCAACTCAAGCTATTACAACAATGCCAACATATCCTGTCGAAGCACCTATGATGCCTAGCCAATTCATACCAACAAATCCATTCCATTATATTAGGCACCTACTTTGAAAACCTTGGTTATAACATATCTAGGATATGAATTTCCAAAAGATACTTTCTTCAAGCAAAAGACAGTAGCTTTCGCTGAAGCAGACAATAGTTTTGCCTCCAAATTTGGTAAGATGAAGAAGACCATGTCACAAATGAATAATGAGCTAACTCGCTTGAGGGTGTCACAAGGATAGAATAAAAAATTTCAAAGAAATAATGATGGTCCATACAACAATAACAACTATGGTCAGAACTACAATAGGAATTTTAGTGGAGACAACAATGTTGGGAACAACAATGCATGAAACAATAAAACAACTTCAATCATCTTGATCATAACAATGGCTTCCAAAGATAGAATTGACAATGGAACAGTCATTCAAACAATGGAACCATTTCTGTAGATAAAAATAACAATAATTTTTAGTATGACAATGGTCAAAACACATCCAATAATGATGATTCATATTACAATGGAAATCAAGAAATGAATCAGAATTTACAATCAAATGGTAATATCCCTCCTATGCAATTTAATGCTATGCTACTAGAATCTTATGATTTTGCACAAAACACACAAGTGGAACAACAACTCAATGAAGAATTCTCTTTTTCATTCAGTGAGGAATCAAATATTCAACCCAAAGAGATGCTTGCTTTTCAAAATGACAATCGAAATACTTACAATCTGCAAAGTAGAAAAGAACCTATGAAAAACAAGATTCCACCAACATTACAATCAATTCCTCTCGATCCAAGAGTGAGTAATAATTTGGTACCAATCAGGCCCCATATGGAGGACAACAAAATAAAAACCAAAGAAATGTGCCAACAATCTTGAAAAATCTTGCCTGGTCTACTGAAAAGTATAGTGCAATGGAAGATTTGAAATAAACAAAGGCGACCATGTCCATGTTTGACATGCTAAAAAATTGTCCTCATCAATTAGAAGCACTAATAAAAACTCTTGATCACATAAAGGTACCCCATAAAATAAATATTGTTCCTTAAAAGACAATATCTCAACAAGTCAATGCTTCAGAGGCAATGGCAACTATGTTTAAAGACAAAGTTGAGGTGCCCCCATTTTTGCTTAGCATTAGAATATATGGGGAGAATATTCATAATTGCCTAATTGAATTAGAAGCCTCCTATAATTTTATGCCACTTTCAATAGCACAAAGGTAGGGATTCACTCCTCAACACTCTAATTGAATAGTGATACAATTGGATAAAACTAGGGGAAAAGTCATTGGTGTTTTGAAAGATGTTTGTACATAGTTGACAGTTGACCCCAAATTCAAGACATCATCGATATACATGTGGTTGATATTCTTGAAATGTATGGATTGTTACTGAGAAAAGAATGGACAAAATGCCTAACAGGATGGTTTTCTACAGATTTTAGTCAGTTATGGTTACCATGAAAAGGATTGAATAATCAAATCAAGATAGATGCAGAGCAAAAATTAAAAACAATGATTACATAATACAATGCACCAAATGAGGTTGCATTTTTACAAATAAATTTAGGCTCTTACTAAGTGATGGCTTTTGACACAACTTCAACCAAAATATCACATGATCAAGATGGAAGATCCGTGGTTTCAATCCCAAAATAGGAGATTGTAATACAGTTCATAGACAACATGGTGGCTAATTTACAATGTTTAGGAGAAGAAGTTGATACCAGTATCCTACTTCTCCCAAGATTATTCTAATTGCATGAAGTTAGTCATTCATAGTTCAAATGCTCATTTTCCCAATAAGTAGTTGGGTATGTGTAGGATCATGGTGTGCCAAAAAGTGGCGATCTGAAAAATTTGTAGTTCTAAAATATCTCAAACCATTTCAAAAATTATTCCAACTTTTTTCCCACACACCCTGATACTAAATGAAAACAATTAATATCTTTATAAGGTTTACTATTATTTTGATACCAAAACTATATGGTCAACTTTAAAAAATCCTAAAAATTTTCTTTTGGCCTATTTTTAGGTGATTTTTACTTCAAACATGTAGCTGACGACTTTTTTTTCACTAAAATTTGATGAAATGAAAAGGGTTTCTTAAGAATGTTCTTATCTTTCCACAATGTAAGGTTTGTCAAATTATGAGTTTAGTAAGTAATTATTCCTTATTTTCTAATGGAGTTACATATAAAGTGCTGATTGACACACTACTTGAAAAACAACTATAACTTTCAAATGGTACAATATTTTTTAAATATAAAAGTTGCATCACATTATATGTTTCTTATACTCGAAGGAAAAAAATAAAAATTTTAATTTTGTAGAGTTTTGAATTAGTTAAGGTGGTCAGACACGAGAGTTTTTTTATTCTAAAAATACTATAGTAAAAAATTAATTATTAATTAAGAATAAAAAGATCCAAAAATATGTGTCACATCCAAGTATGAGTCTACTACTTATATCTAGAATATTATTTTAAAATATTATCATTTGATTTCGATTAAGGTGGTCAGACATATGTCTACTTCTTATTCTTGTTTTGAAATTATTGTAATATTGCTTAAAATTCAAAATTTTGATCAATCATTTTTTTATTTTTTTGAGATAAGTCCTAGTAGTTTAAAAACTAGATTCAATTTTCTAGAGATTCTTTTCTCTCAACTTTTTGATATAAAGTTAGTAACAAGTAGAAAATTGCACATCAAGTTGACATAACCCCGATTTTCTAATTTTTATTGCCACTTAAGAGCATAGTTTGGTTGACCATGATCTTTCACATACCTAATTGCTAAGGTATTAGCATAGATGATGAAAGTGAAGAGTGGTAACATTCCAAAAGATGGACCAATAGAAAGTCAACATTCTACAAACATATCTACATTTGTAGAAAAGTTTGAAGAGGAGATTGAAGATCTAAATGTATCATACTGTGATACCTCTTCAAATGGTGGGCGTTTGTCTTCTCCTCCACCAAGAATGATCAAAGTCCAAAGAAGGAAATGTTACGTAAAAGGTCAAGGATGAACTTCAATAGTCATCCATCCTAAATCCAAAGTGGATGAAATTATAGAATTAATTGGGGAAATTCATGACAAACAAGATAAACATACACTTCCTATAACAAGGAGTAACAATGGAAAATCATCGAGTCCACCCCATGAAAGATTATAGTGGATCCCTAAGAAATAATCGTTTTAGGCCCAAGTGAAGGAAAAGCTAAGTAAAAACAAGCATAAGGTTAGGAAACCCAAAGAAGATCCAATTTGGACACTTCGATTCGATGGTTCCAAATGCAAATTAGGAGCTAGCATAGGTATTGAGTTAATCAACCAAAAAGGTAAGTCTTTCTATGCACCATAATAATTACAGTTTAGATTTACTAATAATGTTGCAGAGTAGAAAGCTTTGATCCAAGGACTTCTTTTCACATTGGAGAAAGGAATCACAGCTCTCATAATCAAGGGAGATTCTCAGTTGGTTATAAGACAAGTGAAGTTGGTATATTCTTGCAATGATAGGAGATTGCTTGCTCACAAGAAGAGAATATGGGATCTAATGGATGATTTTGAAGCTTTGAACATAAAGTCCATTCCAAGGAGGAAAAACATGGTAGCAGATGCCATCACTATTTCAGCTAGTGCATTTCAACTAGTCAAAAGAACAAAATTGAAGAGATTTTTAATAGAACTAGTAGCTGCCCTGCTATCCCAAACAATATTATGAGCTACTAGGTCTTTTAGGATGAAAAAAATATACTCAAATTTATCATGTATAATGGCCACTTTAAAGGGCAAGAGATTGATGACACTCTAGACAATGAAACTAAGGATGATGAACTTGAAGATGAAGATGGGATCCTCAACTTAAAAATCAACACTATTTCTAAAGGAATGATTGAGTTGGAATGCATTTTTAATTGTGATGAATCAACACTTAATAGAAGAATGATTTCAAAAAAGGGGATCGAGGAATGTGATTCATTTAATTTTGGTACTGATGAAGATCCTAGAATGATAAGGTTCAAAAAGGCATGCAGCACACAAGAAAGGGAAGATATGCTCAAATTGCTTATAGAGTACAAGGATGTCATTTCTTGGAGCTATGAAGAGCTTAAAACATATGATCCTGAAATCATTATGCATGACATTCATTTGAAACCAAATGCCAAATCCTTCCATCAAAGGCAAAGACCTATTAGTCATATTATTGAACCACTGATAATGAAGGAAGTTAAGAAATTTCTTGATGCCAAGATCATCTTTCCCATTTTCCATTCTATGTGGGTGGCTAACTTGGTTCATGTGCAGCAAAAGACTGGAGAGAATCATCTTTATGTGGATTTTTTTAATTTGAAGCTTGCATCTCAAAAGGACAACTAAGTATTTCCCTCATTGGATGAAGTTCTACAAATTATCAATGGTTCAAAGATGATGTCCTTCTTGGATGGATATTCGAGATATAACCAAGTAATGGTTGTTGAAGAGGTAGGCTAAAGATGACCTTCATGAATAAGTGGGGAACTTTTGCTTATAGAAGAATTCCTTTTGGGCTAATTAATGTAGGGGCTACATTTCAACGAGCCATGGATGAAGCTTTTAAAGGATTAGTAAACAAGTGTATAGTCATCTATATGGATGATTTAACTATCTTTTCAAAGGATCGAAGCACTCACATTGCTAATTTAAGACAAGTATTCAATAGATGTCATCAATATGGCATATCACTTAATCCCAAGAACTGGTCATTTGTGGTTACTAAAGGAAAGCTCCTTGGTCATATCATCCTTGAAAAAGGAATCTCAATTGATCCTAATAGAGTTGAAGCTATTCTGAAATTGTCACCTCCTCATAGTCAAAAAGAACTTAAGTCTTTCTTTGGAAAGATAAATTTTGTGTGAAAGTTTATAAGTGGATTTGCAGTGATAGTTCATCCCCTTAATGATTTACTCAAAAAGGGATCAAAAGAAGAATGGGTTTTGGAGGTAAAGAAATTGTTTGAGGATATCAAAGTGGCCATTTCTATGGCCCCAATATTGGTGAGTCCAGATATGAACTACCTTTCAAAATCTACTCTTTTGCTTTAGAACATTCATATGCTGGGATTCTTAATTAGAAGAAAGAAAAGGAAGATGAAATGCCCATTGCCTTTATGAGTTTCCCTTTTAGAAATGCTGAGTTGATATATTCCAACCTTGATAAACAATCTTTTGCCTTAATCAAAGTGGTAAAGAAGTTCTGCCATTATATACTTTGGAGCAAGGTATATGCAATTGTGGCTGATCATATGGTTAAGACATTACTAATGCAAAATGAACTAGGTAAAAGGCAAGGAAAATGGATGGAAATCCTTCAAGAATTTGATTTAGATATTCAATCCATGAAGCTAGTGTTGGCGCTCAAAATTGAAGGCCCAATTTTGAGCACTGTTGAGAAAATCAAGCCCTTTAAATACTTTTTGATGCCTGTGTACTCGGCTGTACTTTTGATCCCCATGAGATGTTTAATGTTTCTAACACTTTTCATTTAGTGTGTCTATGTTTTCCATGAAGTTAAATTTCCATTTTGAGTCATTCTGTGAAGTCCCACTTCAAGCAAATTCCAAATCTGCATGTTGACTTAAGTGTCAAACAGCAACATGAGGCTATGTTTGTCATCAAATATCTCACACCCAAAAATGCATCATGACCCACCACTTTGGGATTATCTAGTGTCCATACCTAAGAGCCTATGTTTCAGATTTTGAGTCATTTTGAATCTGTTTGACTAGGTTTTGAATCCCTCAAAGTTGGTAGTTTACTATTTTAATGTTGATGCACATTGCACATAATTCTGGGAAGCCCTGTTTGATCTGTAATAATTTTGACCCAATTGACCAAAATGTTGAAATTATATTTGTGTTGTATTGTAGTGGTCAGATACTTGTTATGTTTCAAGTTTTATCTTATGACGAATCCATTTGATTAGTTTTCAAACGTGATTCCAAATGCAATTTCTAAAGTTTTACTGGTGTTAACATTTGCAGATTTGTTGGAACCCTTGTTTGTTATGTTGTATCTTGAGATCTATGATTGCCTAGATTGAATGGATTGTACTACTATGTTGTCCTCAAAAAATGCTTTAAGTGTGCCAAGTTTCAAGTCTTGACGAATCCATTTACACACTTTCCTAGGTTAATTCCATTCGCAAAAAATGTTTTTTGTCAGTGTTTCCAATTTACAAATTCTGAGTAGCCTACTTTGACCGCTTGCCATTTGTGTCCTGTTATTCATCATGAGCCCAAATTGTAGATTTATAATGTCCTCATGATAGAGAACCAATGTCCCAGTTTTTATTTTCCCAAATGTCTATTTGCCCAGTTTTCAAGGCCAAATCCAAACCCATTTTATTGCTTCCTAATGTCTTTTCCTGCAAGCAGTTCTGAGAGGTCAACTTTGACAATGAATATCTTTTGACTATGAATTCTTCATGAGATGAGATTCGACAGGGTAAGAGTATGTAGAAGAGAGAATCATTGAGTCAAATTTCAGGGCCTAGTCAGAGGTTTGGGTTAGTTTTTAAGGCCACTCCTCGCGCTAAATTGACAGTTTGCAAAAAGATGTTAAATGAGCTTTAATTGATCTTTTAATGATCAAACTTGATTCTAGTTGGTTTGAGATGATCAATGGATCAGTTTGAGGTGTTCAGTTGTTCGAAAATTAAAAAAAAATTTAGCTGGACCCAAGTAGGGCCCGATTGATTCCATCCAAATTAATGAAATATCTAGTGATCCTAAGGACACCTTGAGTTTTAAAGTAAAAACAATTTTTAAAGGGGTCACATGAGGATCAAGTGTGTAAAGTGTCTTTTTGAAGGCAACTAAATATATGGAATTATCAATTGTAGATGGGAGAGGTGTTTTCTACTTTTCCAACTATTGGATTTAATGATGAAACAGTTCAATATAACAACACCAAGTTTCAAGTGTGGGACAAAAAGTTAGATCTACTGTCTAGTGGCAAGGGTACTTATGTATATGATGAAAATGTTGAAGTTATTGGTGTTGGTGATAAAGAATAGAAAGTTGATGTATCGACCTCACAAAGGTATAAAGTTGAGCATGAATCAAAAGGAGTTTGTGAGGTGAACATGACTTGAATGAAGGTCTTGTTGCTGATGGAACAAACCAATATGACATGGATGAGGATCAAAAGGAATACCTTCTTCTTCATCACAGTGAGAAACTTGCTCTTGTGTTTGGGCTTATTAATGTATGTCCTGGTACACCAATTAGAATTGTTAAAAAACCTTTGGGTATGTGGTGATTGCCATACTACCATGAAGTTCATCTCTAATATTTTGAGGGATGCCACTTGATCCCATCATTTTATAGGTGGAAGTTTCTCTTGTACAGATTGTTGGTGAGAGTCAGTAAAGTAGATGATTAAACTTCAACCGATCATAGGATGCGGGTTCACACAAAAAGTGAGAAAGAAGTTAAATTGAGAATTGGCATCAAAGTGGGAAAATATTTTAAAACATTAGAGAGCTGGCAGCCAAAGAAAGGGACCTCTACATTTCAAAAAAGGTAGAGGAGCCGTAATAACAGAGCAAGGACTAAATCAAAGAGACTCACACATGCAGGGATGACTTCAGTAGGAGGTCTTATGGAAGAATGGGAGCCCCATGCTTTGGCATAAAGCACCCCTATACATGGGAAAGCTCGCTACAAAGAGACATATTAAAAAGACAACCCCGACATATAAGGTAGGAAATATGCAAAGAAGGCAGAAGCCAACACATTGGTAAAGGGAGGAATAGTTAACACCATGAGCAAAGCCACAGAGTCCAAAAGGGAACTCAGAGGACATAACACAGTCACTAAGGATGAAGCTGGCATGTTTAAGAAGGTACCCACGTAAATTAAAGTAGAACCTATGATTTTAAAGGGAAGCACCCTGTAGAAGGAAAGTGGTAGTCAAACAAAAGGAAGTTCACACATTATGAAGGAGAGCCATAGTTTTTAAAAGGAAACACTCTATGCAAAAAAGGGAAAGGAGCTCCAGCTTTTTGAAGAAAAGATGCCACAATTAAAAGAAGTAACGTTGCTGATTGCACAGATAAGTCACAGCATAAAAAAGAAGATGTGAGGCAAGTAAGAAGCTGCAATCAAACCATGCAGGCACATGGAGTGAGCCATTGGTGGAAGATAAAACACTAGTATATAACAAAAATAGGACAATGTTATATGGAAAAGAGACTCAGCGTTAGAAAAATAGGAAATGATAGATAACAAAAATGCAGTCCAAAGAATCCCATTCATCAAAAACCCCAAGGAGCCTACAAGAATTCAAAGCACGGGGCATATTCAAAGGTAAATAGGCCAAACAAAAAACACATGAAGACAAAGCCACATGAGCTTAGTCATCATAAACCCATGGCCAACAAAGGAGAAAGCCGGCAACCACAAGCAAGATATGTGAGTACACCAAGGTGCCAAAGCAAGGAAGAGATGCCAAGAATGTTCCCCACAATGGAAAGAGTGGAAGTTGCAGCTTGTAAGCACCAATATTAGAAAATAAAAGAGGAACCCAGGCATGTTAAAGAGTAGCAAAGTCACAAACCATGAAAAAACTTTATCCCACATTGAGGGGGTGAAGAAGCCATTAGTTATTTAAATACAAGTCCACTCACATTTAGTAATGTATTAAGAGAATAGCTTTTTGGAAAGGTTGTGGCTTGTGCAAGGGCCCCACTCATCTGACCAACATGGAGGGTAAGGTCAAATTTTGAACCAATGGACAAATAAGTTTGTTGATGTAATCATGTTTCTAGGTCGTCGAAAAAGTCAGAAAATCCAGCTACTTGCTACTTTGTTAGCCAAAAATCCCAAGGTTTTCCAGTTAGCGACATAGCAAATGTGGCTCTGTCTGGGGATGCATGTCCCTTGTAGGCATGACAAGGATTCAAATCTCTGGAGGAAGTAGACCACTCCCAAAACTTCAAAAAATTCTCTCGAACAACTTTATTGAAAGCAAAAACAACTACAACTATTATGTACAAGCCATGACCCTGGTCCACCGAACTTCAACAAAAACCTTTACCTCTATCATAAACCTGATTCTCATCTGAACATGCATGAGGTAAACTAAAAATACTTCTCCTATTAATTTCACCAATTAGATCAGCATCCTAAAACTCAACACTTAGTAAAATTGAATCTTCATTCTTACTTCCATAATGCATATAAAAACTTGCTTCATTCTCAACCATTTGCTCATTATGAAAATACTGATCAGCATGCTCAAATATATTAGACTGAAGCTGAAACTCTTCTTTATTAGACAAATCATACATGCTATCATTCTCAAATATGAAGGCTTCATATTCAACATAGGGAAAAGGATCACACACACCTTGAAATTGCATTTCCTTATGCATATTTGGATTGTACTTTGAAGAACAATCTGACTAGTATTCACACATGTCATCAATATCATAATCTAAAACTAATCCATAATCTTCAAATGGTTCTTCACAATCAGCAAAAAAATTAATCTTCACATCAGAAAGCTCGTCATAAAAATATTTACAAGGTGCACATTGATTTTCAATAATATCTTCATCAAACACCTTGTTATCATAATCATATGCAATCTCATCAATGCTTTCATCATCATACTCAGAAGAAGAACCATTCAACCTCTTACAACAATAAGATAAAGTATCAATATTAAGATCATTTTCAACTAAATTTAAAAGTTCCATATCTTCTTTGAACAATGGATTAATGACTCCATGCAACAATCCTTGTTGAACATCTTGAAAAAACATAAGCTGGTTGTCATCAAAATCTTCATCATATAAAAAATTATCATACACCTTAAAATGATTTCTTATACCATTGTCAAGAACACTTTCATCATGTGAAGAAAAAGAATCAAAATCATCATTCGAAGACACATCATTAACTCCATCAATGAAGCATGCAAAATATGAATCAAAGTTGCTTTCATTGTCTCCATTAAGATGATTCAAATGTCTTGCAAACCTATCATTATTTATCTTAGCAATAGGTGCTCATGTATTGATCTTAGGATCACTTATATGCTGATTATCACTACTTGCATCCTCAAGACATTCTTCTACACAATTAGGAAATCCATTCTTATAAACAACATCTTTATCCTCATATTGTGTATACAACCTTTCTTCAAAACCTTCAAACTTAAGCTAACTTGTATAGCAACATAGTGAATTGTCGAAAAACCTTAGAAATCTAGCAAAAGTCAAATGCAATGTGCATCCCACCTGGATACAGAGCAGTGAACTAGAGAGTGACAAGTGTCAATCAGACAATGCAGACAATGATGTGGCGATGATGTGGAGCTCTGGGTTAATCACAAGGTGTCACATGGCATAGATTTCAAGGCAGGATGATGTGGTGAGCAGATCTTGTGATGTGTCGGATCGTGCCAAGTGGTAGATCTGAGGGTTCTCATGCCAAAGGAAAGTTGCAAGGAAGACAACATGGCGACATAGCGAATTGCAATAGGAAGATGACACATGTTGCTGACATGGTAGCAAGGTTGACAAATATCATGCTGACATGTGGCACCCAGTTGGAGGGTTCAACAGTTATATAGGCCTGAGCAAATCACATGCTGACACGTGGTAGGTTGGTCAAACTAAGTTTGACCCAGATGGAGAATGGTGGGAAAATTTGAGAAAACATAAATTTTATTATTTTATTATTTTTTGAAAGTGTAGGTAATTTAAATAAAGTCTGAACTATTCATATAGTTAAAACTTAGGTAAAAGTTTAAATTTTTGCAAAATGCCATGGAAGCATGGAGCAGAGGCATGTTTTTCAAATAGCCATAATTGAAGCAATTTTTATTGAAAATGGGTGCTCCAATATACCACCAGAACTAAAACAAGATGAATTTTCTAAATCTGAAGTCAGTTTCTGCATAGGTGCTCACTAGTTTGTCCTATAAGCCAATTTGTAAAATCCAGGGCATTCTCAGCACAATGGGCAAAATTTGTCAAGGAGCATCAAAATTGGTTAGAGGGTAGTTATGAAGACTATTTGAAGGCAAAATGTGGAAAAAATGACTTTGAGAAGACCGTATTGCATGTTGGAGGCCTTTTAACTAATTTTTGGCTTAACCATGATTTAAAATTTGGCATCAAAAGCAGTTATTATTCTATCAAGTTTTTGAGATACTTTATGCTTTTGACAACCAAATTGTTTAAGGATTTGATTTACCAATTGAACAGAGAGATTAGAGAGAGTCTTTTCATGGAAAAGAGAGGAAATTTCAAGTGAACACATGTCAGATGCAGAGTAGATCCGAGAATTCCTTCCTCTATATCATTCACACTCTTCCTCATTGTAAGGGTTCCAGTTTTTCACTATGAGACCATAGGTTCCAATTCTTTGGAGAAAACTTGCACATTACTATGATATCATGTTCTGGTTCTAGTTTTGATGTATTCCCAATACTATGACACCATTCCTTAGCATAATTCTCTCATGTGAATAGCAGTTGTAAAGATAATACGGATAGTCCTGCGATGTTAGGCTATTTCATGTTTTGATTTCATGCATTTGATTGTATTTTTTCAATGAAATAAATACATATGAACAAGAATTTCATTAGTTTCATTCTGGTTCTTGTTTCTTGTCTTAGCAATCTGTAAGTCTTATGTGGTCTTGGAACAAAAATATGAGATACATTTGCATCCCCTTTAGGTTGTATGTTTGATATATTTTGCTATTAGATCAAAGGGCCAAGTAAATGATTGATATGTTTAACAAGGTTACTAGTTACTTGAGAAGGATATTTTGTGAGAATGAGATCTGAATGAACACTGATGTTTGAATCACAAGGTGATTAGATAGATCTGATATTTGGGTATATGAAATATTTCCTAATGTCACATATGTATGTTTTGAATTCATGGAATTGCCCAATGGATTAGGCATTGATCAGTTATAGGATCACTTGTTATAGTGCTGCATATTTGAGGTTGTGTTGAATCAACATCATTAATCAAACATTTTCCCTTTTAGGTTGAAAGTTATTCAAAGTTTAACCTACACTTAGCTTACTAGTTTTATGAGTCAATTCATTAGCTATTTCATGCTTATGAAGTACTAGTTAAGTATAGAAGAATTAGGGGTTTTTATCTGTTATTCTAGATTCTGATTATGCTCATTGTACTAGTCACATAATTGGATCCTAAGAGGTTCACTCACCTAGGTTTTGCAAAGCCTGAAGTGAAGAAGGAGTGTAGCCTTATATTTGGCCCAAGTTCTTGGTAAAACTATGTCCATTATTGGAGATAGTTGCCCATAGATGCAATCTTACCCTATATACTTGGTTATTACAACACTGTTAAATTAGGAGCCAATAGCTAGTAAGACATCAAGGATTATAAAAAATGATAGCAGACAACCAAATCAAGGACAAAAAGAAATTTAAATTTAATGGTGAAACATATTTAGAAGATTAGAAAAAGATTATAGTATCTCAAGTTGATATTGACCAAGGTATAATAATAGATGTCTAGTACCAAGATATTGTTTACTATCTTTTGCAAATTCAATATCCCAATTGGATGAATGGTGTTGGTGTAAATACGTATTTTCTATTTGCACTTTACTTAAGTTTACTTAGGTTAATACATTATTTTATTATTTATTTTGTGAGACACTTAGGTGTTTGCATACCTTTATTAGATGTCATGTTGACAACACAGAAGTACACAACTCTAATTCAGCACATGGTATCTACAACACTAGAGTTTGCATCATTCATTGAGTTATCATGTAGAAAACACAGCTATTTGCACTCCCTTTTTAACACATGTTGTCTACAACATAAATTTGTGTGTTACACCCTTATAGGCTTATCCTCTCATCATCGCACTTACTCCTGTGCATAATGGAGGATAACCCATATCTAGTGGACATGTGCTTGGTTGTATGACTTATCATGATGCTAATTCTTAGGCATTCTAGATGCATCTCAGAAGACTTTATATATAGGTACTCCTAGTGTACTTTCATTCACATTGAATCAAATACATATCGATATTCTGATCATACTCTTTTTGGTCTATAGTTGTGCTTGTGTTTGAGTTCTTTGTTCTTGGGTGAATTTTTCCCTAAGGAAAATTCTTACATAGTATTAGAGCTTGGATAATTTCTCTACACGTAGCCATTCAAGACCATTATTGCTTCAACACCTCAGTCCAAATTCAGAGTATTGTAGAAATTGGGAGCATCTAGAGCCTAAATAGACCTTGCCATTGCATCCAAAATGTCAATTTAGTGCAAATCAACTATAAATTTGCCTACCCTAGGCTAAAGTTGATTGCGAGGCAATTCTTTTGTAAACTAGCACCCGAAGGCAATGATTTGCTAACCAAGTATGGTTATTTTTAGATCTATTTAATTATTTTTTCAAATTTGATAATTCTCTGCTTTTTCAAATTTTTATTTTTGGAAAAAAAAAATTGCCTAGTCAAGCTAGCAAAGAATTTTGTTTTGAAAAACTAGGCAATCACACCCCAACCCTACACATAGTGTTGAATTTTCTATTTGTTCATAGAGTATATTCCAATCAGGTGGATCTTAAATAGTTTAGTAGGTCACACACATCCATCATCAACTACACTACAAATTTGGGCACAAATCCATAATCGGTGGTGACACACAATAATTGAAATCCACAACTCACACTAGCATCACCATTTGGTTTACTTTACATTTGTGTGGGCTTTCTTTTCAACAGTGTACAAGGAATCCCTACAAGCCATGTGGGATTAAATTCCCAAGTTTTTGGCAATTGTGATACCTCTTGGTAGCTGGCCAAACTCCCACCCACAAAAAATTCTCTGGTGTAGTTTAAAAGATTTATGGCGATGACATGTAACTACAAGGACATGCAAAAAAAATTCAATCATCCACATGGTAGCCATTAGATCAGCTAGATCGATCACCTGCTTCACTACCACATAAGCACATAGACTGACACCTAGGCAGCCACACTATCTCCAATGTGTAGCACCAACAACATGTGGAAAACTATCCTAGGTACACATCAATGCTAGTGGAGCATAATAGGCACAAAGCTATGCCTATCTAGTCAATAAACATGTCACCTATTTGTGTGCCTCTGTACATCCATACCAACACCACGTTAGCAAACTGTACTGCTACATCATCCAACCAGCTATTTTTTTTGCTAATGTCAACTAGACACAAGATTAAATTTGATAGTCGTCTAACCATCAAAACCTAGCATTTTCTAACTATAGTGACAACTATTTGATTGTCAAATTTAAGCTCACATTTTTCTTCCTAGACCCCTCTTTAGATGCATTTTTGATTTGGCAACCTAACTTTGAGAGCCCATAATCTGGTCATACAGACTCCAAATCAAGTGCACTTTTTTTTCATTTTGGGAAAAATTTCCTAAAATTTTCAGTGGTGTAGTTCTTTTCTAGTTTTGCTACAAGGATTTTTTTGGAAATTGCATTTTTGGTGACTATACCTGTTCAATCTTATATTTTGCAACTTCAAATTCTCTGTATAGGCTCATCTGGACACTTTTTCAATTTTTTTTTGAAAGTGTGTTATTTTTCATCTACTTTCTAGATCTATAGTTAGATTCTAGGATTGTGTGGACAAAAATCTCACTTTCAAAACTAGGGTTTTTCTGCATTGTATTGCTTTGATTACTTGTTAGAATTGTTGTACATCTGAGCTATAGTGCTTAGTGATAGATTTGGGCCTCAAAAGGTAGTTGTAAAAAGAAAAATTAGAAGTTCACTTTGTACATTTTGATAAGTGGCCTATTATACACACAGTACATATAAGTGCCTAAAGCATCTTTTTTGGGGGGGTCTTTTGATTGAGTGAAGGGGGGGGTTTGTACTATGTTCTTGTGTCTCTCTTGTGTGCTCTTTTCATTTTCTACATCATGGGTTCACCTAAATGTCCACTTCTAACTTCATGTAATTATTATACATGGAAAGATATTGCATGGAGTAGATTAATGGAAAAAGGTTACAATCTTTATGTTGATGGTACAATACCTAAACCACTGATGCTAAAGAACTCATTAATTGGAAAAAAAAAGACCAACATGCTTTAGGAATTATCAAGAATTGTGTGCACAGAGATCTCTTCTTCCACATTTCTAGTTTCAAGGAATCCAAACCTACATGAGATAAACTTGAATCATTGTATGGTAAGGTGGATGAGGAAAAAGGTTTTCAGATTGAAGATGATCTACTTCTGTTGGATCCAAAGAACTTTGACACAATTTAGGATTATATCAACAAAGCCAATGAGTATAGGGCACTACTTAAAGATTGTGGAAATCCCATGAAGGATGAAAAGTTGATTCATCATATCCTGAAGAGGCTACCTCTAGAGTATGCTTCCTTTGTTTTGAGTTATAATACTCATAGGTTGACCATGGGAAGTGCTTTCCAGAAGCCTACATTTGATCCATTTGTTGAGGTGTTGATTGTTGAACAATCTCACTTGATAGATTTGGGACTTCTTATGACATCAAAGACCAAAGCATTAGTGGCTAGTGATGAGAACTAATCAAGTCAAGGAGGAAGAAGTTCTAACAAGAAGAAGAAGAAGTAGTGGAAGTAGAAATCATAATCTAAGACACAACAATCCTCCTCATAGCAAGGCAATTCTTCTTCAAACAAGCAGGGAAGTAATGAAAATAAGGACAAACATTTTTGTGCATATTGCAAAAAGCCAAATCACGATGAGCATCACTGCAAGACTAAAAGAGTTGATGAGTTGGAAAACTTACTCAAGAAGAAAAAAATTCAAGTGCTAGGTACTTCCAAGGATTCAACTCCAATCTCTTCAAAAGGAAAAGTGCAAGCACTTATGGAAAATACAAGTTCTTCTTTGGAGTGGATACTTGATTCAGGTACCTCCTATCATATGTGTTCTTCAAAGGGAGACTTTTCTTCATTAAAGTAGTCATAGGTACCATACATCTTTGTGGGAGATGATACTAAAATGGAAGCTAAAGGGAAAGGACATGTGGAAATGGAAAGTGTGAAATTCAAAGACATTCTCCATGTTCCAAACCTAAGTTCTAATCTTCTCTCTATTTACCAAATCACTCACCTTGGAGATGGTCACAAAGTTGAGCTCCTTCCAGATTAAGTGATGGTGCAAAGTCTAAAAGATGATTCATTGGTTGTAGTGGAGAAAGTCAATCATGACAAGAGGCTTCATGTATTCTTCCACTTTGTGCCTAAGTCTCCTTCACATGCCTTGTTAACTCAATCTAATTCACAAATCAAACTATGGCATGAGCAGTTTGGTCATCTTGCCTTTTTCTATCTTCAACAACTTTTCTCAAAACACATGGTAAAAGGTCTACCTAACATCAAATTTTCTAAGGGTGAGTGTTCATCATGTTTAGTGGATATGCATCTCGAGGAGAAGTATGATAAAGGGAAGTCTTCAAGAGCACCAATTGTTCTTTAGTTGGTTAACATGGTTTTAGCAGGTCCTTTTGCAATGACTTCGGTCAACCAAGGCCATTACATCCTTACTTTCATTGATGACTTTTCACACTTCACGTGAGTCTACTTCCTTAACCACAAGAATGAAGTGGTTGATAAAATTCAAGCCTTTAAGAGTCATGTTGAATAGAAATTAAGGAAAGCCATCAAGATTCTACAGATGGATAATGAAAGCAGATATGTGGATAGAAGACTTAAAGACTTTTGCAAACTTGAGGGAATTGATCTTCAGAATCCACCAACATTTAGTCTACACAAGATAGATGTAGCAAAACTGAGGATTAGGACTCTTAAGACCATGGCAAGTTGCATGACACACACCAAGTCTCTTAATCCAACACTTGAAGTCGAAGTCATTAGTAGTGCTACTCACATACTTAACATGTCTCCTCATAATGCCCTAGATAGGAAGACTCCTTTTGAGGCATGGTGTGGGAGAAAAATATTTGTGAGTCACTTCAAAGTCTTTGGTTGTCCAGCATGGGCAGACATATCTTCCAGGGGATGCAAGGCACTATCACCTAGGCCTTGTACTTTCATTGGGTATGAAGATAGTGTTAAGGCTTACAAACTTATGGATCCTAAGACTCATGAGATTTTTGTGGAGAAGGATGTTCACTTTGAGGAAAGTTCACATAGCTTATCCTCTAATCCTCTCAGCAATTCATACACTGTGGAAACTAATAGTGACACTGGCAATAGTACTTCAATAGATTTAGACACGTGGGTTTCTATCGACAACTATAGTGAGAGGTCACATCATCAATATAGTCCACATGCATATATTTCCATAGTGATAGATCCAACATAGCAAGGTACTTCTTGTCTTCCAACTCTAGCTTCAGTTGATGACTTTATAGCAGACATTGCAGGTTTGTTTGTGGAGTCACACACTATAGATTTGGGAGATAGCCTTGATGATTTACATCTTCTCTTTGAGGAAGATGACCCTTGTACACTTGTTGTGAGGGCTTACTCCGACCCTCATGTCCATTCTCTACATGATCAATCTTTACAGGTTGGCATGATTATGGATGCTTATGTACAACAGTTGTCGGAGGTCTCTTTATCAGTTGAGGAGATAGATGGTTCATTGGAAAAAGTTCAATAGACATCCTTGTTAAATCTACATTCATTCTTTTCAGTATAGTTGGAAGGGGCAACCACCAACATCAACATAGGGATACTTGAGTAGGTTTTAGGGCCACCATACATCTTCAGGATTGTACCTTTTCCATTGTTTCTTCCAAAGGGGAGGAACATCATTTTGCATTCATAGACTGACTTCTTCCTTGGAGCAGCAATAACTAGTCGACATTCTTCTTTCTTATTGGGGGGGACTTTTTCCTCTTATGAGGTCTTGTTTTTCTCATTCTTCACTATTGTATATACTTGATGTATGTCATAATGGTGGGGTCTTGATTACTCCATCCATCCATGCATCATGCTTTTCATCTCTCTTTTTGGGGCAGGGTTTTTCCCATGAGGTTTTCCCTCTTTCTCCACTTTATGAGAGATTGCATTTCATTATGTACATGGGTACCTAACATGGCCCAGTAGTCAATACCCATCATGCATTTCATTCTAGTTTTCATAAGCTTAAGAGCATTCCCCTAAGTTGCACTTAAGGGGGGGTGCTGGTGTAAATAAGTATTTACTATTTACACTTTACTTAAGTTTACTTAGGTTAATGCATTATTTTATTATTTTTCATTATTTTATTATTTATTTTGTGAGACACTTAGGAGTTTTCATACCTTTATGAGTTGTCATATTGAAAACACAAAAGTATGCAACTCTAATTCAGCACATGGTGTCTACAACACTAGAGTTTGCATCATTCACTGAGTTGTCATGTAGACAACATAGTTATTCACACTCTTTTTTTAGCAGATGTTGTCTACAACATAAATTTGTGTGTTATACCCTTGTAGGCTTATCCTCTCATCATCACACTTACTCCTATGCATAATGGAGGATAACCCATATCTGGTGGACGTGTGCCTAGTTGTATGACTTATCATGATGTTGATTCCTAGGCATTCTAGATACATCTTAGAGGCCTTTATATATAGGCACTCCTAGTGTACTTTCATTCATATTGAATTGAATACATATTGATATTCTGATCATACTCTTTCTGGTCTACATTTGTGCTTGTGTTTGAGTTCATTGTTCTTGGGTGAATTTTTCCCTAAGGTAAATTCTTACAAATAGTTCATAGTGTAGGGGACTCAAAATGAAGTGTGAATCCTACATTCTACATGATAGAAAATTATACAAGAGGAACTATGAAGTGACTACCTAAAGTGTTTGAGATGCAAAGAAGTAAAAGAGGTTCTTAGAATAGTTTTATAATAAGTATGGCACAAGACATGGTTTAGCAGAGGCTATGACTGATATGATTTTAAGATCAGGTTATTTCTAGCCCACAATCTTCAAAGATACTTTTGAACATGTGCATGCTTGTCACATTTGTTAGAATAGTGCTAACAGAGAAAGACATCATGCAATGCCATTATAGTTAGTGTTCAAGGTATGCCCCTTTGCAAAGTGGGGGCTACATCTCATTGGTCTAGTGAAACCACTATCATCAACTCACTAGTAGAATTTTGGTAAATAAATGACTAGGTGACTAAAAATTTTAGTCACAAGATTAAAATTTTTAGTCATGTGACTAAAAGTGATCAAATTCTAATAATATTTCATAATTTATAAGTATAAGTGACTAAATAAATGACTAATTTGGTCACCAAGTAAAATCACAAGGTTAGACAAAGAGAAGTGACTAAATACATGATCAAATAAATGAATAACAATTGGTCACTAATAATTTATGACCCATACAAATGGTTAAATGAATGGTCGATCAATTTTTTATTATATTAATATATTTTTTAAAAACTTTTTTGTAATTTTTACTACTTATCAATGAAATTTTGTCATATCAATGCATCATTATCAATTAATTCCTTGAATGTCCTCTCAATTGATATTGAACTAGAAATAATCTCAAAATCACCCTAATCTGCACTCAAACTCCTCAAAATCTATGTACAAACTACTGAAGAAAATAAAAACTCTTCATGCACTCAAAATAAAACTACAAATTTATCTTTACATATCAAATGCATAAGTATCAACTAAATATTTTATAATTTTTACATATAATTTCTATTAATAACATTAACATCATGTAATAACTGATTTTATAAAATATAAAATTATTTTCTTCTCATTATATTTAATATATTTTTGTATTTATTAAATAGTGAAAACTACTACTTAATAAATACTAAACCATTAAACAGAATTTTTTAATACTAAAAATAATAAATATTTATTATATAGGCAAGAGCCTACAAGAAAATGATAAATTGTAACCCTCTCATCTTGGGTTTAAATCTACTTAATATGTAGCAATAAATAATTACTTATAATCCCATCATACTTATTTTCCTTTAAATTTTAAAGTTTTTCACTTGCTGACATATTTTCATTGATTACTTACATATGTATAGATTTTAGTTATATTTCTCACATTTAAAAAATAAATTATACTCTTATTTTTTAAACTATTAAAGCATTTTTCAAATTCTAAAAGACTCATTCAAGTGTATTCTTAGTGCTAAAGGTGATTAATTTGATAGTTATATCTTCCACTATTCTGGGTCCTCACCACTTTTGATAATATCAAGAGTTTGACATATTCGTATAGAATTATATTTTATTAGTATTTGTTAATAGACTATATACTATTGCAAGGAATTGTGTTAAAATAGTCATTAAAATAAATTATAACAACCAATTATTAATAAATTTTTCAAAAATATAAGAAAAATATTTAAAATTAAAATTAATTTTCTTTAGAGTAGACAAAATAATCTTATATTTATTAAAGTTTTCCTAATCATCTTATTCAATATATCAACATAAATGTTAATTGTAAAATTAAAGTAATTGTTATGTTATAATTAAAATAATATATTTTTCTTCTTCCACAATTGTATATTAAATTTATAATTATCTTTGAGAAAATATAATAAATTTGCTACACTTATTATATAAATAATAATTCTAATTCAAATGATATTTTTATTTATATAAAATAATGCATAGTTTAGAGCATCCTAATAATTATTAAATTATTATCTTTTAATTAAATTATTTCTTATTATCTTTAATTAAATTATATTTAATTTTATAATTTATTGGATAGTTTATTTGTGAAATTAAATATTATATTTTCCACTATATTATTTCCATCTTGATATATTTTTACTTTAATATTATCCATATTTTTAATTATAATATAATTTTAGAATCTTTCCCCATTTTCATGTGATTTCAAAAATTCATTAGATGTTTTTCTTCCGTATATATATATATATATATTCATACTATCATCTATTTAGTTATCTCAATGAAATTGTGGATATTTCTAAAGTAATTTTAAAATTTTCCTTTTTCTTTGCATGTGATTTTAGAATTTTTTTGTTTTACCTTCTTTTAAGATTTTTGATTATTTTTTCACATAAATCTTTAAAAATGAAAGAAGCATGTGAGGAAAAAAATCATTTCTAGGTTATTATATTTGAAAATTCAAAGCTGAGTTCTATATTTTAGGATTTTGTGAAGGATTTTGTTTAACACCATGTTTGTTTTCATTAATTTGCATGGTTCATGTAATGGTCTTAGCCTACTTATTCATTAAATGCAATGGTTCATGATATGATAGAAAACTTCATGCCCAAAATCTTGACTTAGCTTCAAATGAAAATACATTGTTTAATGTGCAGGCATGAGGATGATGACAACTTGATAACTTCTCAAAAAGGTTGTGGGATTTGAAAGGTTGTGGGGTTTGGCTTTACACATTGACAATTGCATTTTTTAGGATTTGGAATATCAATATTAATGAAAATTTGTGTAAGACATTTTTATTCATCGATTTTTTTAGTTTTGAGATATAATGTATAATTTTTATTTTTTAAAATTTGTTCAACTTTGGCTCTTCTTGTATTGATTGATGCTTCATGCATAATTCTTACTACATTCAACATTTATGCCACACTTTGTGCGTTCTATTTGAGTATGATGATTATGTATAAGTTTATAGATTGTAATAAAAAAAATAGTTTAAAAATAAATTATAATTTCTTTCTTAGTTAGGAGAATGACTCCTAACAAATGCTTTGATAGTTAGAGAGAGTTGTTTCTTCATTAGAAATAAACAAAATTTTATTTCAAGATTAAGTTATTAATGTAGGAAAGTTTTAATGGAATGAATGCTTCATCTAGTAATCTATCCATTATTGTATTTTCTCTTAAATATAATATCCTTAATAATACAACTTTATAGTGGAATGCATGGATACACTTTCAAACCATTTTAATTGAAATCCTGAACAAGTTAAACTATATGTCAAATATTACATCATCTATAATATTTAATAAGCATAGTAAAGCATTAAATTTCTTGTTTCACTTGAATAAGACTTCTTGCATGAAATTAATATAAAATACAATGTAACATTTGATAATAACAAGTAATTTTAATATTGTAACTAAAATAAGTCAATTAATATTCTTTTCTCTCATCCTTTGTATACACAAAAAAATACAAGATATGCTCCTATAGGTAAATAAATTCATGTTGATGCATCCAATCAAACTTCTTTTGAAGAAACACCTCATTCAATTAATTTGTTTTGTTTTAATATTTATTATTTTCTTCCTTATTTTATAATTTACTAAGATATTAAATATTTTAATATGAATATTATCATATTGAAATTCTACATATAAACCCCCCAAAAAAAAAGTTTACATAGACATGTTTTATTGGACAATATTTTTAATTTTTGTTGAATGTGATATATAAAATAGGGACAATAGTGGAAGGTTATTTTAAAAAGAGAGTTCACATAATTATGCATAGTCCTTGCATGGGGAGGAAAGTAAGGAATGGATTTTGTTTTAGCATGCAGCGCTTAACGGTAGATAGTGTACATTTGGGAAAGCGATAAGATTATAGATCTTCGGAAGGGAGTTACAACATTTGAATGAAATTATGAAGAAATGGGTCCCTAGAAGACAATCTTCCTTAGTAATCATTGCTTGCAAGTGTTGGTAGATAGTGCTCCATTTAGGTGCACTTTGTTTCGAGATCAGTGGGAAAAAAATATTCGCTTCCCTAAAGACCCTATGAAAAGGCATAGGGTTTTGTGTGTTGTGTACCCTATGAAAAGATAGGGTGAAGTTTCCAAAACCAGAGTTCTGGTCATCTTGAGACAATTGCAGCTATTTCAAGGTGCTAGAGTTTATTTTGGTTGTGACTTCCTCTACCATTTTCTGATTGGAAGGGTGAATGAATAGGATTTTCTCTCCTTAAAGGTCCAGATTAATTGTGATATTCCTTTGTATGTCACCTTGTTTTCCTATCACAATTGCTAAACCTTCCTTAAGGGTTTGCAATTTTTGATTTTCCTTCACCATAAGGGTTTAATATTTCCAAAAAAAAAATTAATGCATTAGATGCTTTCAATGGTCATTGTCTTCTTAGAAAAATTATGGAGCATTGGATTGAACTATGTTTAACTGTCATCAGGAGAAAGAGGTCAACCACTATTGTTGTTATTATTGCCTCATAATATCACACCCAAGTATTGTAGCTATTCAAGTGGCATGTAGATCAAAGATTGGAAAGACTATTTTTTAATCACAAGCAATAGTGGCCTTCCAATTGACCTAAATTTCTTTTGCTAGCACCATCTTTCTGGAAACATATAAAAACTTTATTGCTTTTGAGGGTTTGGCCGCATTGAAACTGATGGAACTCTAGTGCATGAGATTAGAGGTTTCTAGCAGAGACATGAATGTCAACAATAAAATTTATTATCCCACAGAAGAAAAGTAAAGGTACATTATTACAATTTTGGCCATGGTTTACATGAAAAGCACACAAGAAGAAATTTTTGTGAGATGCATGTTTATCTCTGTAACTTCTAGCAAAGTTTTACATCTCTTTTTTTATCATTAGTTCACCTTTCAGAAATGTAGAGAAAATGCATTTTATACCCAACCTACAAATATGTTTTGCCAACCTGAAAAATAAAATAACTTTTACAAACCAAAAATTTGAGTATCGATTGTGCTAGACTGCCTGAGATCGATTGAGTAGATTCATGCTACAAAATATCAGGAGATAGAGTGGGGATGTGCCATGTTTGAGGGGTGTTCTATTTGGTCAATGCTAGAGAAGTTTAGTGCAAAGTTCTTCCTCTCAGTCACAAAGGTCCTAGATTCTTCCTGGATAGAAAATGTAAATATTTTAAAGCCTTAACAACCTCTCAAATGAGTGAATGGTTTGTGCTTTAGGCTTTCGAAGACCAGAACCTGGTGAATAGAAGTTGTGATTGACTAGCAATTCAAAGGTCAATACTTAAATTAACACCATTCTCATTCCATTATGAAATGCCCTGTTTAATAAAACTAATGGAGTTTCTTCCCTTTTTAAGTCTCTACAGAATACTCATTGATGAGTATCTCTCTTGCATTCTCCTAGATTTCTTCAATGAAGCTAACCATATTGACAAACAATATTATATCAGAACTATGAATGCTCCTATCCTAATCTATATAACAACACACAATCTTAGACCAAAAATTATAGTCTTCTTAGACAATTCATTATTTAGAAACCCTTTGTTTGAAGTACCCATGATACACTTGCAAATGCAAAATTGATTATGTTGCAAAAATAAACAAAGTCCATGAGCTTGAATTCTGTAGCATTTAAAAATAGTTTAAGTAGAAGTGATGGAAAACTAAATCCAACATGCATTAAATTCAAGATTTGGCAACACTTTCCCTGATTTTTCTGGATTCGATTGAGTGCATGCTAAAACTCAGAAATCTTCACAATAGGAACAAAAAAAATTGAGCTTATACTATGCAAAAATACAAATAACCTAGCATGGCTTAAGAATTTCTTGCCAAATCATTGATTTCCATGATACTTCTAGAGATTCAAAATTTGATCAAACACAACTAGCTTTGAGAATCCAAAAATCATTTTATGACATCTAGACATGATTACCAACACCTCATGAAAATTGCATTGTATATCAATCCTTTACAGCATATTTCATTTTAGGATATATTTTATCTTTTGTACTTGTAAAATCTCTTCAAGAACCATCATTTAGGTGCTTCCCTTGCTCAAAGCTCTCTTGATCACCTTCATTAAAAATACAATATAACAATCCTTTACAGCAAGTCATAATTTTTTCTTTTTACCAAATCAAATATATTCCAATTCTCACAAGAAAAAAAATTACTGGTTATTATCTATGATAGATGATCTCATAATTGAATCTATTTGAATGAAATATGGACAATATAATAATAGAAACTATTATCCATATTGTATGCAACATAGTGTTAGTGGTAGATCAGAGTTTAGTGGTAAATTAGAGTTGATGGGAGACATTGCTAGTTTAAGGAATAGCCATTTCATCACTTAGAGTAAATCAGCATTATTGTATTTGCTAGAAATTTTGCTCAAGAGTTGCACATCAGGTCAAGCATCTAAATAACTCTGGTCAAGGTTTGATTAAGCATGCTAGGTTCCCTATAGAGTACAAGCATGTCTTTGTGGGACCCGCTCTTATTCCTTCCTACTTGTCTCAATTTTTGAATATCATTTGGAAAACATGTAGGTCTATAACTAGCCAATGGATAGCTAAATAAGTTTTGGATATTCCCACAATTGTAGAGAATGTTTCTAACACATGTTGGAGATTAATTAGATTTTGATTCTTAAGCCAACCACTAATTAACTCAGTTCATCATACAATATTGTATCTCTAACATTGAATAACATATTATTTGGTGAGGCTACAACTTTTGTCATGCTTATATGACATCTTAACTAAATTTTGTTGTTCATTGAGACATTTCCAATATTTTTTCCTTAATTATAGTTTATATTAGCATTAAAAATAGTTTCAACTAGTTTAAGTTCAGAAATCATTTCACTGTGAGTTACTGAAATCAATATATGTGTTGTATATAGTAGAGTTGGTGTATTTGAACTATGAATAAGGTATTATTATTGATTTACTGATAAGAGTTATCAATCCATTCTTTAGATCATTGTATTGGTTTTGATCATTCAATGAAGGAACCATTTTTCAAGTGTGGTCGGGTTATGATTTTATTGGTTTTGATCATTCAATGAAGTTTGCAAAGTTGTTGATCTGAAAATGGACCAAAGTTTCCCCCACTTGAATAGGTAATAATGGCATATTTTCTTTCTTGTTTGTTTACTTTTTTGATGAATTTTTTGATTTAATCAACATATAGGATACTAAATTAAAGGAAGGTGTAAGTTACATCACTTATATGATTTGTTGTCAATCAAATTGTTGATTAGCCTCCAACATCATTCATTACCACAATGGAAGAGTATGTTAGAGATGCCCCAAGAGCTTCATCAACCTCTAGGGAGCTAGTATGTAATGACCATGTGTGAATTTTTAGAAAATACATAGTTTATTGTAGATATAGCTAATGCATACTTTAATTTGGTATTTACTTCAAAATGATAAATTTACATGATTAAATTTCTATCAAACATTATTTGAAATTTGCAACTACTCTCATAACATTTTTTTATTTTTATGTTATGTTTCATTTAGCAAAAGACTGAATCCATTCAAAAGATTTTAGGTCTAGAGTACAAGAAAAAGCTAGAATGTGAGGATGGCATATCACTATCACCATCACCAACCCTCCCACCTCTATCTAAACATATTAAGGAGGAGGCTACACCTATACAACATGTAATGTTTGACCTTTTGGTAAATCTTGGGAACTACAGTATTAGACACTAGAATATTTTATCCTTGTAATAAATTTCATTATATTGTAGAACTTATATTGGAAGAGGATGGTATATACCATAAGGTGACTTGGACTGTATATTTTAACCTAGTGAGAGTGCATATAATGGTTTTATGTTATCTTTAGGTCTAACCAATGCTTAAGTAATTGTTAAATAACCCTTTTTAATGTTTGGCAAATAGGGCTTGGGTGACATTAGCCCTGATCCTTCAAGACTTGAGAAAAGGAATACACTAGCCCTTACTATTGTTCTTGCTATAGGTAAGTTGTTTGTATGGTTCATATTAAACCTATCAATGTATTTTTGTTAAGGGTATTTTGACATTGGAGCTCCTTCAAATTGTAGACACTACTTCAAATGGAAATTTAAACAATGCTTTAGATCTATCAATTTGGGCCACTAGTTGGGAATTATCTTTGGTTACCACTTCAACTTCTAGTTTGAGTGTTCAAGTATAAAGAAAACTGGTAATGTCAGTTTTCCTTATTACTTTCTTTTCATGTGCCTTGTTTTTATCAAATTCCTATTTTAATGTTGTTTGTAGACTACGGTTGAATAAATGTCAACATCAGATGTAATGAACATTTTTAGCACCAACCTGAGCATAAGGAAGAGGAAATATTTGATCCTTTGGCACCTCCATATGTTAAAATGTGAGTATTTGAATTGATTGTGTTTCATAGTTTTTAATAGATGTGATAATAATGGCACATCTTCTTTCTTGTTTCTTTTACTTTTTTGATGAAATTATTGATTTAATCAACATATAAGATACTAGATTAAAGGAAGGTGCATGGTTCATCACTTATATGATCTATTGTCAATAAAATTGTTGAATAGCTTCCAACATCATTCATTTTTGAAATGGAAGAGTATGTTAGAGATGCCCCAAGAGCTTCATCAGCCCATAGGGAGCTAGTATGTAGTGACCATGTGTGAAAGAAAATACATAGTTTATTGTAGGTATACTCAAGTCATACTTTTATTTGGTATTTACTTTCAAAATGATAAATTAAATACATGATTAAATTTCTATCAAACATTATTACAAATCTGCAACTACTTAACAATTTTTTATTTGTATGTTATGCTTCCTTCAAGAAAAGATTGAATCAATTCTAGAACCTAAGGATGACATATCACCATCACCATCAACAACACCCCCCCTCCCTCCCCCAATTTCTTTCTGAACCTATTAAGGAGGAGGCTGCACCTGTACAAGATGCAACGCCTAACCTTTTGGTAAATCTTGGGAACTACAATATTAGGCACTAGAATATTTTATCCTTGTCATAAATTCCATTACAATGTAGAACTTATATAGGAAGAGAATGGTATAACCTATTGAGAGTGCATATAATGGTTTTATGTTATCTGTAGGTATGATCAATGCATAAGAAACTATTAAATAACCCTTGTTAATGTCTGACATATAGGGTTTGGATGACATTAGCCTTGATCCTTTAGCACTTGAGGAAAGAAATGCACTAGCCCTTGATATTGTTCTTGCTACAAGCAAGTTGTTCATATGATTTATATTAAACATACTAATGTATTTCTATTGATGGTATTTTGACATTAGAGCTCCTTCAAATTGTAGACATTGTTTCAAATAGAAATTAAATAGTGCTTTAGATTTGTCAAATGGGGTCACTGGTTGGGAATTAGTTACCACTTCAACTTCTAGTTTGAGTGCCCAATTTTCCTTATTACTTTCTTTTCATGTGCCTTATATTTATCAAATTCCAATTTTTATGTTATTTGTAGAAAAATTTCAATAAATGTCAACATTAGGTGTAATGAACACTTTTAGCACCCACCTGAGCATAAGGGAGAGGAAATATTTGATACTTTGGCACCTCCATATGTAAAAAGTGAGTATTTTAATTGATTATGTTTCATAGTTTTTAATAGATATGATTTTTTAATGGGGTTTGATGTTTTTATTAAATACAAAGGTCTATTTTCTTGACATAAATTGCATAATCATTTGTATCTTTTTTTGAGAAGTTAGCACACAAAACAATACTCGTGTGTGGTCAAAATGCACCAAATTATATTTTATTAGAGTCTATCACTAAAATTATTTAGAGAAGTGTAATTGACATGAAATATAATTTTAAAATAGTTGAATAGAAGAATTTAAAATTTTTGAATTGTTATTGATAAAGATTTAGATTATTGTTTTTCTTAATAACTAAAATTTGTGTTCTTTGAGAAGAGTATATCATGTTATAGTGGCCATGATCATGGCAGATCTAATGTTGGGAAGACAACTTTGTCAATTTTTGCATTATTCTTTAAAGGGTACTAGCTCAATGGAAGAGCACCTGCTTTATAAGTAGGAGGGTGGTGGTTCAATTCCATTGTGCCCTAATATGACTAAATTAATGATTAAATAAACTACCAAATATACTACCATTTACTACCAAATAAACTACCAAATATACTACCATATAATACCCAAAAAGCTACCAAATATACAACCAAATCAACTACCAAATATACTACCATAAATACTACGCAAATATACTACCAAATAAACTACCAAGTAACAACAAAAAATGACTAAATCAATGACCTAATCAATGATTAAAATAGTTTAGTCATAAATTTGGTTGGGAGATAAATGTCCAAAAATAAACTACCATTGGTCATGTGATCAAAATTAGCCACATATCTTCAAATTTTAGTAGTTTATTTAGTAATATATTGTTTATTGTGTACTAGTGACTAGACACACTTTTATTCTCATAGCTACTAATTAGTGTACATGCTAGACATAAGAAAATACTTTTAGAAATTGCATGGCTAAGGTGGTTACAAACTTCTTGGAAGAAAACATTGTTACTAGATTTGGGATGCCATTATGTCCTCTATGTGATAACAGATCAAATTTTGCATTGGTATTTCTTACTTAATGGGCACTAGAAAATTAGGTTATTATCAAGTTCTCTTAAAATTATTATCCATAAGGAAATGGTGTAGTCAGGTCTACAAATAAGAACTTGATCACGGTAATAAGATGTTTGTTGAAGGAAAATCCCAGAGATTGGCACACTCAACTCAGATATGTGCTATGGATAGACCGAGTCAAGGTCAAAAATGGTTTAGGAACATCTCCATATCTACTTTTCTATGGATAGGAACCTATATTACCACTTAACCTCAAGATTCCTATTTTGAAATTCATGAGTGAGAACATTGAAGATGCTGACAAGGTGCAAATCAGGTTAATGAATCTTTTGGAGATGGATAAAAAATGGACAATTTCTTTGGAGCATATGGTGAAACATTAGGCTGCCATCAAGAGACGGTTCAATAAGAGGGCCATGATAAAGTCTTTCAAAATATCCAACCTTGTTCTACTCTAGCAAAATGAAAAAGCAAAGCTAGGAAGCTACACTAAGTTTCAACGCTTGTAGGTTGGTCATTATCAGATCATGGAAATTATGGGAGAAAATACTTTTAGGCTAAGTTCCTTACAATGGGAATTAGTTTCATTGCAATTCAATGGGCGATTTTTGAAGCATTACTTTGAGGCCCAAAAACAAATTAATTAATTTTTATTTTTTTTTCAAGTGTGTTTATTTTTTCAAGTGCATTTGTTTTTAGTTGTGTGTTTGCTTTCAAGGTTGCATCAATCTAGGGGTTAGGTGCACACAAGATTTTATCTTGATATATCTTATTAACTACTTTTTTGGTTTTGACCTTTGGCAAGAAGTATTTCTTTGTCAAAACATTTTAATGATTTTGTTTCTAACACCAATTAAGGAACAGATGTTACTTGCAGTTATAGGAGACTTTTAGTCTTGAATTCAAAATTGCAAATCGACAAGTTTTCAACACTTTGCAAATTTAAATATTGACTATCTTAGGTGTTTTCAAACTAAGGTTGAAGGTAGAAAGGGATAGTCCAAACCCTACCGGTTCAAATAGAAGGATCTTCTTGAAGGAATTGCTAAGATTGTTGTTTGGCATGAGAGTTTCTAAAAAGGTTCTTAAAAGAGGAACACAAGGGATGTACATTAAAGATTGAATCTGAGAAACGACACCAATGTCTTGGCCACATAGTATAAGTGTGATTAGGGTATAGAAAGAAAATAAAAAGAAAAAGATGTTAAGAATGAAGGATTCTACAAAGTCTGAGAAAGCTAATCTAACTATAGGTATATGCACTCCAAATAAGCTATTCAATATCAAAACAATTTTTTCATCAAAGAATCAAATGGAGATGTGTGAGCTACGTAAATAAAATATTTAAAAGATTACCCAGGACTTCAAATGAAAAGTGATAACCAATTAAGAGCCCTCAAAACTAATTCTCTCATCTGGTCCGATAAGAGATTAATAAACAAATTCCATGAAGATTCCCAATGAATGGACTGGAAGGAGTGGAAGATTCTTTCCAAGTTGTTAAAAAAATTTAATGGATTGTGTTCTAAGATGTTGAAGGAAATGCATACATAGATCACACACTAAATTTTGAGATTCAAGATTTTGAGGTTTTGACTATAAAGTGACTCAAAATATGCTTGGAGTATTCAAGATTCAATTGGTGTTTGACACATATTAGAGGAATGTTTTCTGATGAAGAAATGCCTTTGTCATTTCTTCCTTTTTATCGAGGCTATTTGTTGTGGTTTCACAATGTACATCCCATTTCTAGGTGAAATGGGGACCCCCTAATGTTTTTTAGCTTTAGGGATCCCTAGTTTGGGGTTTGAGTCTTTATTAAGGTATTTCCTAATGTTTTTAGCTAATCTAGGTCTCTACTTGAAAACCTAGATCATGAAAACCAGGTTTTTGAGTGAGAAAGTTATTTTTGTATATAAAGATGTGCACTAGCACACCTCTCTAGTTGTACTAGTGTACTAAATCACAAAGGGAAAGCACTTCACTCTTGGAAGTGCATAGCTATGTAGCTACACACCTCCAAGAGGTGCACTAGATCCTAGGCCTATAAAGCTTGAGAGCCCGCCCCTTCTTCATTTCACTTTCTCCTTCATAGTTCTGGTCTCCCACATTACTGTATCTCCCAAGGTGTGCTACTATGCCACTCCATCACTTCCACACACATAATAGAAACAACATTAATCAATAAACACCTAAGGTAAAGGTGCACACATTTTTTCTTTAACAAAGCATCAAAAATCTTAAAACCCAAACTAACACCCTTCACCTAGTGAAAGGTGTGTAGCTGCATACCTTTACTAAGGCTAAGATTTCCTCTAAATGGGGGGAAGGGGGGTGTGCACATAGCTCACCCACAACATGCACTAAGTGCACACCCCTTCCAACACTTTCTTCCCTTTGCATTTCATAAGGGTGCACACCTAGCACACCGCATCAGGTGCGCTAGGTGCACACCCTTATTCTTTGAAGTATTGCATAGAAGAGAGCACACCTAACACACCACTAAGGTGCACCAGGTGCACACTTTTCTATCTTTCAAGGTTAGAAAATAGGGTTTTTTGATGTTTTTAGCCAGTTTTGAGCATTGGGGTTTTTGGGTTGTGTTTTTGTCATCATTAGGGTTTACACTAGTGAGTTTTTTCTATATCCAGACTAATGGAAGTTGATTTTGTGTAGATTTAATGGCTTTTTCCTCATCTTCCCTTGCTGTAAAGATGGTCCCAAAACTAGTAGTTTTCAAGTTTCAAGGTTTTTTGGCAAAATTACACTTCCAAGATGAGTATTCAGAGATCTGGGACACTAAACTCAGCCATATTGATTGGAACATATTCCTAGTTCTATGCAAAAATCCTACTGAGAGGTCCCTAATGATATCAAGTTTTATCATATTAGGGGTAGTCAACATACCATCACACCTAGTATCGATATAGTCTTCAAAATTGATCATGGCACTGGCAGAAAACTATGCATGAGAAGAAAGGATTGTGAAAAGCATAACAGAAGAGATCATGCTAAATTTGAGACCTAAGAACATAGACAAGGTATTTTATCTTTTGAGAGTAGATCAAAATATCAGATTGACATATCATCAGGTAGAAAGGTGGTACAGAGAACATGGAGAGGAAGCATCTAAAATCCTTGAATCCTTGTATCTCATTGAGAGTACTCCTCTTGGACACAAAGTAGGAAAAGTAGACATGAAAAGGGGCTATATGAAAGATGATATCAGATATTCTATAGTACTTTTGAGTAGAGTCATGGGGTTATCGACATCAAGACAACTAAACATATGGATTGTGCATTTCATTAAGACCATCAGAATAACAAAGATGCCAATTGATTGGGCTTTGATTCCTAGTGAGAAAACTTGGATGAGCAATTCGTGGTAGTAAAGAACAATAAGAAGTTTTATATGACATCTTATTTGGTGTACCTATTAGCTACAAGAGAAATAGACAATCCAAGATTGTTCAAAAGTGGCAACATGCAAGATGCAAGTGCATGGCCTTATATAGTATACCAGCAGTTGGTGAAGAAAAAGCTTTTAGAGCACATCAAAGAATACCAAATAGTGAATGATGCATTTATTTTTCACAATCATCTAGTTCATTGAAGGGGATTATGCGAAAAGAATGTCAGAAAAGGCAATGACAAAGATTGTAGAAATTGGTGCCTACTACATCCAATTTAAGACATTCACTTATTTGAGGGTAGTAGGAATGACTGTCAATCCTAAGAAACTCCCTAGGTATCCATGTGATAGGCTTATATTTCTAGAGATTGCATGAAAATTTTTGTCTTCATATGAGAGAGTGAGGAAGAAACACAAGAAAATTGGCCCATTACTATAGGACCATTTAGTGTGGTCTGAAGATAAGATATTATGACTTTTGAGTCTGAGTGGGATCAGTATCCCTTGGATGAATATAAATTTCCTCATCCCTATTTTGATAACATTGGAAGAGTGTAGTACTTAGTAGGAAAAAAATTTCAATATGAAGATGCCATTGAGGACCATTGGATGAATGTAGTGGATGAATAGAAAATCTAAATAAGGGATTATTATAGGATGACTCTCTATCTAGTAGGCAATGCATTGAAGATAAAGGTCCCTTTAAAGATAGCACAACAAGACACTGAAGATGTCCTAGATCCATTGTACAATAGAGATAAAAATTTTGAATAACCTATTATGAACATAGAGATTGATGAGGAAAATTCAAATATTAATCATAGGGTGAGTCATGTCATTCAATTGACCAAGGATTGGATCAAAAGACCTTTCAAGCTAAAGCCAATTCCTCAAACTATAGTTTTTCAAGCTACAACCCGCTCAGTCAAAGGTAAAGGAGTAAAAGTGACAATGCCAACTTTCATAGCTCAATCCCTAGTAAGGCAAGAAATAATTTACCAACTCGACAGAGATGTTGGATACTATAGGGCTCAAAAGGCTAAAGGCAAGAGGAAAATAACTTCTCCCCAACAAGCTGAGCTAGAAGAAGCAAAAACTCAAGCACCACCACAAGAAGGGGTAGATAATCTACAAGGGTCAGAGAATGTAGAAATCACATAGACTCAAGATAATCTTTAAGTGCAACCCCATCCACTCCCAAGAGAACAAAAATCAAAACTCTAGTCAAGAGGAGACAAAAGGTGATAAGAAAGTTTATCCCTTTTCCATTGGTGCCAGAGTCCTTCCAAAAGAGGAAGAAGAGGATGATGAAGATGAAGAAGATAAATTCCCTTTGAGTCAAAGGACTCATCTTGCTAGAGAAATAGAGTTAGAACAAAGAAGAAGTCCCACCTTTACAACACCATCAATTCCCACACATCCTATTTAGTCCACAACTTCAGAGGATGAGTTGCAACAATGGATTGATGAGCAAGAGGATGAAGGAGCTGATATCTTTCAGATGTCAAATTTTGATTTTATGTCAATTGGCATTGAGTTGGTAGGAGATAAGATAAAAGATAATCCAACTAATCAACCTCAAAAATAGGATTGGAGTCAAGTTTTGCTTAGCCAGAAGGACGCATAATAGCTCCTCCATCACCAAATCTAGATTCATTTTGCATGGATAAAGGTTTAGCTACTCCTTTCCCTCTAGATAATGAAGAATAGGTCCAAGCTAAATAGGAAGAAGAGACACAACAAGTACCCACCAATGAAGTTTCAAAGGAAGGGAAAATATGTGAGGATCCTAAATAGACTTCCCATGAGACAGAGGTGATGACTATGGACTCAACAAATATAGAAATGCTTGATGTGGATCTCTAACAAAAGGAGAAGACTATGGAGAGGAGTGATAAAGGAAAGAGCATAGCAAAACAAAATCCTTCTTGAAAAGGTAAATCTCCAATGGAACATACTCCAAGATGGTTGAGGAAAGAGGTGATGATTAGAAACAAAAGGTAGGACTACTCTACTAAGGAAGAGGGAATGAGAGAATTAATTGAAGCTCTCAAGAAGCTTGAGTCACCTATAGAAGATGCACAAACACTGGCCTTTATCATGAGTGATCAGAAACAGGACTTGTTTGCACATGTTTCTATCCCTCCTCCACATGTAGATATTGAGGACTTGACCCCAAAATATTATCAAATCAGGGAGGTTGTGCTTGGAAAACCCACGGTGGACACTGCCAAATTAATGGTGACAATGGGAACCAAAGAAGTGTTTAGGCACTTAGAGAAGGATGAGACTAAACTAATAACTCTTTGGAAGTAGAATGAGATAAAGGGGTATCTAAATGAAGTAGTTGGTCCATTGGATCCTAAAAATCCCAAGGAAACTTTAAATGCAACATTTGAGAAAAGGGATAAAGAGAATGTGCAACTTGATCCATTTTTGAAGGCTTGTTAGCAATGCTAAGAATGTTTTGAAGAGAAAGGTGTGCATATTATACAAGTAAATCTTAAACTACTACACCATATGTAGAATAATGCAGATAAGCTAGTTTCTATATTGAACTAGGATTTTGGGTTAATGGATGAAGTACATACCTGCGGAAAGGACCTACAAGAGTTACAATCCATAAAGTGTCAAAGGTGTTAGGTGTTAATGGATGTATAAACAATGAATGAGTTACATAAAATTGATGATTAGATAGAGAAATTTTTGGATGGAAATAAAGTAATGGAAACATTACATGTGGATATCCATAAGCTCAAGGATCAAACCCAAGAGCAAATTTTGGAGGCAGAGAAACATTATAGTGATGTGTGCTTAGACATTTTTGAAGATGATTAAAGGGATAAACTAATGACTGTAGAAGAAGTTGTTGAACAATTTTGAAAGAATTTTGAAGAATCTTCTATTGATGATTATATTAACCAAGCATATAGGACCAAAGATGCATTACTAGATTTGAATGTGACACTGGGATCAAGATGAAAAGGCATCCTGAAATTGTCGAGGTCATAACTTTTGACCTAGAGCTCAGAATTCAAAATTGTTTATACCGTTGGAAAGAAGAACTAAAAATCTAATTTTAATCCCTAAAATAACAAGCCTTTGGCTACCCAATTTTTAGGATTGATGAAATTTTCAACTTGAAATTTTGAGAAGACCTCTGAAAAAGCTAGTTAAAAATGCATAGAAAATCTTGTTAAAAAATATATATGAAAAAGTTTCAAACATTTGATCATTCTAGATAATTTGGATCACTTGATCTTTGACTGGGAAGGATCAAGAAATTTTCACTAAAGATCACAGATATAGAGGTTGGACACATGAACTAGAAGAGGTTTCTCATCTTATGCAACTATTAATGACAAGATTCAACACGAGTGCCTTGGAATTTTAGATAGAAGAAGCAGAAGGAGTTTAAATCTATGAAAAAAAATTTCTATAAAGAGGGTATCAATCATCAAAAAAGGGAAAAATAAGTACACTAGAGTGCTCCCAGACCTTGTTTGAGAAAAACCCAAAAATTGTTTCTAAAACTAAGAACTTTGATTTTTCGTCAAATTGAGCACCTTTCAAGCTTCTGAGGTGTGGAGGTGCACCTCTTATGAGGACTTCTTCTTTCAAAGTGCACCATAATATTTTTAAAAAGTTTGAGGTGCACCAATAATTAATTTCTAGTTCCAAATTTAGAGCTTTCCATGCACCAAAAATGCATTTTGATAGCAGTTTATCTCCTACAAACATTTAGTGAATGTTGAGCTTCTATTTTTGGCACCTCTAGAGACTCCCACATCATCTAATGACTTTCTTCTTCTTATTTTCTCATGATTTATTTTTTTTAAGATGTGTAGAGGCTTATGCATCAATTAAATGATATAAATAAGGATGGAGTCCTACTTAGCACCGGTTAGAGAGTTAGTTTGTACATAAATAGATTTTTTTTATTAGTTTAGAAGCATATGTTTGCATAAAGAAATCTCTCTCTCTCAACAAAAATTGAGGAGAAGATTTCTTATAAATTTAGGAATGTAATTTCTATTCTGAGTGGTCATTATTTTGATGCAATAATATATGCTTTTGGTGCTCTCATTCAGAGTGTAGTGATTCTTGCCTAAATGTTTTATATTTAATGAATGTATGTTCATGGAATGTAATGGAGCCAACAATTTAATTGTGTTATTTTGATTGAGTGATGTTTTAATTCTAGTGTTTGCTATGGGTTTTAGAAATTCTGTTGATGTACTTAGTTTGAGAAGAGATCACCTTATTGTTCCTGCATAGCTTTTTGTCTTGTATGAGTGCACTTTTTGTGGCCTTGTGATCTAATGAAAAGTGAAACATCTTACACTTCCTCAATTCCCATCGATGATTACATTAGTGGAATTAAGGAAGCACTGCTCCTATTTTCATTGGATACCTACTAATATTTTCAAAGGCTTAACTCATAGACGTGTTGTTTCTATAGCTTATGTCCATTAGGAATTTACTTTTCAAGTCATTTTATTAAACTTCTTATTACCCTGTCTTCATTATTATTTTTTACAAACATTTGGTTAAATTAGAATTTCATATAGTTGCATTGTTAGATTGCATTCATTAAAAAAATATTAAAAATACCAAAAATATATCTCTTTTTATGGTTAATTTTGAAACAACAAGTAGATTGGTCATCTTATCTAAAATTGGTTCGAACTAGCAAAGGCCTCGTCATGAACACTCACATTTATTTTTCTACCGAGCAGATTCTAGTAGGTCGCAAGATCATCCAGAACCTTGGAGTTGATCCCAAAAAAACTTTTCAAGAGAGGAGTTTGATAGGATTCCTACTGTTAAGCATTGTGCAAAATGACAAATCAATAGAAGTGGCACTTGAAGTAGGGCTTAGAAACCATTTGGCTCAAAACACCAAAGTTGCTATTTGAAAATTCTACAATTTTTGGAAGTTCCAAAAAAAAGAAAAAGAAAAAGTCTACGAACCATCAAGGTGCATACGTGTGCTATTTTGACAAAGTGTGATTCTTCAGAGGTATACATTTTTAGAATAAACATAAGTTCTAGAAATTTAGTCATGTTCACAAGCATTATAGTGATAAAGGGATACCAAGAACTCCACCTATTCACATTACAAATTCCATCATCATCATCTGCTCTACATTCTACTTCACGCATTCCCATCATTATGCACCATGTCTTTGTTCAATGCCCAAAGTTCACCTTTGTATCTAATTGGTCCATTACGGGTGATCCCACAATAATGGGTTCCACTTTTTGACCAATTTTGACACTGAAATCAATATTTTTGCAACAAACCTCATGTTCAAGTGATTATATCTCCAAAACTATAAATAATTTTAAGATGACATAAACTAGTGATTTTGAGTACTTTTTTCCTACTTTGTAACCATATTTTTTAATCTAAAAAAAAAAATTATTTATGTCAATTTTTTTTATCTCCTTTGAAAAGTGGTACATAATAAAATTCAATATTTTAAAAAGTGACAATCCGTTTAACACACATAACTTTTTTTTCTAGATATGATAATGAAGTAATTCTTTCAACATTAGATTTGTAACATCAATATCTAGAGGATGCATTTGGTTTGATTTATTTTGGTTGAATATTTTATAGTTTATGAAGTTTTGAAGTGACATGAACCGTAATTCAGACATACGTTCCATTTGACACAGATAATTTGAAGTCAATTTATCATAAACCTTTTCTTCTTCTTTGAATAGAAAGGTATCTCAATAAGCAAGTTCCTCCATATTTTTCAAAAAAAAATTGACCTAGTTTACTAATTTTCTCGAGGTGTCAAAGTCAGTTGATGTTTAATCGGTAATGAACCTATAATGAGTTAAACTCATATTTGAAAGTCTTAATGATTAAATTATATATTAAAATTATAGTCATTGGAAAGCTTGCTCCGAGCAGCACATTTTGACATTTTTTATTTTACAATAGGAGATCATTCTCCTGCAATTATGGAAGTCAAAATAGCAAAAAAAATATATATTTGAAAAATAGGTGAAATTTTTTGTAATTTTGTATGTTAGCATGAACATGGCATTTGTACGAACATGTTTACCATGTTCACATGAACGTACATTCGTGTGAACATGTGCCATAAAATTTTGTGATCACCGAAAAAGTTTGGGTACATGTTTGCCCGAACATATGTAATTCAATGTGTTCGTGTGAACACCCAAAAAAAATTGAAAAAGTTGCCATTTGTCCTTTTATTTGCCATTTGTATAACTATTTGCCATCAACTTGATGATGTGCATTGTTTGTCTTTGCCTTGAATTTCATTCGTAAAATTGAAAGCATCAATTTGGTAAAAATATTGTACATTTAAATTATTTATTTATTTCTTTCATTAGTGAAGTTGTTTGACGGATGCATTGAAGTTAAATTAAAAATTAGTAACATATTAATGGTGTTAAAAAATGTATATTCTTATTGTGTTACTAATGGTCTCCTTGCAGCATGTGGCAATCGTGGAATAAAGACATGATCGTAACAAACAACTAATGCTTGTTTTGCAAGACGTTGTCAAAGACCATTGTGTGTTTGTCAAAACCATGTGTGTGGATTTATTAGATTGAATAACACTTTGTTTGGTGCTTAAAATGAACTTTTTATTTTCTATTTGGTGTGTCTACAGTGCTTAAATCCCTAAGATTTGCATTGGACATTTCCTCTCCCCTCGCCGTTCATGGATCTTAGGTGTAAGAGAAATCCATGTAACTTTTATAAGAGGCCTGCCTTGGACCAAGATACTCAATATTGGGTATGCTAGGGGATGACCTCAAAGCGTTAAAGGTCCAAAAGCTAGGTCAATGTTCCAGCCGCTATATAAAACTTGATTATGGTGAAAGCCGTGTTGGCCATATTGTTGAGTGATAGCTCTCCTCCAGTACCTTTATGGTGTGTCAAACCCTGGTTCTCGGGGCTAGGAGACCTTCTGAGGAAGTTTATCACTCACTTGTTGAATGGAATGCCCTTACTAAAAACAATGTTTTAGTGGCCAAATTCCTTTCTATCCACTGGCTCAAGGGGTCACCCATGCCCATGAAGGCATCCTACATTCTCGTGGTCCTTAGTAGAGACAACAGTGCCTTGGGAAGTCATGCCCCTTGAGACATAGATCTTGGTAGCCTCAAGAAGTGAGTGTGTTGTAAGGGGGACCTTGTGGTGCCAAGGTCCTAAGTTGTCCGCTCTAGATAAGTGCGATTGAACTTTGGTTCAAGTAGGAATTTAGTGGATACAATCCTAAAGCCTAGGTTGTGGTGTGATTTTTCACTTTTAACAATAGCTATTCTTGTCTTAATGTGTCTTGCGTGTGTGTAAAACATAATCAAGATAAAAGCTAACATTCAAATTTACACCTTGGAAACTTTCAAAACCTTGTCAAAACATTAAACATTGTCAAAACCTTGTCAAGATTTCACCTAAGTTTAAAAAACCTTATGTATACCTCTATCATTAGCATAATCATATTCCTAAATGTCATTTTTGACTTACCCTAGTGGTATATCCCCCTCATATTGCATTGTGCAAACCCTAGCATCATTTTCACTATCAAACCCTATCAATTTTTCCATCAACCAACTTGTCTTCTTGATCACATATCCTCATTTTACATTGCCTAAACGTCATTATCAACCCTAGGACACCATCCCTTGCATAGTCCACTTTTCATACACCTACCTTTAGCATCTTTACCAAGTCCTAAAAAAAACTCTCTCTTTCATTTTGCATATCATATTCTTCATCTTGCATACCTTCAAAATGACACCTTGCATTTGCACTTGCATAACATCCCTAGGAAATTTTCACTTTGCATATCAAAACCCTATGTCATTTAACATTTCCTCACATTGCATAACATCTTTAAACATTTAAAAATCTCAAAAACACTCATATCTTGCATACCCACATCTTAATTATCATGTTTTGACCTCTTTTACCAACTGCAACCCTGTTTTACCAACTGGACACTTCATGGGTGAAGTTAGTAGTTTTAGGGTGCAGTTGATAGTTTTAGGGTGCACTTGTTTCATTCTAAGTTCAAGAACCCTAATCTGTACTTTCACACCTTGCATTGCATCCCAAGACCTTAAGAAACACTCTAAATTATTCAAAACACTCAAAATTTGTATTTTAGGCACCCTGCAACTCTATTTTACCAACTGCAACCCTTTTTTATCAATTGCACAGTTCAAGTGTGCAGTTGGTAGTCTAGGTATGCACTTGAGAGGCATAAAGTTCATTTAAGTTTCCCTCCACTGCATCTGCATTCTGAGGTATCATGCCAACACTCGCTAGGACACAACCTTTGGAGTTATCAAATGCAATAATGGCACCTATAAGGTCTCATCAAGAATCAACCATCGAAATCATCTAAGGTACATTTGAACACATCAATGTTAATCTCTTGTTTCATGAGATACCACCAATTCCAAAATATGTGAAAAGGATGTTAAGAATTGATTTTAAGACTCACATCATTTGGAGCTACATCATTTGGAGAAGAAAGAAGGACATGAGAGCTACAAACAAAAGAGGGGATTTCTAACATTATGTTTTCTTCTTTTGATAGCCGATGCCATTATCTTTTATGGAGCAATTTATTCTTGAAAAATATTTATTATAATGTTTATTCTTGAAGAATTTTTGTGAGTCATAGATTTTAGTCATATTATAATGAAGAATATTTATGCTTTGTTGCAGATGACTGCATTCTATTGATTTCTGTCAAACAATTTAAAAGTACCAACAGCGACAGACAAATCTATACAGTGGTTTTTTTATCTGGTTATTGTGCAAAATTTATCTTGAGGAAACGGATAAATTATTATTATTTTTTATTTTATAATGGGAAACAAGAAAGGAAGGAAAAAAAAAATGCAAGAAAAAGATCTGATGAACTAGAACAAAGAAATATTCAAAAGACTGTGGCATGTTATCATCGAATTAAACAAGGTGAAAAAAATGTTGAAGAAGGCTCAACAGAACTAGAAGTAGTACATATGGGAGAGAGGTCAGGAACACTCCCTACAGAATCTCAAAGAATTAATGTTGAAGAAGGTTCAAGATCAGTCCCTACAGAGGTTCAAATAATAGAAGTCGGAGAAGGGTCAGAATCTTTCCATGTTGAATCTCAAACAATGGATGTTGGAGAAGGCTCAAGATCAGTTCTTGTAGAAATTCTAGTAACAAAAATCAGAGAAGGGTCGAGATCAGGTGTAGGAACTGGTATGGATGAACTCTTAAATATTATCCAATCTGTAAAGTATGGTATTTCTCATAAGAATTTAAATCATTTACTTAAAATGGATGTAGATAAATTGAGAAAACTTGCAGCTAGTGTTCAACCATTAAGTTTGTCTAAGAGAAGGTCAATGAAGAAGAAGATAAAAGAAATTATGACTCAATTTGATAATACTGAAACACTTGAACAAGCTCAGTTGCTTTCACTTTTGCTTACACAAAAAAATTTGCAAGAGGCATTGAAATTGTTAGGTGTAAACACAACATCAAAGAAGAGAAGATTTTCTAGCATGCAAACTGATTTGATTGAAAATGTTAAACAAGGTTTGAGAAACATAGGAAAACACTCTCAAACTAAAGATAAGTCTCTGGCAAGAAAAGTGATGTTGATGTCTACTGTAAGTAAAAATATGTCTCAAAATAGACAAATATCTTCAATTTCATCTGAAATGGGTTTTAGTAGGAAAACAATGAGACAATATGTTAAGAGAAGATTAATTTTGGATGATAGTTCTATGGAGGGAAACTGGGAAATCATGTGTAGAGCACCTCATTCTAATAGAATTGAAGAGTTATTAAAAAATTTAGTCATATCATTTTGGATTGATAACATTCGTCCTTCATCAAATAGTAGAGATGTTATCAGGTATAAGATTGCACCTGGTCAATATGAACATCATACAAAACATTGGTTGGACACAACAAAGAATGAGTTAAATGTGTCATTTTGTAATGAACATCCTAATGTGAAAGTTGGGCAAACATTGTTTGAAAAATTGAAGCCATACTTTGTGAGGTTAAAAAAAGTTTTTGAAACTTGCTGTTGTAGTCATCATATTGAGTTTGATCTCCACCATCAAGTATTTTGAAAGTTTATAGAAGACACATATGGTTTTCATGCTACTCCTCCTAGTAGGAGAAGTGGGTTTATATCATCCATTTTGTGTGACAACATAGATGATCCAAATGGTAAAATAAATTGCATCAAAGGATTATGTGAAACATGTGGTGAATTGGCTCTATTTCCTTTGAAAACTGAAAAGTATTGATGTAACAAAAATATTGAATTGTAAAAGTTACAAGTATGTCAAGAATGAAACAAAGTTGGGGAAAGAAACAAAAAGGTTGGAATATGTTGAAGAGGAGTTGCATGTTCTAACATTTATGGACATATTTAAGAAATTGATTCAACCTTATATTTGTTATGCATTTTTTGCAAAGTGGCAAGCACAATAGTTTCAAACTCTGAGAGATAATTTTCCACTTGGAACAATTGTATCAGTTGTTGATTTTGTAGAGAACTATTCATTTGTTCATCAGAAAGCAATTCAATTAGATTATTACTTTAATAAGCAGGTCACTATTATGGTACATGTTTTTTATAGATATGCACAGTTAGATTTGGATGGTGTTTATAGTACAGTTCAAGCACAAGTAATTATAAACGAATATCATTTTTATATAAGTGATGATAAATAACATGACATTCACTATGTAGAACATTGCTTCAATATGTTCTTTTCTTATTTGAAACAAAGAAACATAAATGTTGATAAACATTATGTTTGGTCTAATGGATGTGCCGTGCAGTTTAAATCATCTAGACCATTTTATGCATTGTATAGATATCATCGCAATGAGAATATAAAAAACATATGGAATTTCTTTAAGAGTGGCCATGGAAAAGGTGAACATAATGGTGTTGGAGCTTGCATCAAACGTGCTTTTTGAAAGTATCAAATGAATTATCAAGGAGTTTGTGTAAATGATGCACATGATGTTTTTGAATGGTGTAAGACTCATTTTGCATTAGATGAGGTTGGGACATCATCAACAATGAGTCAATAGACACCATATAGAGTCTTCTAGGAGATAGCAGGTATGGATGTGTACGTCTGTTTAACTTTTATGCACAATTAAATTATAAAATTTTATTGTTAAGTTTTATTTTTGAATTTTTTGAAGTTTAAATTTAATTTTTCTATTAATTCAATTTAACAAACTTTCAGGTGTTAATAGAAAAAATATGCATGTTTGAAAGAGGATAGAAAAGACACGTTCCTTACATTCAGTCATGAGTACAAATAATTGCAATTGGACATTGAAGACAAGAGAATACTCATGTTTTTGTGACAGTTGCATTGATGAAAACTATGAAGAATGCATCAATCAGACACATGGATATACAAGTGCATGGATTTTGGTACCACTTGATGTTACCAATACATTTGATAAAGAAGATGAAAATTTTGATGATATTCCATTGATTTCTAATGATTATAATCATATCTCTGGATTGGTAAAAGTGGGTGAGTATCATAAAAATTAATCTCAACTTTTTATTTAATTATCAATTTCAACTGTCTTATATATATTGTACGCATGCATTCATGTATACTTGTTATGCAAGAGATGTCTTTGCAGTGATTGCTAAGCCTGGAAATCATGAATGTGTCACTTATTATTTATTGCAATGTACTGCAGAGAGGACAAAGTTATATGACCCTGAGAAAGTGATGGAATGTTGTTCCCCATAGGTAAATTATACATATACATGTACATGCACATATATATTTAAGTAAATAAATATATCTAGGTAACTTCATATCTATCAAATTTTAAAACACTTAAATTTGTGGTATAGGTTTTGTTGTGATAGAGGGAACATATTTGAAGCAAGAGAAAATAGTCCAACATGGAATACACTTTGTTGATTATCAACCTGACAACAAATTTTTACAATACAACCACCTGGTCATTGCTACAGGGCTTTGTCTGCATCCAGTCAAACTTAAGCATGTACGTCACAAGTGGAGACTAGACAGTGAAGATCATGAAAAAATATTGCATGTTATAAGTGTACATCATGGTTAATTAGACCTTTGAGATTTATTTTATAATAATCTGAATATCAACTTTGGTGAAATGTGTTTTCAATTGTACTATGGTGAAATTGTGAATACCAACTTTGGTGAAATTGTGTTTTTAATCAGAATATCTGAGTTTCAATTATCATTATTTTATTTTAAAACTATAATATTAATTGTACTATGGATGAATTTAAACTATTGAATTATCTATGTTACAATTCTTAAATATCAACTTCTTTTCAAACTATTGAATTTCATCTTGAATTAAATGTGTTTAGATTAATTGTACGATCATAAGTTCTTAATTTTGATTAATTTATTAAAAAAAAATATAATTTAATAATTTAAATTAATTGTACCATGGATGAATTGAATAATACTCCACATTAAAAAGTTCCAAGGAAATTCAAGTAGTTGCAAACAATAAATATGGTGATTTTGTATCATTGTAAAACAAAACGCATACTTTCTAAGCCCATGGAGGTCCTCCAAAAGTTATAATAAAAAACCATCCATTAAAGAAGATCAAAAACATTATTATTATGATAAGCTTCCATGAAAAACCACTTTAGAGTCAGTTTAAAGAAATTCGTTGCACAACTAAAAATTGAACTCTCATTAAAAAAAAAAGTATTTTCTCATTGTAGACCTTTATAAAATTAATTTGAAAATGAAAAAAAATTAGTATTCTTAGTTAGGGTATGTAATCTTTTGATTTGACAATTTAAAATCAATAGAGAAAATTTTGTTCTTGTTAAAATCCTTATCCATTTTTCAAGTAGTCTATTAACGTTGAGTTATTTACAAAAAAAATGAGCCTACACATTGATCAGGAAAAATTATTAGTTGAGGCTTTTGAGTGCATTATTTCTCTCACTTCCATCACAATGTGAGGAAACTCATAATTTAAAATAGATACAACACAACTTAAATGTATTCCAAATCGATGAAGAGCAATTTCTGCTCCACCAATACCAGAAAATAGAGAAAGTACTCTGACACCACCGGGATATAATGCTTTCAAGACTGATAAATGATATGCAACTGTATCTTTTTGGAATGAATTACCCAAACAACACAAGCAGTTAGTCGGACAAGAAGTTCCACGAGTGTGATCTCTATCAAATTTTAATATAAGCTCTATCTCATGGAGCTCTAGAGGGATGAGGTCACCTGGCCCCACCCATACCAAATTCCACTCTTCACACTTTTGAAGTATATATTTCTGCGCACTATCTTGCAGTTGCCCTCGTGCATTCTGAATCATAACTCTCAATTGATCAATAAGGACAGTGCCACATCATCTTGAGTCTATGGAATTTTTTTTTGTCGTCTGATCCCATGAAGTGCTTCCTTTTTTATTTTTAGAAGTGCTTCCTAAATAGTCATGGGGGGAAAGGTTCTGCTTGAAATCGCTCTTTTATTGGAAGGTTATGCACATAACCTCTTGCTCTTCTAGAAGCTGAAAAGAACATTAAGTCCACCAACTCTGGTTCAACACTATTAAATTGTTCAAATATTGTCTTCCAAATATCCTTCGATGCAAAAGCATCATTCTCATAGTAGAAGAAATGTGGCCCTTGCATGAACACATTGATTTCCTTTAAACGCTGGCCAATAGGTTTCCTAGGAACTCCAAAACCAATTAGTTCCTTGGGACACAAATTAGGGATTGCATCACATACTTCAAACATTGCTTGTTTGTCTTGCATACCCACTATGTATTTTTATACTTCAACACTTTCATTATATATATTACAATTTTGAACTTACACAATTTCATTATCTATGTTACAATTCTTAAATATCAACTTTTTTTCTAACTATTGAATTTCATCTTGAATTAAATGTGTTTTTAATTGTACGATCATGAGTTCTTAATTATCAAATTTAGTTTATTAAAAAAAATATAATTTAATAATTTAAATTAATTGTACCATGGATGAATTTAATAATTTAAATTCATTTATCAACTTGTTTTCAAACTAGATTGAATTTCATGAGTGAAAATTAAAGTATGTGTTTTTAAAATTGTAAGATTATAAGTTTATAGTTATCATTTAGGTCACTTTATTAAAAAACTATATATTTTAATGTTACTTTATTACATCTATGGTCATGTACTCTTAAAGTTTAAATTAGTTTAAATTAATATATTTTTTTAATATTATATTTTGTAAAATTTCTCTAAAATAATGTATTGGCTTACCGAATTAACATATTTTTATCCACATAAAACTAATATTTATCTTAAGCAGGTTAGTAATTAATTATCAAATTTAGTTTATTAAAAAATTATATAATTTAATAATTTAAATTAACTATACCATGGATCAATTTAATAATTTAAATTCATTTATCAACTTGTTTTCAAACTAGATTGAATTTCATGAGTGAAAATTAAAGTATGTGTTTTTAAAATTGTAAGATTATAAGTTCATAGTTATCATTTAGGTCAGTTTATTTAAAAACTATATATTTTAATGTTACTTTATTACATCTACGATCATGTACTCTTAAAGTTTAAATTAGTTTAAATTAATATTTTTTTTTTAATATTGTATTTTGTAAAATTTCTCTAAAATAATGTATTGGCTTACCCAATTAACATATTTTTATCCACATAAAACTAATATTTATCTTTAGCAGGTTAGTAATTGATAATTTAAGAAATATGTATCTTTCTAACTTCTTACTAATTGATAATTGATATAAATGTACACACATATCTCAAGATTATGTTCTATAGCTATAACACAAAAAAATACACATATGTACACATATACACGTCTTAAGAATAAACATCTATAGATCTAATATATCTCTATGTATCTGAAATGCAAACTATAAATCTCGAATAAATATACGTATGTAGAAAAATATAAAAGTTCATATATATGTGCATGTGATGGTATCTAACACTAAAATACTCAATAATCAAATAAATAGTGAAAGTACATGCATGTCATCAAGGAACTGAAATACACGTGTACATGTAAACTGGACCTCCAATATATATGCATCAAAAAATATACAAATCTGATCTACTACTAGAAGGACCCCTCAAGACGCATACGAACAGAATGACCCTCTGATCGAGTCTCCTGTACATCCTTTCGTCGAGGCGCGTCAACCAAGCCCTGCAAATATATATACATATATCCATACATGTGTTATAGTTCTATCTTTAAAACATATATATACATACGTGCATCATGTACATATACATTCAAATTAAATACAAATTTGCATATATATAGATATATATCTAGTTTTCAAAATATTTAAATAACTTTAAACAAACTATTTAAAACTCAAGTACCTGAGCACTACCAGGTGCCTCAATAGAATCATCTCTCTCATGTATATGATGCCTCGAACCAACAGTATGTGTAACCATGTGCTCAGCGACCTGTGCTTACATGATTTACTACGAGTTAAAGATTAAATTAAATATCTACATATATATCTGAACTAAATTTTTCAATAAATGAACATATTTTTTAATATCATATATATTTCAAATTAAAAATAAATTATATATGTACCTGGGTCTCCAGAGGTGGAGGATGATTAGCAGACTCCATCATATCATCTACTGATGCACCTGAGCCTGAAACTCCATGTCCAACTGCTAGTAAATCTGAGTGAAGTGGACTGTGTAACTGGCTGGGTATATTTGGTGTAGAATTAGTGCTGCTGGGTCTGAATAACAGGTCCATGTATGATGAAATACCTAGGGTCAAACTAGTATCAATCTTAGATAGGCCTCGCAACTGCTCACCAAAATCATCAAGGCCCTTAGCTGTGATATGGACATCTCCAACTCGTATGCTTGAGTCATCTGTAGAGTGTCGTGAGTCTGGTGCCGAATGTTGTGAGCTACACACATGTGTATCATCTATCACTAGTGTGGTGACCTGTGTCTATGGAATTGTGTTGGGGCTTTGATGTTGTCTAACAACATCCATCAACGCGTGTACTGGAATCCTCTGTGTATCATAAATATAGCTAATAAAGTGCAACATATCCTCCAAAAAATAAAGTGTCATATCCATATGTGTCTACTATCCTAAAAGACCACAAATATCACCTAGCAGTGGTAGCCCAGCAGCTCTATATGCATCATTAGAGGAGGTGCCTGAAGTGCTACTAGATGCCTATGAAGATGGTCGACCAAGTGGACGAGGATGTCGACTATGAAGATAACAACCAATAGAATTTGATCTAATACTAGCCACCACAGATGCAATGTGCCCAATAGTGTCAATTTCTTCCCTCTGGGAAGCAATGATGACTCTATCTGCAATAGGCACATGTGTAGGAATCACAGGAGGCATCCTCGGTCCAACAAATTGTCTAAGATCTACAGGTGCCAGATGATCTACACTATGGTACTGGTCACGATCTACGATCCAACTACACGCTTGTCCACAATAATCAAGAATATCCAAGTAGTTGACGTTGAGCCCTATACGAAACTCATCATACAATTGCTTTGCAAAATAAATGGGTATTTGGTCATTATTAGGATAATGACCATATGCAACTAAAAATTGTGGATAGATCATGCTAGTAATAATAGGGTCTTTGCATCGTGTGACTCTGTAGCCTCTCACCCTACCCTGTGTCCCCTCATAACCTGGAAATAGCTCTCTTTGGATGATGTCTTTGGGGGCTACCCTCTTGACATGATCAAATGATGCATCTCCTGAAACCTCAGCCCTAAGCTCCCTAGATATGGAAGCTAATATGGCAGGAGTAAATGAATGGTGACCTCCAAACCTAGTTGTCAAATCCTGTAAACTCCTACATATCGTAGTACATATGTCTCTATAAAGACCATCATCAGAGGTCAATATAGAGTGCTACAGTCTAGCAACCTCATGCTCTAAAAATGCAAATAATGCATCGATATTGATACATGGGGGTGGTACAATAGGACCTCCAGCAGGAGCTACAGTTGTAGCCTGACCTAGAACATGAGCTGTACGACAAGCCCTATGTCGAGGTACACGAGGAGCCCCACCAGAAGCTGCAGCACGAGCCCCACCATGAGCTACATGAGGAACCATATCGAGAACTACATTAGATGCTACTACAAGAATCGCATCAACCTATGCCGCAGTAGGAACTACGTCAGGTGTCATACCAGAAGCCGCATCAAGCATATCATGTGAAGCCATATTTGTAGAAATTTATGAAGAGCTAAATTTCTTGTTGTACATAATTTTTTATTTTTAACATTAAAAATTATACACTTGTAATTAAACATACATCACACATCATGGACCTAGATAACTTGTAACACATCTAGACCTAGATTAATTTGCATATCAGTATAAGATGACTTTAAAGTTGAGAGTTTGGTTATGGTTAGAGTTAATTTGTTGTTCTAAGATTTTATTATACTTTGGGGGGTATTATTAGAGAATTCAATTAAAGAGTACCTAATAAATTATTTATATTACTCTTAAATGATAATGTTTCAAGGTTTAGGTTTCAAATTGGGTTACATATATATCATTTAAAACAAGGGTCATACTTCATGTATGTACATGTGTTTGAATGTATGTGCATGTATCTCAAATGTAATTTTTAAGAATTTAGGATTAGGGTCAACTTGTTTTAATTTTATGTAAGTTAGGCTTCAATTAGGTTTTCAAATAGGGTTTTAGTATAATTAGGCTCAAATTTAGGGTAAGATTTAAGACCTCATGACACTGTCAGGGTTTACACGAACTTAAATAATTTCTAGCATTAAATTTAGGGGTTAATATTAAAGTCCATGGTTAAGAATTTAGGATAAGGGAACTTAGCATATGAAGTTTATGATTTGGTTCAAGATTATGATTTAGGGTATTTATTATCATTTATAATATTGGGTTTAGAAATTAAATTTAAAGATCAAGGTTAGGGTTAGGGTTTGGATAATGGTTAGGGTTAGGGTTTGGTTAAGTTAGGGTTAGGGTTTGGATGTACATGTGTGTTATATTCATACTTAGATATGCAAATTAATCTACATTCTTATATATGTATAATTTAGGATCTCCCCTTAAGACATGTCATTGAATTATATAGTGAATTATATACTTCTAATTATTAAGACATTAAAAATAATAACATATGTACATTTAAACATGAATATTGAAAACATATATATGTACATCTATATCTACCACATGAACATATTTACATGTACATTTATGAAATAAAATATACATTTTAATCTACATTCTTATGTATAATTTAGGATCTCTCCTTAAGACGTGTTATTAATATAGTTAATTACAGTTAGTTATAAGATAAATTAAGATCAATAGTTAACATATACACAAATTATAGATATAAAAATGTGAATTTATTAAAAATATGTACATACATCTACTTTTAACCATGAAAAAATATACATGTACATCTATGTTCAAAATAAAAAAATTATAAATTTTAATCTATATTTTTACATGTACAATTCAGGATCTAGACCCTTAAGATATGTCATTTAATTAAACTTCTAAGATTAAGACATTAAAGTGAATTTAACATATATACATTTAACATTAACACACACACACACACACATTTTAATGTATTTTTAAATTTGTTTTCTAAAATTTTGTAATGTTTCTCTTATTTTTTTAAAAATATTTTTTCTAATGTTTTTCTAAATTTTATATTACTATAAATTTTCTAATATTTTTCTAATATGTTTTTAAATTTTTTTTCTAAAAAAGATTTTCTAATGTTTTTTCTAAAAAAAAATTTTAAAATTTATATTAAATTATAAATTTTCTAATGTTTTTGTAATATTTTTTCTAAATTTTATATTAAATTCTAAATTTTCTAATGTTTTTGCAATTTTTTTTTAAAAATTGTTTTCTAAATTTTATATTAAATAATAAATTTTCTAATTTTTTTCTAATTTTTTTAAATTTATTTTTTAATATTTTTTAAATATTTCTTTTAAATATTATATTAAATTATAAATTCTCTAATATTTTTGTAATGTTTTTGCAATTTTTTTTTTCTAAATTTTCTTCTTATTTTTTAATGTTTTTTTCTAAAATTTCAAAAAAAATTTAATGTTTTTTTAAAATTTTCTAATTTTTTAAACTATTTTGTATAAATTTGTTTTCTAAATTTTATATTAAATTATAAATTTTCTAATGTTTTTGTAATGTTTTTTATAATTTTTTTCTAAATTTTATATTAAATTATAAATTCTCTAATGTTTTTGTAATGTTTTTTCTAAATTTGTTTTCTAATGTTTTCTATATAATATTTTTCTGTTTTCTATATTAATATAAATAAAAATAAAAATATTAAATTAACATTTATATATGTTTTCAAAACTATTAAAAATGTAAATAAAATTCAAATATGTTTTCAAAACTATTAAAAACATAAATAACATTCAAATATGTTTTAAAAGCACACAAAAAATGCCTTCAAAACATTAAAATCTACTTTGATAATATATAAAAATACTTCAAAAATGTTGAAAACATTAAATTAATATTATTTTGACATACCCAATAATGAAGAGGAGAATGAAAACAAGAAGATGACGTTGACGAAAGTTGCTCAAGCCACACATTCACCCAAACGCTCAATCAATAATACTCTCCGTAAAAATGAGGTTGGAAAAGTGAAAAAAATGGTTTTAAGTGCTGAAAATCGGCTCACTAGATGTTCGCATGAACATGTACCTAGCGCATGTTTGCGCGAACATGTCAAGGTATGTTCATGCGAACATGCGCTAGGTACATGTTTGCGTGAACGTATGTACTATGTTTGCGTGAACATATGGCGAATAGAGATGCGAAAATTTGTCGACTTTTTCAAGTTTCTTCATCCCACTAAAGTGGAACCCATTATTGTGGGTTCACCCTTACATGACTTGCCCAAAAATCCTAAAAAGTTTCGCCCATGGTTCATCAATGAAGAATCATGATCAACAGAAGATCATATTAAAATTTTCAAAGAAATTTGTAATTGAAACCATATTCAACATATGGATGTGGTATGTCCCCTTTTCCCTTACACTTTGGGGGAAATAGCATTCAATTTGTACCTCAATCTACCATCAGCATCAATAAGGGATTGGAACTCTTTTGAGAGTAGGTTTATGGAACAATTCAAGATCTATATTGATCCAACTATCCTACATCATTAGTTCATCTCAATTGAGGGAGATCCCCATGAGACTATTTCACAGTTTAATCATCGCTTCTATAGGGTGCATCAAAGAATGGAGTTTCCATGCACTGTACAACAAGAGGCTCCCATCCAAATCTATTTTCAAACAATGGATTCATTAATTTCTATTTTTCTAAGAAGGCTCCCACCCAAAGATATTGATACCATTGAAAAGGTCTTCAAAGAGGTTGTTACATTCACAAAGTAGGTTATAGCTGCTCCAATGCCAACATTACATATTCAGGCTATGAGCCCCAAAAGATCGTATCCTTTGAGTAAAAGACTTCTCCACTTGCTAAACTCGAGAACAATATGGCTAGAGAGATTAAGGCCATGAAGGAGACAATCTCTCTTTTATCCAATGAACTCATCTAAATAAAGTTGAATTCCTCAAGAAATCAAGGCAATCATCTAAGACAACTTGTTGCCCGGAATAATTATTCTTAAAATTAGAGCAAAATTTTTGGCCTTTACAGTAACATCAACAATGAGAATAATGGTATTATAGGTATGAGGCCAAGTGAAAATGGATATGGGTACAATGATGTTTCACACTAGCCTCCCCATCATGGAGCAACAACCTTTGCAATTTAGTATAATGATGTTTGAATCATGTGATAAATTTGTAGGAGGAAAAAATGATGAAGATGATCAAGAGGAGTTTGTGTTCCCATTCAATGAAGAAATTCTTCCAAGTATGGATGTTGCAATATGTGTGGATATGCCAAGAAATTTTGAGGACACAAAATTTTTTGAAGTTCCAAAACTCCATGGCTATGAAAAAAGTGATGCAAATGTAGAAGATCCTGAGGTTGGTGAGATTTTCCAATTAGAAGGTCATCAAGAAGAGGATACCAATCCTTCCTATTATAATATTGACTCCCCATTGAATAATGATAAGATACCTCCCTCAAAACAAGATATGTCATTAGAAGAGATGAATAGAGTGCTCAATTTGGTCTCAAGCTTGATAGAGGAAATGTCTATTTGTAGGTATTCTACACATATATCAAACCATGCAATAACTGAGTCATGTAGAATCCATCCATTTGGGTTCCACTCAAAAGAAATTTGTCCTAATTTCTTGCTAGCTTGGGAGATCTCAATGGAGGGAAAGTATGATTTTGAATAGGCTTCTTCAGCATATGAGGTAGAAAACATCTTGTTCAATGATTATAATGAATCCTATAATTTGAAAGGAAGGCTAATGATTCTTTTTTATAGTCTGAAGGAACCTAAAGTGTTTCCATGTGCATGTAAGTTGTGTACCATGAGATAAGATCACCAGAAGGAGAGATTACAATGTGCAAGTGTACCCCTATGGTGGGAGACTTGCTAGATCAGGTGATATATTTCCATTATCCCTCTTAGTTTGATGATTTTCAATTTGAATATGATGCTAAAGGTAAGAGAACTTGTTTCTAGATTAATCATGGTCATGGAGAGTTACCAAAACTTCTAAAATTGTGTGATTTGTGCTCAGAATTTGAACCAAGTTTGCCCAAAATTTATTTTTCTGAGTACAAAGACAAGTTAGCATTTTTAGAAACAATATGTTGTGGTTCATTACTATTGCACATAATGAGAAATTTACTAACAACTACCCCACATTCTTATTATTCAAGGTTTTTTGTATATAAGTCTTTGTTTTTCTTAGTCTTTCTTAGTCTTTCTAGTTAGGTGTTAGTTTTCATTGAGTTGAGTCTTTTTGTTTGGGTTTCATTTCTTTTTGTTTTTTTTTTTTAGTCATGTTAGTCCAGGTGTTAGGTGGAATCAAGACTCATTCTTGACACATTTCATAAATCACTCCTTGTGGTTTTGACTTTTAGGAAGAGGTATTTCTCTATCAAAGCATTTAGATTATTGTGTTCTTGTACCAATTGGAGAACAAACGCTACTTGCAGTTATAGAGGACTTATAGTCTTGAAATTAGAGTTGCAGATTAATAGTTCTCAACACTTTACAAATCTAAAGATTGACTATCTTGGTGTTTTCAAATCAAGATTGATGGTAGCGAGAGATAGTTTGATGCCCACTAGTTCAAACAAAAGGTCTTTTCAAGGAATTGCTAAGGTCACTATTTGGTGTGAGAGTTTCCATAGAGTTCTTAAAAGATGAATGCAAAGGTTATCAACTAAAGAAAGAATATGAGAAATGACACCAATGCCTTGGCTACACAGTCTAAGCATGGTCAAGGTACAAAATGAGAACAAAAAAGGGAATGATGGTCTTGAGAATGAAAGATTCCAAAAGGTCTAAGAAAGATAATCTGAAAATAGGGATATGCCCTCCAAAATGGCTATCTAGTATCTAAAATAATCACTTTTATGGACATATCAAATGGAAATATGTGATCTCTATTAAGTAGAATTCAAAAGATTACTGAGGATCACAAATGTAAAGAAATGATAACCAGTTAAGAGCCCTCATAATGAATTTTCCCATCTAGTCAGATAGTGATTGATATGCATGATCTATATGAGTTCTTGATGAATGAACCGGTGGAGTGGAAGATTGTTTCCAAGTTGTTACAAACTTATGATAGATTGCATCTTGAAATGTCAAAGGAAATGAATACATTGTGCACACACTAAGCTTGAAGATTATAGATTCTAAAATTTTGACTATTAAGGTACTTGAAAGCTGTTTGAAGTGTTCAAAATCCAGTTGTTATTTGACACATGTTAGATGAATTCTTGCTAATGAAGATATGCTTTTTTCATTTCTTCCTTTTTGTTGGGGATATTTGTTGTGGTTTCATAATGCATGCCCCATTTCTCCTAGAAATGGGGACCCTCTAGTAATTTTTTTGCCTCCCAGAGCCCTAGTTCCAAGCCTAGGTCATTTTGGGAACCCTACTTGGAGTCTGGGTCAAGCCATGGTCCTTTAGCTTTGAAACCCAGAGGTTAGAACTAGAGAATTTGAGTGTTAAAGGGTGATTTTTAGTGCTAAAGGGTGCACCTAGCACATATGCTCACCCATCCAAGGTGTGCAGGTGCACTATATTTGCAAGTGCACACTTTACTCCTTTGCAAATGTGCTTCTACACACATACGCACCTCCAAAGTGTGTGCACCCCCGCTCCCTTCTCTAACTTGCATAAAGTGTGTAGATCCACTTGTGCACAGTTATGCACATTTGCACCATGCACACCTTGTCAAGGTGCACATGTATGCTAGTGCACAACTGCACACTATGCCAATTTTTCAAGGAAAATTAGTGCACTAATGCACCTTCCAAGGTGCGCTAGGTGTACTAGTGTAAAAAAAACTAGCTTATTAGTGTAAAATTATCTATTTTGACTAGTGTTGACCCAATTTCATTAGTCTGAGTCCTGGGGAGTCCACATTTGGGATTCTAAAATGAGATAACTAATGTTTTCTTCTTTGTGTAGATGAAAAGGCGTCGTCAACTTGTCGGGGTCATAACTTTTGGCCTAGAGCTCAAAATTCAAAACCGTTTACACCGTTGGAAAGAAGAACTAAAAATCTAATTATAGTCTCTAAAATAGTAAGCCTTCAAATACCCAACTTTAGGGACTAGTGAAATTTTCAACATGAAATTTTGAGTAGAAGACCTCCAAAAAAGCTAGTTAAAAATGCATAGAAAATCTTGTTAAAAAATATATATGAAAAAGTTTCAAACATTGGATCATTCTGAATCACTTGGTCTCTGACTGGGAAGGATCGAGCAATTTGCAATAAATATCAAAGATATAGAGGTTGGAAACATGAACCAGAATAGGTTTCTCATCTTATGCAACTATTAATGACAAGATTCAACACAAGTGCCTTGGAATTTTAAATAAAAGAAGCAAGAGTTCAAATCTATGAAAATGTTTGGCTATAAAGAGGGTATAAATCATCAAAAAGGGGAAAAATAAGTACATTAGAGTGCTCCCAGACCTTGTCTACAAAAAATCTAGAAACCATTTTCAAAACTGAGAACTTTGATTTTTGGTAAATTGAGCACCTTGCAACCTTTCGAGGTGTGCAAGTATGCTATGTGCACTAGGTGCACCTCTTTCGAGGTGCACTTCTTTTGAGGTGTGCTTAAAGTTTTTAAAGTCAAAGGTTCACTTATAGTTAATTACCTATTCTAAATTTAGAGCTTTTGATGCACTAGAAATGCATTCTCACGATAGTTTAACTCCTACAAACATCTAGTGAATGTTGAGCTTCTATTTTTGGCACCTCTAGAGACTCCCACATCATCTAATAGCTTTCTTCTTCTTATTTTCTCATGCTTTCTTTGTTTTAAGACATGTAAAGGCTCATGCATCCATTAAATGATATAAATAAGGATGGAGTCCTACTTAGCACTAGTTAGAGAGATAGTTTGTATATAAATAGATTTGTTTTATTAGTTTAGAAGCATATTTTTGCATAAAGAGATCTCTCACTCTCAACACAAATTAAGGAGAAGATTTCTTAAAAATTCAGGAATGTAATATGTATTCTAGGTGGCTATTATTTTGATGCAATAATATATCTTTTTGGTGCTTTCATTCAGAGCATAGTGATTCTTGTCTGAATTTGTTATATTTTATGAATGTATGTTCATAGAATGTAATGGAGCCAATAGTTTTATTGCATTATTTTGATTGAGAAATCTTTTAATTCTATTGTTTGCTATGGGTTTTGCAAATTTTGTTGACATACTTAGTTCGAGAAGAGAACACCCTATTGTTCCTACATAGCTTTTTGTCTGACATGAGCACGTTTTCTATGGAGTTGCGATCTGATAAAAAGTGAAACATCTTATGGTTACTTAATTACCATCAATGATTGCATCAATGGAATTAAGGAAGTTTTGCTCCAATTTTCATTAGATACCTATGGATCTTTTCAAAGGCTTAGCTCACAGACATGTTGTTTCCATAGTTTATGTCCATTAGGAATTTATTTTTCAAGCCATTTTCTTAAACTTTTTGTTACCCTATCTTTGTTATTTTCTTTTACAAACACTTGGTTAAATTAAGAATTCATATAGTTGCATTGTTAGATTGCATTCATTAAAAAAACAAGAAAATACAAAAAAAATAGATCTCTTTTTGTAGTTAGTTTTGAAACAACAAGTAGATTGATCATCTTATTTGAAATTGGTTTGAACTAGCAAAGGCTTCCTCGTGAAAACACTCACATTTATCTTCTACTAAGAAAATTCTAGTAGGTCAAAAGATCACCTAGAACCTTGGAGTTGATCCCAGATCAACTTTTCAAGGGAGGAGTTTGAAAGGATTCCTGTTGTTAAGCATCATGCAAAATGATAGCTCAACGTTATGTCAACTACCTTTTTTTGTTTGTCACCACAAGTCATGTAGATGATGCATTGGGGAATGCCATCATATATTAAATAATCATGATTATTCATATTACTTATTAAATTGAATGCTATAGTAGTGTACTCTTCTCCCTTATAATCAACAAACCAAATTTCTTATTTGTCAATATCTCTTCTCCCTAGGTTGTCTATTTCTGAACACTCTATGTTTTGACCATGACGCAACCTTGATATTATCTCCAATTCATGTTTTTTTGTATTTCTATGGATATTTTCATTCTCTTTAGTTTTAGAAACATTGGGGCTTTCAACATTTTGGGTAACCACTGTATGTTCAACATGCCAATGATTGTAATTAAATGTCTACCACTTTGCTATGATGGAGTCATCATCATAGCAATATCTCATTCTATATCATGGAATGACTTGTAGAGAAATAACAATGATAAACAAAAGTCAACCCATTTACCTAACTCACATGAAGGAATAGATACAAATCTAGGAAACACTCTGACGATTGCTTCTTTTTCCCTTAGGTCACATCTGTTGTCTCTTCTTCTTTTATGATTATATATCAATGATCTTGCTGCATCAATTAATGTAACAACTTCCATATATAGTGGCCTTTTTTTGTATGCATAAATGAAATATTTTGTATGTTCTTCATTATTTTATTCATCATTATCATTTTCATTATTTGCAGTTATAGGTTTGAAGAGCTCATGTGAGACATTCAGATTAATAAATATTCTACTACATTTAACAAATGGAAGCTCTAATAATGTATATGACATGTTTCCTAAGTGTCAATGTATCTTTCTATAATTATCTTTGTTAGGAGTTTCCTATATGCTTGTGTGACTAAATCATCTAGGTTTTCCATGTTGGAGAGGTGCGTCAACATTTTGTGGTATATTTTTGAGCTTTTACCTGCTTTTTCTACATACTTGGTAATTTATTTTACTACAACATGTTTGGAAAGAACATGTTTCCAATCTATATTTTCTCTCCATAGCTATAGTATGCGGTGATTATGTGAATTGACTCTGTCATTATTTCTCACTGGTTCAAATTTCTTTTCACTTTTTCAATGTCTTCATATAATTTTGAGCCCCACAAGTTTAATGGCCAAAGAGCATTATACCTACAATAAGTATAAGGAATTTATATATTTAGTTCCATCACTTTTCTACTTAATATAATTTACACTTAAATAATCCCTATGAAAAAATGATTACCTACAACCATCTTTCCCCTTTTTTCACAAACATGCACCCTCCTTACAGATTTTGTGTCGCTCTACACAATTTATGATCTCCTCATAATCATGGTCTGAACCCACCTCTACAAGTTATCTCATATTTTTGAGACATGGGTGCTATTGAAAATGTAGCAATGCTTACAATTGAAAATAAGAAAAATGAGTATATTAGGTAATATCAAAGTATATCTAAATATTTATAATCATACTTGTATATTTCGTTGATGATGATCTTCTTGAGGGTTCCATGCATGAACAATAAAATAAAAATAACTTTCAAAACTTTTGCATTCCTTCTCATTTGACCATTCAATGTTGTTCATATTAGGGACCCCTTCAATCTATAATAATTCATGCAGATGTGCTAACCCCCTATGTTTCCATTCATATCTACACCAAAAATCTTTGACATGAATCATTCCCTTTTCTAAAATCTCTTTCTTGAACATTGAGTGTCTTAAGTGCATATAGTGTGCCATTATGTGAGGATAATCAATAAAATTTTATCTCAACTAAATTTGAGCTTTTCAACAATTAGATGGCATTTTTCCTGGCATTAATGCATGCAAATTAGGCCAATACATATTTGCTACACTCAATGTGGAAAATATCATAGGAAAACTAATTTGATGAAGAAAATCTATCAATTCTACATAATATTTTTCCCAATATTACCTTGTTCCCATTAGTGTTGTCCCAAATCATATCATTTTATTTTCCAAGCTAGACTGAGGTGTGTTTTCCATATGTTCCCACAACTCATTGATGGTAATTTACATGTCTTTAAAGTTCCTTTTCACAAACACTTAGGATGAATTATGTGCTTGATGTCTCATGATCATGTTCATCACAAAATATCTAAATCTAGGATTCTCACCAAAATGATGATCCCTGTGTCACAATAGGTTCTTAATAAATTCATGGAGATGCACCCGCATCAGACATAGTTCTAGCCAATCACAACTTCCACAAGGAAATATTTTTGGGAATTCCATATTGAGTAATCTTTCTATGACATACTCATTTATTGGGGATGCACCAATAGTTGGCCAATCTGTTAGTGATGTTGAGATTGTATCATGATTATTAACCTATGCACAGATACATTATATTTCCTTTTGTGTGTTAAGTGGTCTTGAAGCAATTGATGTTGTGTGATTTATTACATTTCCTCCATCTATCTCCACAATTGGACCTACAAAAACAACTTCATTTACATATGTATCAAATTCCATATTGATTATCTTCAAACTACCAAAAATATTTTCATCTCTATTTCTAGGAAGATCATTGAGAGAATTTTCATTAATTTGAACATTAGAGTAAAATTTTTCATTCTCTACTTTGTGTTTTGAGTTCTCTGTAGACATGATCCCTATTCACAATGTGTCCCATATTGATCTCTGCATCAAATAATAATAATTGGCAAATTATCTATGGCATGTGGAAATATATTGGAAACACGTTTCGTATTTTGTGGGAAACTTATTGTGTGTCCTTTATTTTTGTATTGACCACTAGCTACATGTGTTAATTAAAGTATGGGACTAACACAAGCAATTAACATTTCCTCAACTTAAGTCAAGTTTACAATGTCCTCAAGTTGTGGCCCTAGATCCATATTATTTAAAGAAGAGAATCTATTATTTCCTTTTACTTGTTAGCAGATGGTACATAGTGGACCTTTTGAACTATGTGACACTTTCATTCCTAGATAAAATTCTTGCAAAATGTAACACATATGTGGCATTTTAAGGCTTTCTAAATTCTATCAAAACTACATTTTTAATTGATAAAAATAATCTTGAAGAGCTCCAATTAGGTTTAGTGTATTTTCTACATCCCCTTGTCTATCTAGATCTATCCCAATTTGATTTGAATGGTGAGGTGTTCTAGGCATACACTCTAATGTTATTGAATTTTCATTTTGAAGATTCAATATTGTACTTGTGGTTAATGGTTGACTATACCTCTAATTTGACTCTAATTCAACTTCATGTATTTCTTGTATTGGTGGACGAGATACTTCATCATATGTTCTCTTCTGACTAGCTACATTCCTATTTCCTTGTTCCCTATTCTAAAATTCCATTTCTTGTACTAATAACTCTACCTTGTGTCTAGCATAATTCTATCTTCAGACTTAATTACTCCTTTTGTCTTCTACTCTTTGAGATTATATCATTTGTTCTCATCATCATCTTTGATACTCTCTCTAGTATTCTCTCGTGTATGCTCTTCATTTTTGCATTTGATATTGCCTTCTTGCCTCCTTTGGTTAAAAATCCATCATTGGTTCATTCAATTATAAAATAAATTTAAACCAAATATGTAATAAAATTTAATACATTACATAAAAATTTTGTTACAGAAATGCTTGTCTACTCTTACACTTATGGTTTGAAAAATTAGAAATCAATATAGAATAAACGAAATGACATCATATAAGACTATTTAAAAGCATACAAAAATTAAATCATCCTTGTATTTATAACATAAAGGAAAAATAATCTAGGTCCTTTGAAGTTGATATGTTTAACACATTAATATGTCAAAGTTGATACCATCAAATGATCAAAGTTATTAAATTGTACCATAGTTAGATTTCATTATAGTGGTGCAAAAACATGTGGAATTCATGAGTGAGGAAAATATTATTTCCACTCTCCTTATATTATTCATCATAGCAGATGTCTTTCATAAATTCAACCCTTGGTTGGCCATTTTTCTTCTTTTTGACCTTCCACTAAGATGGTTCAAAAGTGGTACTCAATGAAATGGAGGTTCTAGGGCTCAATTAATGTTTTGGTGATGTTGGAAGGCCTTTTTCATTTTAGCTTTGTGCCCAAAGAGGATAGGTGCTCCATTTTTCTAGGATCTTGGAGATTATGTAAGTACACTTTGACTTTGGCTAAATGGAAACTGGGCTTTGATCTGACTGTGGACTTGCTTTGTATGGTGCTAGTTTGGGTAAGGCTTCATTGGCTCCCACTAGAGTTTTGGGATGAGAAGGTTTTTAGATGGATTGGATATTCTTTTGGCCATTTCATTATAATTGATAGTGTTAAAATCTAGTCTTATTTTTTTCCATATTTTGTTTTAATGTGGTGGTTTTAAAATCTGAATAGAGAATGTGGACACAACCCATTTTCTATGAAAATGTTTCTCTCTTCTACTAGAACTGCTCCTCATATTGGCCATGTTATATTTGATTGTTTAATGAAATATGACAAGCAGACAAAAACTAAAATAAGGAGAAGGTGACTTTGGTAGGAATAATCGATTCAAGGGACCTTTTTGCAGAATATTCTAACACTTCTCCCCCTTTGGAGAACTAAGGTGGTGGGGAGGATAACACAGTGATGGATGACTACCCATTCACTCAAGGGATAGCTAAGCTTGTCTCTTCACCCAAGAAATAAGCTTATGTAGAACCTTAATAGAATTTGGAGGAAGGTGAGATTCCTAAGGTGGGAGAACTAAGCTTAGAGAGGAACTCCTTGGGAATGGTTGTGTTTTAGTCTCCTTTTGTGTGCCACTCCATGAGTTTTGAGGGGATGAGAGTTGTCCCCCTTGATGAGGAGGAAAGGAAAAATCATATGGGTGTGGACCCCATGATATTTTGGAGGGATACTAAAGATGAGATGGTTTTCATGTTGAATATGTCTCATGGGAGGGAGATAGACCGAAAGATTTGGGGCAATAGTGCTTCTCCAATAATATCCCTAATGATTTTTCTTCCGCTCAGTGAAGAAGTATTTTTGTTGACCATGTCAAGCTTCGATTACCTTTCAGCTTCCACTTTTAAAATGAGAAACCTTATAAAGGGTTGGAAATAGAGAGGAGAAAGACCTGAGGAGTGGTAAAGGATAATGTGGATTCTAACTCTAAGATAAGGTGACCTTCAAAGAGAACTATTAGGACTAAATAAATAATTATTGGCATAGCTCAAGGTACAAAACTTACCTTAGAGGATACTCAAAGATGAAAGAAATGAAGATCATTTCCTAGAATGTAACAAGTCTCAATAGCCCTAGGAAATGGTATGTTATTTTAAGTAGAAGATTGTTCAGCATAAGGTTGATATCAATCTTATTTAGGAAGTTAAGATGATGGTGAATAATTTTGAAAGTGTGGTGGCCTAAATTTAGCTTGGAGTATACTTTTCTTATAGGGAAGTGATAGGTTCTTTTGGTGATATTGCTACTATGTGAGACCCCGCAAGGTGACAGGTAGAGAGGTGTTCTATAAGTTCCCCAAAAGATGCAACAACCCCTTTATTATCTTTACCCTCTTATTTTTTGGCACTTTATTAGAGTGCTTTGTAATGAAACCCCAAAAAATATTGAAAATAATAATTTATAATGATAGTGCCAGAGTGTGCCCATTTGATTCATCACAAAAAATATGTACTTTTGAAAAAATAGAACTCAATTTCATGCGAAAATGATATTTTCCCTCTTAAATTTTTTTTTGTCATTTAAAAAGTTATGATGAAAAAATATTTATCTTTACTAATTTTTTTTGTCCGAAAAGAACTCTTTAGGATTGGAAAGAACGAGGGGCTAAAAAACCATATGACGAGGGATTGAACTCCCCAAAAAAAGTGCATCCCTCCCCTATGATATCACCCCCTAGTTTCTTATGTCATCCTCTCAAAAAATATTATTTTTAAAATGAATTGTAAAATAGAGACTATCAACACTACATTAATATTGATGAACATTACAACACTTTTTAAATGATAAAAAGGTAAAACATTGTGGGTGAAATTTTGAAACCTCTATCTATTGTCCTTTCTACTTTCCTCATTGGAATTCATTTTGAAACCTTTGTCTACAGTCATCCCCACTCACCACATGACTTGATGCATGGGTTTTTAAACTACCATAATGACTTCTTCAGGGTTTTCATTAATTTCAAATTGCAATGATAGGTTGAAAAGAAAGTAATGTATAGACCATACAACCACTTTGACCTCATAGTAGAGGGCAAAAAAATTCTATATACGAATGTACAATGGCATTGCGGAGAGCTCAATAGACATAACCATAGTTTTCCTCTACTACAAAATGACTGTTATATGTAATGACATACTAACACACACAAAAAAACACTAACAATTGACCACACATAATAGAGGCATCGTTGATGTCCAAATCTTCTTGTATGTAATAGATTGAAATTGTATATAATAGAGACACTTTTGACACCCAAATATTCTCATATGTAGTAAATTAAAAAAAAAGGTACAAGTAGTGAATAGAGGTACCACAAACACTAGTTAAGCAACCTTGTATGGTGGATAAAGGCTAATTTAAAAAATCAAAGATATAATTTAATATTAAAGAAGTATAGAAAAATTTGAGCCTATATTTGACCATTGATTCATTAGAGAGGAAAATCACATATAGATGTGTGTGATTGGGAAACACTTAATAAGTGGTGACAAGTTGCCTCCCACTTAACTAGGCTGATGTACCAATATGGAATAAAAAAATCTTCTATACAACTCCTAAATGATTAGAAATTTTGTAGAAAAGTGTCATATAATCATATAAACCTAGTTAGGCTTACTAAGACTAAGTGTAAATAAATTAAATCAATAAGCTAATAGGGTTCTTAAATGAATTTCCACATCACCTCTATTGTTATATACACCAAGTGAATGGAATTTTATTAACTTATAGGAAGAAATAATTACATCACCTCAATATATAAAGGATTCCATAGAATTGGTCATTATGACAACTTATTATCTTCTTTCTACTTAGGCAAAGAGTGAGCTAAAAAATAGAGTTGCAAACTAACTTTGAAACTTAACAACTTCTATGTGGACAAAGAATGCATAAAGCTTTGAAGGAGTCTGCAAGTTTCTCAAGAAGTGTGATTAGTTCTATAGTTGCATCTATCTTAAAAAATTTAGAAAACATGTTAAAATATTTTGTACATACAATATAGAATATTAAAAGACTCTACATATAGCTCTATACATGGTGGAGGATTTTGAAGAGATTTTAACAAATATAAACAACAAATTGAACACCTATTTCATATCTGGAGTTCTGGTATACCAAATTATTTACATGCAGGAAGAAGAAATTACCATCTTCCATTAGGAATTCAAAGGTTAATTATGGATGGGTTTATCTTAGATCTACTAAAAAACAATTGTAAAACATATTTAATGTATTTTACTAGAAATAATAAGATACTTAAAATGAAGGGTCTAGAAAGATATAACAACACAATGTATTTGTACTATTGAAATTTCTAGTAATTTTAGTTTAGAGAGTTATTTTAACTTCAAACAAATATATTATCATTTTTGTTTAGTTTTAATTACATTCACTATTTAGTTTAGTTTGAGTTCTAATTCAAAATTTAAAGACTATATATTATTTATTTAAGAAAAATAACTAATTCTTGAACATTGACAAAAAAATTATTTATTAATTTTCTATTATTTATTTCCTTTCTTCTTTTCTTTTAGAAATTCTATATAGCATCTTTTATATTTTATATATTTATTAGTTTTGAAAGCTACTTCTATTTATTTACAAAATTTTGTATTTAATGAAGAATTATTGATAATTTTGTTTGGATGCTATTTATAATCATATTCGTGTATCTAAGAATATCTTTATCTGTTCAATTGGTTTTATATTTCTACCATGAACTACTAAATAACTTCATATTGATATGCAAAGTACAATTTTTCCTATGATTTCTTGAACAATACTAACAATTATACAACATTCAAACATGTAAAATCTATGGTAAAATGCACAATCTAAGTATACATTCCTTAAACAATAGGAAATGACTCTATTTAAGTACCTGAGATCTTGTATTCAATTTATCTGCCACCCAATTTTCAAATATTTATTGTCTCCTTTAAGTTTTTTCTCTGTAAATATCTTTACCTCTTTCATTGTCCTTGAAGGATTCTACTATAAACTCAAAAAACTTTGATTATAGTAATTAGAGCATTTCTAACATGCCATATAAGGTATTCTTTTCTTATCTATATCTAACTTTGAAGGAAGGACACATGTTGATTCCTATATATATATATATATATATATATATATATATATATATTTCTTAGTGGTTCCAAAGGATGCTAGTTATAAGTGTAACTCAGTAAATCTGCACTTATTAGGGACAAAAATATAATTATAAGTTGTATCATACAACTTGTGTTATTAATAACTATTAAAACATCACCATAGTGGTAAGTATTTTTTTCTTTGGGGTGTTGTTAAGCTTGTTCTCTCCCTTAAGTACAATAGTCATGAAGGTGCCCTCTTTGAAAGAATAATTTTCTATATTCTATTTTGAGGCAATAAATCTTATAGGAAATTTTTTATACACAAAATTAGCATCCTCCAACTTAAGAGGCATGTGTCTGCAGAAGGTTTGTGCATTCATATGTTTGATATATTTTCTATCAATGTCACATATTTCACTGTGATCACTTAAATGGTTTGACTACTTAGGGTTTGCTAGTGCAAATCTCTATATATTTCGATACTAGAAACAAGATTACATAAGTTATTTCATCCTTTGACAAAATATCATGATAATGATACATATTATTCTTCCTTAAGATTAGATTAATCTTCTTGTCTTGTAGCTTTCTAAATCAAATAGGTCAATAAATTTCAATACACCTATTCAAAATTGTCAAAAAATCTATCCTATAGTGAAGCATATTTAATAGTAGACTAGGGATTTGAAGATTTCAAAATTTCCAAGTTCAATTGTTTCTATTTCAAGCTTGATCATACCCTGCATCTCACTAAATAGTAATCATATGTAATACTTGACTAGTTATTTAGATCTAAGTTCTCTATTTGAGTAGTTGGTAAGAAGTTATTAGTACTAATATTTTGGTCATGTATTGGGCTTACTTCTATACTCCTCTTGTGCCAATCAAACAATCACATAAGTTTGGTGTTCTATTAGATATGTATTGCTAGTTAAATGTAATGAGAGGTTGTTACTATTAGAGTTATGGATGATGCATAGGGCTTACTTTCATGCCCCCTCTCTTCTAATCTAGTGGTTGCAATACTTAAGAGTTCTCTTGGACAAGAACACCATGTTCTTTGGACTATAACTAAACTTGTGGAATAATTTTCATGTAACATAAAGTTTATAACATCTATTTGAAGGTACTTTTACACCCACTTTTTAAATACTACACTTTAAATTATTCAATTTCTTCAATTCATGAAAATTATTGTTACTTATTAATTATAGAATTTTACCTTCTATGTATTCAAACTTGTTGATCAAGAAGATGAAATAGAGTATTTATATTTATAAATATTATATTTTTTAATGTCTTTATATCCAGTTGAATGTTATCTATTGGGATATTATTTTTTTGCATAATTAAGTGGTTCTATATTAAAGCCACGAAGTACATTTTCTTCATTCAGTCATGTACAAGCATATTCTTATAGATTTAAGGGGATCAAAATCTAGGTATGTATCTATCCACAAATACTCAAGTACTCCAAGGATGCTCTTTTGAATATAAATCTCTTTATAGTAAGGTATTTCTTGTACAAGTTGTAATATATTCATATAACATTATTGACGTGTCTGTATTTGAGAGTTGCTATGGCTACCCATTTCTATTTTATAATGAAAGCACATGATTTTTTTATATAAGAGCTAGCATTTGGTAATCCTAATTTTCTTAAATTGAAGATTATATTAATATTAAAATCTCAAGATTGCTCTTATTAAAATCATGTTATTTTAATATTGAGAAAATGAATGTAAGCATGTTATCTAATGCATTTGTAAGCTTAAATTTAATCTCATTTACAATATGTTAAAGAGGATTGTACTAGAGATATAGATAATTGAGCCATAAGAGATTAACAATTAAAATTAAATAATGTTCTTCCCTCAAGAATGTTCTTATATTTCTTGGATGTAAATGTCATTTGAAATGGAATTGATTTATTCAAATAGTTTGACAAAATTTGCGTGAGGGAGTTTTATTCGAAAATTTGGTTTGGTGATATGAATAGATGATATGATGCGGATATCATTCTATCATCGCTTCGCTATATCTCAAGAGGAGTAAGAAGACATTTGCGAAATGATGATGATTAACCTAAAATATTTTCCTCCTTCAATCATTGAATTATTTTTGTTATGCTCTTGGATATATATTCCAAATTATTTTTTATTCTGAAATATTTTTGTCCCGGGTCTGAGCAGCATCATGCATTATTTCTTCTCACTCAGCTTCATTTTTATGGCAAAGGCTCGATGAAGTTGGGACTCTCAAATGGTGTAGCAAATTGTAAAACGAATAAGAAAGAAAAAAATTATATATTGCTGTCCAAAGAGCAGAATCACGTTTTTGTGTTTTAGCCTCATATTTGAAGCTATGTTTGAGTAGAAAATGATGTTTTCCATGTCTAAATTTGCCCCCATACCATTTCTCACAATTGGATAGCAAGTTTTCTTTATTTTTATGCATATTTGTGAAGTTGACAACCCCAAAAACGCACAGGCATCTCCAAAAACGACCCATATTTTACTAATTGCGAGTGTAGTTTCAACATTTCAATGGAGGGCGTATACATTGCTTGAACTATGAGCATTCATCAATAGGAGCTTGAATGCATTGTCTTGGCTTCTCAAAACAATATTTTGTTAATTCTATGTGAAGTTTCTAGTTGGATTTGTTGAGAAACATGTGTCTCAACCTTGCAATTCTTTCTTAGAAAATTCAAGAATTTGTTTGTGGAAGTTTTCCACTTGTTTATGCATTGGAAAATGGTTAGTGAGTTGTTAAAATGAGTCTTGTCCATAGTAGAATATAGGTAGGTCATTTTTAGAGCCTTGATGACTCATTTTGTGACTTTTATGCGGGTCTAGACTAAGAGACAAAATTCTGGACGGAATTACTATTTTAACCTGGTTGTTTTTCCATATTGGAAATGTAAATGTCAAAATGGGTAACATGTGGCATGGTAGTTTTGCCCATGGTTTTGTAAAACCATAATTGGTTTTTAGGTTGTAAAATCACTATAAAAGGAGGGCTTGGGGAGGTGTTTGTGTAATTGAGTTTAGTTTGCAAGACTGGTGCTAGAAGGAGTCTCTCCAAGTTTGAGTTGTGGTGATGTGCTCCTGTAAGAACTTGCATTGCAAGTGTATTGTAATCATCTTGGTTTGATAATACATTGTGCGAGTTTTGGAGGGTGGGGTTTTCCTCCCGAAAGGGTTTCCCCATGGTAATCACTGTGTTGTGTGTTCTTTGTTATTTTGATTATGTTATTATGCATTTCTTGAGATCTTTGCAATATTTACTTTGATTTGCACAATCATCCTCTCAAAGATTAGCGTAGGAAGCGATTCCATGCACCTTTGCTTCCTTACAAGTGGTATCAGAGCCTGGCTAGTTTTGGTTCTATTTGTTGGGTACAGGGTTTTTTGAGCTAATCAAGGTTTGAGTGGGAGCTTGTGCAGAGCATTTCATTTTTGTGTTGCAGGATTGAAAAGATGGCAAGCATGTCAGGGAGAATTGATGTTGAAAAGTTTTCTAGCACAAACTTTGAGATGTGGAAGCTGAAGATGGAAGATCTATTGTCTGATCGGGATCTATGGGATGCAATTGATGAGAACAAGCTGAGACCCATAGATCTAACATTAGCCGCACAATATGATGTGACTGATAGAAAAGCTAAAGGTCTCATCAGATTGTGTCTTGCAGAATCGATTCTAATTAATGTCCATGAAGAACCTACCGCGAAGAAGCTTTCGAAAATGCTAACTGAGATCTATCAAGCGAAATCACTTGTGAATAAGATTTTCTTGAGGAAGAAGTTGTATTCCTTGAGAATGGAAGAAGGTGGACAAATTTCTGAGCATCTGGAAAGGTTTAATATGTTGGTGACTCAATTGACCTCAGTAGGGGTGCCAATGGATGAAGAAGAAAGGTGTCAAATCTTGTTATGTTCGTTGCTAGACTCATGGGATAGTCTTGCAATGGCTTTAGGGAGCACTTCAGTTGTCTTGAAGATGGAGGACATTGTTGGTTCTCTACTTTTTGAGGAGATGAGAAGGAAGGTCTCTCTGAATGCCAAAGAGGCTTTGAGTGTTCATGGAAGACCAAAAGAAAGAGGCAAGAATGAAAAGTAGCATGGCCATTCTAAGTCCAAAAATAAGGGGAGATTGAAATCCCCTAGTAAGTCCAACGAAATCTGCTGGAATTGCGGCAAACCTCGACACTTCCGAAAGGACTGCAAAGAGGAGAAGAAAAAGAAGAAGAAGAAGAACCAAGATTCTGATTCTGAGTCTGAGAAGGAAGGTGGAGATGCTTTCATTGTAGCCTTGGCCACTCATGCAGGTGAAAATGCATGGTTAATAGATTTAGGTGCATCTTTCCACATGACTCGTAATAGGAATTGGTTTAGTAAGTATGAAAATTTTGATGGTGGTAAGGTGTATTTGGATGATAATTCAGTACTTGATATTGTTGGTCGTGGAAGTATTCATGTGAAATTTGCTGATGGTAGAATTAGAAGATTTGATGGTGTCTTGCATATCCCTGGACTAGCAAGGAATTTGTTATCTGTTAGTAAGCTAACAGATGCGGGTGTGCATGTATAGTTTTCTAAAGCAGGTGTAAAAATGGTGAGAGGCGCTATGGTAATAGCAAGAGGTGGTAGATTGGGTACATTGTACCAACTTGATGCATGCACAGTCGAGTGCAATAGTACTTCTAATAAGATTGTGAAAAAGACTACTCAATTGGAGAAGGAGAGAGTTTCTCTTTGAATAGATGGTCATGGTTTTTGGGTACCCAAGGGTGCTCTGTCTACCGAATCAAAGTTGCCTGTAGAGAAGACTATGTTATGGCACCAGAGACTTGGCCACATAGGTGAGAAGGGCCTATGGACCTTGAAAAATAAGAACCTTGTTGATGGGTTGAATGACTACAATCTTGAGTTTGATTTTTGTGAGCATTGTATCTATGGTAAACAAAATCGCATTCAGTTTTACTCGAGTTCTCATAAGTCTTCATGTATTTTGGATCTAATTCATTCAGATGTATTTGGTCCAGTTGATGTTCCTTCTATTGGTAGATCAGTTTATTATGTTTCTTTCGTTGATGATTTTAGTAGAAGAACATAGGTTTATTTCCTTAGGAGTAAAGTTGAAGTTTTCAGTCGTTTCAAAGAATTTAAAGCAATGGTTGAATTGAAAACTAGAAAGAAAATAAAATGCTTGAGAACTGATAATGGTGGTGAATTTTGCTCCAATATTTTTGACACATTTTGTAAAGATTGTGTTATTAAAAAAGAGAAGACAACTCCGTATTCTTCACAGCAAAATGGAGTTGCAGAAAGAATGAACAGGACCTTGATGGAGAAGGCTAGGAGTATGCTGAGTGGTGTTGGACTAGAAAAAAAGTTCTAGGCTAAAGCTGTAGCCACTGCCTGCTACCTGATGAATAGGTCTCCTACATTAGCTCTTGTTGATGAGATGCCAATGGAAGCGTGGTCGGGCCACAAGCCTTCACTTAGACATCTGAGAGTGTTTGGTTGTGAGGCATATGCTCATGTGCCAAAGGAGAAGCGAACAAAATTTGACAATAAAGCTATCAAATGTATCTTCATCAGATATAGTTATGGTGTGAAAGGATACAAGCTTTGGGATCCTATTGCACAAAAGGTATTTTATTCCAGAAGTGTTATTTTTAGAGAAACTAAGCCTTCTTTTGTTACAGCGCAGCCAGAAAAAATTAAAGAAAAGAAAGATGTGATTCAACTTCCTGCTACACCTGAGAAAGTTGAATCAAGGCCCTTAGAAAGACAAGATGTTGAAGAGATCTCTATGAGTTCTAAATCATTAGAGGAAGAGGGAGAACCTAATCACAAACCTGAACTTCCTGAACCTGAACCAGATCTTGTTTGAAGATCTACTAGACAAAGGAAACCACCTAAAAGGTATGGGCATTCTCCTGATGATTGGAGGTGCATATTTGCATTGAATGCTAACATTGATAAACCGAGATCTGTAGAAGAGGCTCTTGGTATGAATGATTCAGAGTCTTGGAAAATAGCCATGGATGAAGAAATGGCAGCTCTTAAGAGGAATCAAACATGGGACGTTGTACCATTGCCTGAAAGATAGAAGCCTATTGGTTGTAAATGGGTGTTCAAAAGGAAGATGGGTTCAGATGGAAGCATTGAGAAGTATAAAGCATGTTTGGTTGCAAAAGGTTACTCTCAAGTTGAGGGAGTAGATTATGGTGAGATTTTTTCTCCAGTAGCCAAAATGACATCCATTAGATTTTTTCTTTCTATTGCAGCAGCTTATGATCTAGAGATCAAGTAAATGGATGTGAAAACTACTTTCCTTCATGGATATTTGGAGGAAGAAATTTACATGTCACAGCCAGATCACTATGTGGTGAAAGATAAAATTCATTTGGTCTATAAATTGAAGAAATCCTTGTATGGTTTAAAGCAGAGTCCTAGGATGTGGTACCAAAATTTTGATACATATGTGTTGAGTTTGAGATTTGTGCGATCTAAATTTGATCATTGTATATATTTCAAATCTGATGGTGATGGTTTCCTGGTTATTGCCTTGTATGTCGATGACATGTTGTTTATTGGCAAAGGAAAAGGTTTGATTGTAGAGTTAAAATCTCAACTCTCAATAAAGTTTGAAATGAAAGATCTTGGTGCAGCTAGGCACATTCTGGGAATGGAGATTATACGAGATAGATGGAATAGAAAGCTTTGGCTAGGCCAAAGTAAGTATGTTGGTACTATTTTGAAAAGATTCAATATGCAGGATGCAAGACCATTGAGTGTTGCTGTTACTATGGGAAAAAAGCTTTCTAGCTCATAGTGTCCTACATCCGCATTGGAGATGGAAGAGAAGAGTCGAGTACCATATCAGAGTGCTGTTGGAAGTTTGATGTATGCTATGGTTTTTACAAGACCAGACATTGCCCAAGCAGTGGGAGTACTTTCCCGTTATATGTCTAATCCAGGAAGAGCACATTGGGATGCAGTAAAAAGAGTTTTCAGATACTTGCGAGGTACCTCAGAGTACTCAATATGTTTTCATGGAATAGGAAGTGAGCATTCCTTGGATATTCGAGGCTATGTGGATTCAAACTGGGCTGGTGATGTTGATAGAAGAAGATCCACTAGTGCATATGTGTTTACATTATTTGGTGGTGCAATCGGTTGGATGAGTAAGCGACAGGCTGTGGTCACTTTGTCCACTACTAAGGCAGAGTATATGGCAGCTACTCATGCCTACAAAGAAGCCATCTGGCTAAAGATGGGGTCGACACTGTCTCTATAGATTTCATAAGAAGATTATGTGAGGGTTGACTCTCTTTGCCAAAAAGGACTAAGGACGGGTCATTATATGTTTCTTATAAGTGCATATGTATGATTTTAGGTTAGTGATGTTCAATCCACAAGTATTGCATAGTTCATTTCTCAATATATTATTCTCTTTAAAATCATTCATACACATTGATTTCTCCTTGAGAGCCATTACCAACTCAAGAGTATCATTAAGTTTGCAATCACAATCTTTATTCCATTACAAGTTAAGTTACAACCACCTAGGTCTTGGAAAGCCTAAAGGTGGAGGTCAAGAACAAGTAAAGATTCAACATTCTTCATTGACTAAAATTGTGTTGAGTTTCCCAGCATCGAGTAAGTCAACCAACAATTTTTTGCACCAACATGAGCTTCAAAAAAAGACAGGACATTGTAATAATTTTAATTCATGGAAAATAGATGCTATTACATAGAAAATTGATTTCTATAAGAATACATATTTATAAATCTACACTCTTATCCACTTACAAATCAAAGATATATCAACATTTCTTTTGAATGCGAAATACTAGTAATTATAAATCTGAATAGCTAATAACTATAGCTCACATGTAAGCTTTACATTATTCTAGAATAACTATAGCTTACATGTAAGCTTTACATTATTCTAGATTAACCACTAGCTAATAACTATAGCTCATAGCTGAAACTTTATATTATTCTAGATAAAACACTAGCTAATAACTATTGCTCATAGCTTAAGCTTTACATAATTCTAGATTAGCCAGGTCACTAACACTATCACTATCAATGTTGCTTTGATTTGTTCGATTGTCAAGAAGGACGGGGCTCATAATTTTCAAAGGAGATGGTTCCATCTTCCCTTCAAGCATCAGCACCACTTGCCCCATGCTTGGCCTCATCTCCTCATTTCTTTCAATGCAGAGCAATGCTACAACACTTGCTCTTCGCACCTCTTCAATATCTTCCTCCTCAGCAACACCCTTTTCCACAACATTAATCGTGTTCCCCTGACTAATTTGAGTTGCAGCCCATGGCGGAAAGTAATACATACTTGCATGTTGACATCCAAAGTTCTTCTCGCGGAAATGATTTCCAAGAGCGTCATACCAAAGCTGTATACATCGAACTTTGGAGTAATGGGTACACCAGAAATCCATTCCGGAGCTAAATAGCCTCTCGTTCTCCTCGTGGTCAGAACACAACTTAAATCCCTGCTCACAAGCTTTGCCAACCCGAAATCAGCCAACTTGGGGGAAAAATCAGCTTTAAGCAGAATGTTCTCGGGCTTTTCATCGCCGTGAATGATGCGGTCTGTGCATTCCTCGTGGAGATAAAACAAAGCTCGAGCAATTCCTAAGGCGATCTTGAACCAGGCCTTCCAGTTGAGTACCTTCATTTTACTTTTGGAGCCACTGCTGAAGAGTATGGAATTCAGCGATCCATTGGGCATGTAATCATACACCAGTAACCGTACTTTGGATCCTTGTGCACAAAACCCTTGAAGCCTTACTAAATTCCCATGTTGTATGCTTCCAAGTGAGCTGATTTCCGCACGGAATTGCTTATCATCTCGGCTTGAACTGGACTCCAATTTCTTCACGGCAACAAGACTACCGTCTGGTAGAGATCCTTTAGAAACTGAGCAAAATCCTCCACTCGCCAACTTAGATCTGAAATTCCTAGTCGCAATCTTCAACTCATTGTAACTGAACATTCTAAGAAAAGAGTCGGATGAATCTTCACAACGTTCAATAGATTGTAGTCGATCTTGTCGCCTCCTCCACATTAAAAATGAAAAGACAGCTAAAGCAATGGCGAGCGCAGTGACAATAGCAATCACAAGAGGCATGCAGCAGCGGCTACTCGAATGAAGACATTTGAATTGCTGATTGATGAAGAATCACGCAAGTCAAACAGAGGTGTGGACCAGATTTGGCAGGGGCCTGAAGGTGGATTGAAAGCATAAGCAGTGCACGAGCAGTTGCCGAGGCAGGCATTCTCCCAATCCGTCTTTGTGGGCGCTGGGAATGAAGAACCATAATCAGTAAACGACGTTGCGTTGGAGTCGATGAATCTGTCGGATGTGCAATTCAAGGGGCTCCGGCGAACACAGCCACTGGACAACCACTCCCGCGAAGCCCAGGCTTCATTGTCTTTTGGTGTGAAACCATTTACACAGCTGCAGAATTGAAAATTGTTGCAGTTACAGATACCGAAAGCGCCACAGAGGCCATACACAGCGCATTCGTCTGTGGGAAGAGACCAGAACATGTTCCATTTATTTTCATCGAACATAGCAAGGCGAGTATCTCCGGACCTGGTCAAGACGAAATGCATGGGCATCTTATGTGTCGGTGTTGAACGGACGTACATACCAGAGCTGGTGATTTCAACACTGATATTGAAAAACCTTTTGCTTGACATTTCTGGAACATGACTGAAAATTCTACCATCCCAAACTTCGCTCTCCCAATACGTAACAGAGCTGTTCCATATTAGCACAAATCGTTCGGCGCCAGATGGATCCGTCTGCATGGAGAAAAGCCCAGGAGCAGGATCCAACGAGCTTTTCCAAGACACCAGTTTTAGTTGTTCCCTAAATCTCATTGCAGGCAACCAGGTATCTGTCGGGTTGTCTATACTCTGCCAAACTGTTTCAGAATTGTTGTAATCAGCGCTCAGCATCTGAAAATTACCGGAGTCTAGTATCACAGCACGGGATGCCTTCTTCGATATGTTGACCGACCAAACAGATCCAATTTACCTTCTCTTGACAGCTTCAAAACTCCAAATTTGCTTCTCGCGGGAGCCTCTCTGTTGGCCACCCAAACGATCATCTGCTGTGGCATATTAGCGTACCAGATTCTAATATACCAGTTATTGGTTCCATTTTAGCTGAAAAATCCCAATTCAAATGTGCCATTCTTTGAAATCAATGTCTGATTTCCAGCAAGCGAGGCGCCCAAGGAAAGAGTGTCTCCGGCCTGGACTACTGTTACATCATAACTACTCAATTGAATAAACACAGCAGCTGCAAAAACAAGTCTTAAACGAGATTTTTCCCGCTTCTCATCCATCGCCAAATTGTGAGCGATTGATCGAACCTACCCCGGGCTTTAAAGTAAGAAGTTGGAAATATAGATGTTCTTCTAGCATAAATGTCGTGGAGGACCATGACAGGAGCACGAATGGTGGCAATACAGGTGATCATAAAATATATGTTGTGTTGCATTCTGACAAGGTTGAGAGTTAAAATTAACTAATCTGAAAGAAATCTGACAAGATATTGCGGGTAAGTGTCAAGTATGACTTTACGGAGGCTATGAAACATTTTTAATTTATTGGGATGAAAACCGCGCTTTCCTAATACCAATTTCTCCAATCGGGTAGGATTGAGTATCTCAGTGCAAGACACTTTCAATTAGTGGCACCAAAATTACAATTAAGGTTCATGTTAACTAATTCTATTCAAAGAAAGTAGTTGAATTTAATGGTTTGATTGTGTTAATTTTTAAAATGAAGAGACTGCTGCGATGGAGAAGCCAATCATTGAAGGCCAACTACGAAGAATGGAATGACAACGAAAACTATAGACTAGGAAAATGAATAAATCTGATTACAGGAAGTGCCAATCCACTCTGAAACTAAGAAATGCAATAGAAAAGACGGTTTGATCTTTTCAATGGAAGCTGGTGGATTTTCTCTCTACGCGGCTTACCAACTAAGAAATGCAAACTTCAAACGGACCCTCAGTCAAGGAACTTGTGTTTAGAGGAAGAATAAAATATTTTGCCTTTCTACTTACAATAAAACATCTCATTTCGCAGCAAGACGGGAGCCTCCTTTCATTGAACTACATGAGGCAGCCAATGCATGAATCCACGGGTCCACAAAACTTGTATAGAGTAGACGTCGTCTACGCAACATCCAATTTGACTCATACACTGTAGTTATTAGCTACATAGAAAATCAAATTTATTAATTAAATATTAAAATATAATGAATACAATATTTTTAATTAGCAATTAAAATAAATGGGTTTGTTTGGGTTCTACATAGACACAATCTTATTTTAATGTTTCTATAGTTGTAAACTAACATAAAAGTTGTAGAAATAAAAATATTTAATTACATGTCAATTGGTCTAAACACATTTAAGGAGTTGAGTGTCAATGTCTAGTCAAACTCCAAACCAAGATGCCACCAAGGCTTACAAAAAATGGGCCATTGCAAATCCACCACGAGATATGAGACCATCACCTTCAATAAAGTCACTGAGAAAATAAAACTCATGCTAGCAACCAATCCTTCATTACTTGAAAAGATGCATCTCAAAGCATGCAAACTAGATGCCTATGGGGGCATGTACAAATAAGTAATCATTCCCTCTTTGGTTTCTTGAAAATCCAAATCAAAATCCATTGGTGGTGAATTAGTTGTATGCTAGATATAACTTCAAATCACTTTAAAAAGTCTCATATCAAAATGATAAAGATTAATAAAACATCCACAACACATAACACATGATTCATTCTCAAGGAAACCCATTAGGCAAAACCTTGGTGGGAATCTAACCCACACAATGAATGTACTATGCTAAAAACACTTCTTGATTAAGAGCATAAATGATAACAAAAGGATGAACTTGCAACCAGAAGCTTAGTAATGCTTGATTGAGACCATAAATGAGAATAAAAAGGATGCACTTATAACCACATACTTAAAACCCAATCTACAAGCTCACTACCAAGAGCATACTATTCCCAATATAAATATAGACCTAGCCTTCAATCAGGTTCACTGATATAACATTGATAACTTGTTCAAATTTTTATATCAACTTGCCTAGCCATGATTTTTAGAATTTTCATTCCTAGTTAAAGAACTAGTTTGGTACATCATGATCTTGCAAATAACTTGATACTTTCTAGGATGAATTTTCTTATTTCTTGATTCTTTTTATTTCCAGAGATGTTTACCCTATTTTTGGTCTAATGGTTATGTGTAGGCTCAATACTAGTTTTATGACATTTATTTCTATTAGACATCTTTGATGGTTATGGGTTTTAGGTCCCTTCAAACCTTATTTTTCTATAATGAAAAATAAGTAATTTAAATATAGAAAAAATAAATTGAACCATAAATTTAGTATTACTATAATTTTTATAAGCATTATTTCATTTACTATGAATCCTCTTTCTTTTATTAATTCTAGATACAAGATTGGAATCAAGAATGTTACATGATCAACATATATAACTTCTAAAGGAGACAAAAGACACAAGGTGGATTAATTGTGGTGCTAGGGTTAGAGTTTGCATTAGTGATGAAGATTATATTGATTAAAATTCACCATCCAAAGCTTTGTTATACATCTACAATAATGATGCATTAATTTCATCTTAAAGTTTGCATACTAAGATTAAAATAGTAGAAAGTTTTGATAGTGTGAAAGAAGTCTTGCTAAATGTAACAACAGGTGATTATGTCCCAATTAAATTTCCCACCATGTCACTTTGTAGAATACAATTAAATTAATAAGGAAGATTTAGTTTAGTTTTTGAAGTAGCTGATAGGAGCCAAAAAGATGGGGCACTGACCCCAGAGTATAAAAAGGTCGAGAATTTAGTTAGAGATTACCTCCCAATTATCTAAACTATACCAACTTTAAATATCAAAAACCATAATATTTTAAGAGTGAAATTGTCATTAGCCATAATCCTTAAACTAGTATGCATAAAAAACTAAATAATAAACCAACCACATTTAAAGATACCACTCCTATTGGTCCACTTAATTAACATAGTCCAAAAAACCTCGTGGGGTGTAAAGTTCAGAGACATAATCATAAAAATATAAATAAAACACAATAGAACCTAGGCTAGATGCCCTCTTCATTCTCTTGGTTACTGTTCTTTTGCTCATTAGGAGTTTCCCCTATAGCATCCTCCTCCTTTGTTTTCACTAGTTTGTCCAAGATGGTTTTAAGCAAGTCCTCTGCCAAGAACCCATATATGGATCAAGTTGTCTTAGCTATTTTTCCTAGGTTCCGTTCCTCTTTGTTAGCCTATAGGAAATAGAGGTTTATGGCTGCAAAGTACATAACCTTGGTGGAGAACTCATCTAGGATTTTGAATCTGTGGCAGATAGTAGTATGGTTATTCACCAGGTCCCTCATGGTCATCTCAAGCCTCTCCATTTGCATCTTGGTATGGCTATGTTTTCCTTTCTTCCCAATAACCTTGGGGTTTTCCTTCCTAGGAGAAGTGATGTCTTTCCTCCCACTATAAGCCGAGGTAGCTTCCAAGGTATCAAAGACATGGGATGGACTAATAGAGTTGGGGCTAGATTTAATGTCTTAGTGGAGTCTTTTCTTTTTAGTAGGTTTCTCCTCAGTATTGGAGGAGTCATAGTTGAAGTTATGCTTCAAGGAGGGTTCTTGAATTTCTCCATATGGAGATGCTTGCTAGTTCTCCTAGGATATTGCTTTTCCTTCTTGGTGTCTGAATCTGAGTCAATAATGCTAAATTTAACCTCAAGGTTAATTTTGACCTTGGTGGCATGGCCTTTCTTGAACCTCTTAAGTGTAGAGCTATGGCTAGGGTCGAGGGAGGTCTGAAGGGTGATAGAGGCCAGGGGATTAATCAAGATCTTCAAGGGGGAGTCTAAGCCAGGTGTTGGATGAAAAGTTTATTCATTAGGCTTTGATGGATAAGCTAGAAGGGTTTCCCATCCTTGCATTTCCTTCTAGCCTTAAAGTTGCTATCCTCCAGTGAATGTAGTAACATGAATGAAAAGGAGATAAGGTCAAGATATATGAAATGATTTAGGATAGAAAAATGATAATAATATAGTACCTAATAGCAGTCCTCCAAGGTAATGTATCTGATAATCATGTAGAAAATGGTATCCCATGCCTTAGGAAGGGCAACCTACGCAAATCCACCACACAATCTCATCGGTTCCTCGTTGTATTTGAAGAATTTTTGCAAGATTGCCTCCTCATTGACCTTAGCTTGCCTCCACCATTTCTTACCATCCAACGAAAAACCCCAATCCTTGCAATGTTTTCTTCAGATATTTCAAAGCTCATGCCATTGATAGTAACTTTTCTATCCTTCCAAGTTTGATAGAACTGCATTGAGATAACCTCATTGTGTTTAACCATTACCTCCATATAAGGTAAAATGCCCCCCTCCTACAAGTAGACCATCACTACTGCTAATACACTCCTCCACACCCACTAGTTCAATATGGTCACTAGTGCCCATATCGTTACCTAGGTCCACAACTAACTCGTTCGATGACATAGCCTTGCACTAGGTTTTGGAGTTGCAAAATATAAAATGCCAAGTCATAATGGAGAAAATGAAAAGGCATTGCATAGTCATCAATAATCTACAATGTTTTCCAAAAATCCAAAAATCTCTCAACACAATACGTGTGGGTGGTTTCTTTCCCACTACAAATGACCATTGCCAATTGTACCAATTGTGGGAATTAACCAACCCATCTTTATGATCATTACAAAATCATTATTTAAATATCGCCAAATCCCCTCTCTACATCCTTTTACTATAGTAATCAGTGTTCACGGTAGTTGAAACATAAATCTTAATCAACATCTAAAAATGCCAAAAAAACCCTTTACTAAGTGCCACATTCCTGTGACCACGAATAGAAAAGGAGACATGCTACCTAGTTTGATAGTTCACATGTCATTATTTATGATATGCTACCTTTCCATCACAATTTGAGATGATAATGACAATAAACTGATGTCCTTCCATTCTTCTATTCATGTGATACTGTGGGCAACTTTGGCAAGGTCATCTGCCACACTATTTCCTTCCCAATATATATGTGCCACATGGATATCATGATAGTATTCCATCATCCTTCATATTTCATTGACAATGATTTTCATTGACCAATTTTATTTTCCCTCTACCTTAGTGGCTTTGATGATTAGCATAGAGTCCCTTATATGACCAACTTAGTGACTCCCCAAGCTCTCACAATTCTCAGACCCCAAAGAAGTGCAAGCGCCTTGGCTTTATTATTAGAGCCACCACCATAATTACCTGAATAAGCAACCACTAAAATTCCCATGTCATTCTGGAGGGTACCCCTCATAGCGATCCTACCCATCATGGCTAACCCATCAAAATTTAACTTTATCTAGGACTCGAGGGGTGGCATGCCATCTCCTTTCTTACCTATATTTTGGAATTGTGAAATTGTGCCACCATCAGGCCCACACTCCAAGCCAAAGACAAATTCTTATAAGCTTCAATTAGTAAGTGAGGGGGGTTTCTAGTGCCAGATCCCGCTGCATTTCTTTAGGAGCCAGATAGCTTGTTGAGCCACCCCCAAGCTAGTTGTGGCTTGCTCCCTAAAACTCCTTTTGTTCCCTTCCTTCCAGATTTTACATGAGACATAAGGTGGGAGAATCAACCAAAGGTTTCTGAGATAAGGGTAGGCAGTTAGGCCATCCTAATGGACAAATTTCTTTAGCTCATTATCCATACACCAACTGACCTTTCATAAATAAAGAATGTTCCTCTAGATGTCCATAGCAAAGGGACAGTGGATGAGCAGGAGCAGAATAGATTCAACATCTTTGAGGCATAAAATGTTGTAGTTGGCAAGTTGGCAACCTCAACACTAGAGGTTGTCAATAGTGAGGATCAACCCATACAAAGATGACCATCAAAAGAAGTTTATCTTAGGTAGTATCCAAGGGTGCAAAGTTCTTTTCCAATCAGCCTATCCCCCTTCTTCCACCATCCTGCAAAGATAGGTAGACTTGACAGTAAACTCCCCTAAGGGTGTGCATTTCCATACTAAGGAGTCCTCAACTGGGACATGAGGGGAACACTATAGGTGTGCAAGAGATCCTGTAGTTTTTGAGCTAAACTCAACTCCCTTGGCTGAAGATTCTTGAAAGTGATCGATTGTCTATCAAGGGTGATAAAGTCATGAGTCTGAATGCCATACATTCTAGTGCACATCTCACATAGAGGGGAAAATGTGGTTTTCCTGAGAGGCTCCTCGTGGATCAATTGATCTTCCCAAAAGTCAACTGAATTACCATTCCCCATGATCTAGTGACACCCCTTTCTTAGGATCTTTTGTGTGTTAACAATGTTATTCCAAATATTAGAGCCCTGGGGTAGAGCCTACACCTATATAAATTGGTGGGAAGACAATCCCCTAAAGTATTTAGCCATTATGATGTTATTCAAGTATCTAATTCTTCTTAGATTCAATCCTCCATGACCTGTAGGTCTACGAACTTTCTCCCAACTAAACAGGCTCATTCTAGCCTTCTCTTTAGTTTTGGACCATAGAAAATTATGATAAATTTTCTCAATGATAAATATGAATCTACTTGGGAGTTTGAAAATAGATGGAAAATACATCGGGATGCCTTGTAGGGATGCTGAGAGGAGTTGGATTTTTCTAACATTACTCAACATTTTCCCTTTCCAACCCACCTTCTTTCTTTGCAAACATTCTAGAAATGGTTGGGGATCTCCTTAATAGTGAGTAGTAGACCAAGATAGGTGTTAGGGATGTTCACCTCCTAGCATCCACGGGTACTAGTAACCTTTTCCCACAAACTAGTACAAGTGTTAGAAAAATAAACTTTACTTTTTTGGTAGCTTATGCATTGGCCAAACACTAGAGCACACATATCTAGGGTGTCTTTTGATTCTTTAGCTTCATGGATGGAGGAGATGCCAAAAAGAAAAGTATCATCCACAAACTATTGTAAGAGTTGGGGGAGGCATGGAGAAGCACATTTGATGCCCTTAATTCTACTAGAGTTAGATAAAGAGACTAAATTTTTTCTTAATCCTTTTGCTACAACAATAAAAAGATAACGAGATAGGGGGTCACCTTGACAAAGACCACGAGAGGAAGAGAAGAAATTTCTTAGGGAACCATTAATAATCACTAAGAAGGTGACATACATAACAACATTCTTTATAATTCTTAGAACCCTCTCATTAAAGCCAAGTTTGGAAAGAATGGCAAACAAGAAGTCACGCTTGACCTTATCATAGGCTTTAGAAATATCAGGTTTAAGGGCCATACCTGAGTTTATAGATTTTTCCATTGAGTGTATCACCTCGTGGGTTGTTCTAACCACATCAAGAATCTATCTCCTAGGCACAAAGCCATTTTGATGAGGACTAATGAATTTGTCCAAAAGGGGCTTGAATCGATTCACCATAAATATAGCAAAGATCTTGTAGATGGCATTACAAAGGCTAATGGGTCTGAAGTACTCAATCCTTTAGGGGTCCTCATTCTTAGGAATGAGAAAAATGAAGGTTTTATTGAGTTCCTTCAGTAACTTCCCCATTCTAAAAAAGTCCCCAACAACATGAACAATGTCATACTTAACAATGTCCCATAATTCCTGGAAGGAGGTAGGAGGAACCCATTGGGGCCGAGGGATTTTTAGTAATTCATACTAAAGACAACCACTTTGAATTCTTTCTCTTTGACCTTACAATTGATCCCCTCATTCATCTGGTCATTAATCATAGGTTGAAAGGTTTGTAGGATATCACTTTGTAAGTTACTATCAATTTGGGCTAGTGGGGGATTATACATTTCTTAGAAATAGGTGTTGAATCTTTCTTCTATTTAGTCCATTTCAGTGACCTCCTCATTATTATCATCCTCTAACAAGTTTATAGCATTTCTCTTTTTTCTCCTTGAGGCCGATCTATGGAAGAACACCATGTTTTTATTTCCCTCCTCCAACCATTAGACCCTAGATCTCTATTTCTAGAAGATTTCCTCCTTATTTAGGAGGGAGTTCCATTTGTGTTGACACTCCCTCTCCTCTTGTTGTTGCACCACCTAAGCTCCACATTGTGTGATTTGATATTGGAGCTCAACCAACTACTTTTCCATATCCTTCTTTTCTTTAGCTAAACTCCCAAATGACAATTTGCACCATTCCTTAACCTCCTTACGGATTCTCCCCAGTTTTATGGAAATTTGAAACATGTTCATACCTTCCACTAATTCCTTCCACCAATGTGCAATACATTCTTTGAAATCATTACGCAAGTGCCACATGATCTCATATCTGGAAGGCCTCTTTCTAGTTAAATTTTGTGTTCAGGAGAAAAGAAGCATGAAATGATCTGAGATGGTCCTAGGATGAGCCTTTAGGTTAGTATACTAAAGAATGTTCCATCCAAAAGAGTTGAGGGCCCTATAAAGCCTAACTTGGATCAAGTTTTTCCCAAGTATATTGTTAGACCAAGTGAAGGCCAAACCATGGAGATCAATATCTATGAGATCATTCATTCTTAGGAAATCCTCCAAATCCTACATACTATCTGAGAAGTCATCCACTCTGCCCATCTTTTTTGAGTGGTATAGAGGGGAGTTGTAGTCCCCCATACATAAGATATTTCCCAATCTTATGGAATCAACCATAGTGGTGGCCTCATCCCAAATAAAAGCCTACCATTATGAGTATTAAGTGCATAAAAATTAAAAACATACCAACTGCCAAACTGGTTGTTGAATTTAGTGACAACAAAATTGGTGCTAGCAGATATATCCACTCCCAATGCCTTATTAGGATTCCACATCCTAGAAATCCATCTAGAGGCACCATTAGCCTCACAATAAGTGTAGCTAGCACCTGGCCAAACATAACTAGCCACTCTCGAGAAGATGTGTGTAGTCATTTTAACTTCTTGCAAAAGAATCAAACCAACCTTGAGTTTAATGATCTTTTATTTGATTTTGTATTTTTTTATAGGGCTATTCAACTCTTTCACATTCTAGGATATGACCTTCATCTTTTACAGCTATGTGTTTCCTTCAGGGTTCTCTATTTTCCCTAAGCAATCTCCTTTTTTGTTTCCTTTTGACAGATGATCCTAGTCGAAGGTTGACCAACCCTCTTAGCTGATTCGATATCCACTTTATTCCCTCCTTTATTCTTTCTCTTTAGGACCATCTATTCAAAACCTTTTTTAAAAATACCAATATTTGGGTCCTCTGAAGTAGGTGAATGAACTTCAAAAGTTCTTGGTAGGGAAACCAAAAGGGTTCCATATTTGACAAGTGAACTAGGTCCCACATCAAGGATTGGGTTACATGCATTCCCTTCTCCTATCACAGTCATTTCTTTTCCCAAGAACACCTCACTTGACTAGGGTTTCTCTAGGGTTTGAATGTTCAAAATCTCCCCTTCTTCATGCATAACTATCTCCAAAGCCTTAGACAACTTACTAGTGTTCTCCTCTCCTTGTCTCTCATCTTGGGCTTTCACATGTGTTCTAGTTTTCCCCTCAATATTGGGGGTTTCATTTATTTGGGCATCCCTTAAACCAAGAAGTTCCATGTTTTTTAGGGTTTCATGGATAGCATCCATTTTAGCTATTTTCGAGCTTTCTACCACCTCAACACTTGGGGTTGAGACCTTTTTCTTGAGTTTCTTACTTTTTGGGTAGTCAACAAAAAAAGGTCCAAAGCTGTTACATTTCTGGTAGAAGGTGGTAGTGTTCTCATAAGAGAATGAGTGCAACTAGGTACTCCATTTAGATTTTAGGTCCACCATGGTGTTCGGGCTTTATTCATTCCCACATTAACACAAATCCTAGCAAAGCCATGCTTAATCTTTGAGAAAATCATTGAGTCTTCTTTTATGAATTGCCCAAAGGAGTTACAAATGTATCTAAAAATACACTCATCCCAGTACTCCAAGGGTAGCCTAGGGAGGCATATCTAGATAGGGGAGGATTTGAATAGATCACATTCTAGATTGAATCCATGTTTCCACTTGGCCAACATCAGATGGTGTTTGCCAAAGCTCTAGGACCCATCCATGTTTGAATCCTAGTCCAACTTAGTTGCTAAATAAGAAGCAAGCACCCACCATCATAGAGATGGAAACATAACCCATTAGTTTCCATTTAGTAAAGCACCATTTTTAGGCCATGTCCAGTGTACACTGAAAAAAGACAAACTTTACAACAAGGCTAAGGGAAAAACCTGAGGAGATCGAACCTACCATTGAATTTGAAAGTGAAATTTGGGGTCTAATGGGTCCTGAGGAGGTGGGTTTTGCATCAAAGTGCATAGCAATCTTGGAACCAAATATAGCCCCAAGCCAATTTGGCTTAGGGCACACTAATGAAGTAGCATAATTCAAGGGGATGCTTAGGGATTTGGGGCCAAAATAGGCACAATTATTAGGGATAGAACTAGGTTCAACTAGGATAGCAACATCCTCTTGTAGAAGAAAGTGACTACTTAGAGATTTTTCCACTAGTTTCAAATTTGTGTAGTCAGGGGTAGGATCCAGAGGGGCGGTAGATCCATCCCTACCAAGATTGAGAGGGCATGGAAACGGGACAAGGGAACTAAGGCATATGCACCGAGTTGTGGTGCCAAAGAGGTGACAATTTTTTTTTTTTTTCCTATTTTCAATAGTGTGCACATGCTATAGCGTGCACACACTATAGCACGTACACGCTATAGAAAAACCCAAAAAGTATATATGATGGGTTGCACACCCACAGCCCATCATTTTCATCAGCATTTTCTACTATTCCTACAGAGAGCAACGCGTACGCAAATTAAAAATCTAACATTTTCACCATTCTTTGCCAAAATACCTCCTCACCGATGAAATCCAAGACCACAAGCGCACTGATGACAACACTGTAAGTGATATAAACTTAACTTTGCATTGTTTGATATGTTTTTCATATTGTTTTGTAGGTTTTTAATATTGTTTTGTAGGGTTTTTACAAATTTCATTTAGATTTGTTTATTTATTTGGATTTCAATTTATTTTTTGTCAGGAAATGTCCATAATCAACTGAAAAATCCACAAGAACCTCAAAACCCTCAATAACCTCAAAACCAAAACCCTCCTCAAGAAGAACAAAACATTCCACAACTCAAACCAATTGCAAGACCTCCACCAGGCACACAAGAAAATATAATAAATGAAATAGAGAGAGGAAAAATTGAATTAGGAAGACTCATTGCTCGGTTGAAAGAATTTGGACAAACCAATCCAATGAGGGCTCAATTGGAATCATCCTTTAAATCCATTAACACCCAGATAGCCTTAGTTAGTGGTCAATTAGATATTTGGTGGGTTAAGAGGGATGAACAAAAAATATTTTATGCAAATAAATTGTCATATGAAGATGTTAAAAAAAAAGAAATACCAAAGGGTAGTATATGTGCATTATTTAGAAAACCCGATGAGCAAAATACTATTAGAGAGGGTACTAAATGATTCCCCATCCATTGGTGCATACATGATGCTATTAGAAATAATTTTTGGGATAGATGGTGGATGGTTTTTGATGCCTGTCCTTGAAACAATCACGAGGTCCCCATGTATTTTTTGAAGAAATTATATTATGAGTTTGTCCTTTGGAAGATCCCTAATTATTCTGATATATTAGACTCCCAGGGTAGAGGTGGGGGGTCATCATTTGAGAGGCCAAGAGCACGTCGTGGCCTTAATGTAGTTAGGGCACCCGTGGTGAAGCCACAACGCGAGCATGTGACTAGTCCTTCAGTTGTGAAGGAACATGTAGAGGCCAACACTCTAGGGACCATTAATGCTTTGATGTAGACCCTCATCCATTCCACGAACCCATTAGTTGAGGGGGAGCCTTTTGTGTGTCGTCATCACATGTGCACTTCATGTGGATCCCTATGTACATTTGGCACTCATGTTGGAGATGGTGCAAAATGATGGGCTTATCAGTGATCAGTTCTTGAATGACACATTTGGCATTGACACACAGGTAAATTACAATTATAATTTACTAATTTGATCACATTTCATATGTATAGTGAATGATTAATTAATTAGCATCTATTGACATTGTTCAAAATTCAGGGTCAGAGTGTTGCTAGGCCTAGTAGCAATCCTCCAGGCCCATTTTTTGTCCCTTCCATGAGTCCAAATGTATGTATCGATTTAATGATTTTAATTAATACATATATTTATTATGTAATCATATTAAGGATTGACAAAAAAAAATTATGCATGTGCATCAGTTCTCCATAGGACCCTCAAGCTTTACTATGGACTCAGAGCATAGACATCATACAAGCTTCACACAGGTACAGTTGTTTCATGTTAATTAATTCATTTGATTATATTTATTTCATGTTTCATGTTAGATTTAATGTGTATTGTATGAAATGCAGCTCATGATGTCGAACACACCTCCTGATCTACAATAGTCTATTGATAGTGGAGTGGCCATAGTTGTGGCTAGCTCACAACCATTGATGGAGGTATGAAAGAATTTTCTTCAATTTAGTTGTTGTTTATAATAGTTACTCTCAAAATTTCTAATGTTATTTATAAGTGATTATATTTATTGAATTTTTGTAGGGTCTCATCACGCCTAATTGTCCACGAGCATTCGAGGTGGACTTATAGAGTGACTATTTGATGGCAGTAAGAAAATAATTGATTTTGTGTGTACATATATTTGATTTCAACATATAATAAATATTGATTCATATCTACTTTCTTTGTATCAGTTGGAGTTGGAGAAGAGCCTCAAAAAGAGGTCGAGTGAGTGTGTCAGGAGGACCTCGTCATCTCCACCGTCTCCCTCCACACGATGGCAGAGGATGTCGAGATACTTTTTTCCTTCCCCTCGTGGGAAGGAAAAGATATAGTTGATCTAGACATGTATATATATATATATATATATATATATATATATATGCATCAGATGACATATTCGATACACATTTGATGTATGACATTATTCGACTTATGACATTATTGGTTATCATAATATATTATGTGTTTATTAATGTACATGACATTATTGGTTATCATTTTATATTGTATGTTTGTTCATGTATGACATTAAATTAGATATGTTCGTGTATGACATTAAATTATATATGTGCATGTATGACATTAAATTAGATATGTTTATGTATGACATTAAACTCAATACCTAATCTATTCAAAACTTTGATAGATTATATTGATTAACAATAAACTTTATCACTATTTAAGCATAAGTTAATCATTTTCAATATGTCATCGTCATATGATTTATCATCTTGTTCATGTTTAAATTTTTCCTTATCTATCATTTGTTTATCAAGTTTAATTCAATACCTAATTAGTTTGAATTTTTGATACAATATTGATTGGCAATAAACTTTATCAATCAAGATCGATTAGGACCTCTCGGCAATAAACTTTATTAGGCAATACTTGTGTACCTCCTGGCAATTGATCACCTAAATGAGAACCTTGAGATTTATTAGGAACTCCATGAAAGAAATCAGTAGTTTGAAATTACTCTATCCAACAAAATTACATCAAAAGTTCTCTAAACATTTATGTTAAAAATAAGATAAAAATTTGATCACAAGTAGTCACAAAGTTTATTTAGAAGAAAAAATCAGTCTTACAAAAGGAATATAGACAAGAAGAAAAAACACAATTGGCTTTTTGAGCTTCAATACATAACCACCATTCTTTATCATCAATTAAAAAATGTCAGAGATAGTACAGAAGAGATGGATTATTTGCAAAAAAAAGTCATTTTAAAAATCATAAATGTAACATAATCACTGATAGTTTTATGTGTTTTCATACATTAATGATTGTAACATAATCACAAGTTGATTGGAATGTGTTGTTATTATTCTATAGTAACTAGATTAAGGTAAAAATGAAAGTTTAATAAATAGTTATGATGCATAAGAAAGAGATATATCTCACATGAGAGGGGGACAAATCTAAGATGACACATAAGATACTTGTAAGAGGGAGGTATACTTGTTAACGAATTTACAATGCATGTTATGGAAAATAATAGAGCATCTTTAAAACGAAATAAAAGAGTATGACAAGTGGAAGGGACATGTTGTTTTGTAGACTCATATTCAAATTTGGGTGTTGATTTTCTAATGAAGGACTCAAGCACTGCAATTTGGTAGTTTGGCTCATGTTATCCTTGTATCTCACTCTATCTTGTATCTCACTCTCTCTTATTCCCCCCCCTCTTTATATTTCTATTTTTTCCATATCTATGTATCCATCTATCCTCTTCATCTCCCCCTCACTAATACAGAGATGTTGAGCAAGAAGTGAGGTTTAAGAAGTTTCTTCTTCCTAATCTACCAAACTAAACTTGTGGCCCTCCTAATATCTTACTCCTTTAGGATATCATTTTTGTGGCCCATCCAAAGTGATAGGGTCATTTGTTAATTCCTCCAAGGTGAGTACTTCTCCAATCAAGATCTTGCACCTTTTGTTTTAGGGATACTACCCCTATTCCAAGCCGATAACTGTAACTCTTCACCAAAGGCTTCACCAACCCCAAGTTTCTACTGGGACATCTTCCTTATGTTGAACTAATTGAGAATCAACTCTTGGTTTAACCCTCCAATTGTCACACAGTACAAAATGTTGACTATCATAGAATTCTTTGTAGCTCTCCTACTCTGATTTTCTGGACTTAAATTCCTCTTAGGTTGAAATCTAACTATTCTATGGGTAGATTCAGACACCCTTTTGAAATTTATTTAAAACTCCAAAGCCTAGATTCCCAGTTCCATTCATGGAGCACCTAATCCATGTAGAGTACATAGAACTAATAAGGTCACACTAGGTTTGGTTTTCAAAGTAATTACTAGATAATTGGTGCATGAATTGGTGCATGGCCTCAAATCTCCTCTACTCACCAATATTTATCATCTTCAAATTATGATGAAACACAATTATAATGAAACTTTTTTCTATTATATATTCCCCCTTATGAAAATACTCATAGAACTAATAAATGCTTCATCTCCTTGCAACACTTCTCTACTTCATATCTCCACTTGACTCATATCTTAACTATAACACTTCTCTCCCTGAGTAGCATTCGCCAATAGTTCATTTCTCCCCCTTTGACTCATATCTTCTATTTTTACATCACTACCTTTGATATAAGTCCATTCAATATTTTATCTTCATTAACAATTTATGAATGTTTTTAACTAAATTTCCAATGTTTTTAACTAAATTTCCCCTTTTTCTTAACATCTTTAAAGTTAGTCAATATTGATTATCCATTGTCACATAGGAATATATTTATATTTTTTAGAAAATATTTTGTATCTACTCATACTCTTATCATCCCTAGTCATGACAAACAACACAGAACAATGAGTTGCCTCTAGCAATTTGATGTTTTTAGTGGAGGATAGAGAGTTACAGAGTTGGTGACAATTCGGATGTGTAATCAATATAAAAAAATGAGTAAACAAGAAGCCATTAGACACATGACCTACAATGTGGTATTTTCATGCATTTATTGGGTTTCAATATTATGGCTTTTGTGAGAGCAATGTTATCATTACAAAGAGATTCATACCTTGAAGGTGAGTGCAATGTACCCTTCTCAAACATAATCAATTTGAAAAATGATTAGGCTTTTTTGAGTTTTTTTGTAGACTAATTTGGTAGACAAGGGAGGACTCCAAATTGGAGAGAACAAGGTTGATTGAGCAATGATTTTTTCATGTACAATGTCAACCTTGAATTTGCCTAAGGTTACTATTTAAATTAAGTTTGCATTTTAGCACAAATTATTCCTAGACCTTAGGGACATTTTGGTTCGGCATGCCTGAGAACGTTTGAGCACTGAAGGCAATAGGACGAGGTTGAGGATAGGGTTTACTTGGCCACCCAAAGCTAATGGAGCAGATATTTTGATCCCACGATGAAAGTTGAGAGAGATTTGGCAGTTGGTAACTTTGTACTAGCCAATACTACAAGTTTCAGCATCACCCAAGATGGCATCATAAAATGACAATAGAGTACGATCTTCAAAAAGTGAGAGAGGTTATTGTAGGTCTCCACAACATGGTCCTGTAGGAACTAGAATCGTATCCATACCTCACACGAGCTTTGAGATATGCCCCATCAATAATCACAGCCCTATGGCATTTAGTGACCCTTAGGGACATTCTGGTTTGGCATGCTTGAGAATGTTCGCGCACTAAAGGGGATAGGACAAGGTTGGGGATAGGTTTTACCTAGACACCCGGAGCTAATGGAGTAGACAGTTCGATCCCACGATGAAAGGTAGATTTGGTAGTAGGCAACTTTGTACTAGGAAACTTTGGATCAGACAGTGAGAGAGATTTGGTAGTAGGCAACTTTGTACTAGCCAATATTGCAAGTTTCAGCATCACCTGAGATGGAATCATAAAATGAAAATAGAGTGTGATTTCCAAAAAGTGAGAGAGGTTATTGTAGGTCTCCACAACATAGTCCTTTAGGAACTAGAATTGTATCCATACCTCACATGAGCTGCAAGATATGCCTCGTCAAAGATCGCAGCCCTATGGCATCTAGTGACCCTTAGAGACATTCTAGTTCGGCATGCCCGAGAACATTTGAGCACTGAAGGGGATAGGATGAGGTTAGGGATAAGGTTTACCTAACCACCCAGAGCTAATGGAGTAGACAGTTTGATCCCACAACAAAAGGTGAGAGAGATTTGGCAGTTTGCAAGATTGTACTAGCCAATATTGCAAGTTTCAACATTACCTGAGATGGCATCATAAAATGAAAACAAAGTGTGATCTCCAAAAAGTGAGAGAGGTTATTGTAGGTCTCCACAACATGGTCCTATAGGAACTAGAATTGTATCCATACCTCACATGAACTTCGAGATATGCCCCATGAAAGATTGCAGCCCTATGGCATTGAGTGACCCTTAGGGACATTTCGGTTCGGTGTGCCCGAGAACATTCAAGTGCTGAAGGGGATAGGATGAGGTTAGGGATAGGGTTTACCCAGCCACTTGGAGCTAATGGAGTAGAAAGTTTGATCCCACGATGAAAGGTGAGAGAGATTTGGCAGTTGGCAACTTTGTATTGACTAATACTACAAGTTTTAACATCACCCGAGATGGCGTCGTAAAATGAAAACAGAGTGTGATCTCCAAAAAGTGAGAGAGGTTATTGTAGGTCTCTAAAACATTTTCCTATAGGAACTAGAATTTCATCCATACCTCACACAAGATCCAAGATATGCCCCGTCAAAGATCATAGCCCTATGGCATTTAGTGACCCTTAGGGACATCCCAGTTCGACGTGCCTGAGAACATTTGAGTGTTAAAGGAGATAGGACAAGGTTAGGGATAGGGTTTACCTAGCCACCCAAAGCTAACAGAGTAGACAGTTGGATTCCACGACGAAAGGTGAGAGAGATTTGGTAGTTGGCAACTTTGTACTGGCCAATACTGCAAGTTTCAGCATCACTCGAGATGGCATCATAGAATGAAAAGAGAGTGTGATCTCCAAAAAGTGATAGAGTTTATTGTAGGTCTCTGCAACACCATCTTGTAGGAACTAGAATTGTATCCATACCTCACACGAGCTCTGAGATATGCCCTGTCAAAGATCATAGCCCTATGGCATTTAGTGACCCTTAGGGACATTCTGGTTCGGCGTGCCTAAGAACGTTCGAGCATTGAAGGAGACAAGATGAGGTTGGAGATAGGGTTTACCCAGCCACCCGAAGTTAACAAAGTAGACAGTTTGATCCCACAACCCTTTTTCCACTAAGTTGCAAATTTGAGCAACTTTTACAAATTTCAACAATGCAACTTTGCACAAAAAGTGCAATTTTTACATTTTTCACTCGATTCTATGACTTAGAAAAGTTTCAGCAATAGTAAAACCTCAAAGGAATATAGGAATATAGACAATTTTATGGTTATTTCCTAAAAGTTGCTAAATTGTTGCAAAAGTTGCTAATGCAACTTTGCAATTTTTGCACTTTTTGGAATTTCAACTAACCACCAACCTAAATGAATCCGAATCATTCCAAATGATTATTATAGACTCAAAACCACTAAACCAACCTACAAAAGTACAAAAAGTTGCTAAGAGCATTTTTTGCAAATAATAGTTGTCAAACTGAACCTAAGGTTGTATGGTGTTCCAACCATCCAAATGGAATTTATAACTACTTGAAGGCATGTTCTTAAGATCCCCACATGTGGAAAAGGTCATTATATGGATGGTGGATAGCATTGGCCTATAAAAATTTCAGATTTTATCCCTTTTTTTACTATTTTTTCAATTATGCACGGCCTGTACGGATTGGTGGTAGTACAAGTCTTATATTGTTGGATAGAGGGTTGAGTTAGGATTCCATTTCAATTGGTTTGAGGTCTTTATCTTGTATAAAAAAAGCATTATATCAGTTTTAGTGTAGGTAGGTTAGATTTACTCCAAATTTTAGAGTTTCAGCAAGATGGAATCCTAACTTGCAAACCCACCATGGGATTTCAGTGTCGCTTTGTGATATACAAGTTAGGAGAGGGTTCTTTGATATGGAAGAGATTCATGGCTTTAGGAGCATTGAATCTATTTTTACCAGCAAGCCCTAGACTAAACATAATCTTATGTCTGGTCTAGATTTGAAGGAAAAAGAAGGATCAAGCTCCTAAACAGATTAATCTGACCCAAGTGAAGGGTGTAGAAGGAAAATTTTGATATATAGCAGAGATCCAAGGGGTTTAACTAAGTTTTTGAACCCATTTGTTTATGTTTTCCTTGTAACCCAACCTAAACTGGCCATTTAGGACTGTGACACAAAGTGGGCATAACTTGATGCTGGAGCTGAGTTGTTGGTTAATCTTTTGGAATCTCTTAGGGGATGTTGAAGAGTGTTTAAAAATGAAAAAATAGTAGGCGGTCCTTTTTATGGTTTGGGAGTTTGACCATTAAAACTAGAAATTGTCCTAGTAGGAAGTGTTGGTCACAGTTTTGAAATTTGATTGTTGAGTGCTGAGAAACCTCAAGTTTGAGATTTTTCTTGTATGTTTGAGTCTATAATAACCATTTTCATATGAAAATTTGAGTGTTGAAACCATTTATGAAGTATTTTCATTTGTAGGCCTATTGGTGGCAGGGAGTTCCTAAGTATTGATCCAAGTTGTTTGAGTACCCTAAGTTTGAGGGTTGGGCTTGTGAAGTCAAGTCCACTTGCAGGGTAGAGTCTCCCTGTATTAGAAGTCCATTGGATCCTTAGTCCTTCGTATCTTCAATGAATGTATCTTCATAGAATGACCTTGGTTCCCCTACACCATTAAGCGATGATGATGAACATGAGTAAAATTATGAGATTTGTGCCTACATGTTACAATGAAAAAGTTGTATCTATTTTGAAATTAAGAACTATAAAACAAGTTTCAAGAGAAGCTTAGGCTATGATGCAAGAGCATCACATACTTATCAGAGGCACATTGGAGGTCCAAGTCATCACAGAGGTCATGGAGAATCTCCTAGAGTCAATTGGGCAATCCTTCAACCAATCATGGCATTTGAAAGCATAAAAAAGTCATAATGTTGTATGATGTCTTGATGGATTTCAATGTTGGAAAAGTTGTAATTGAGCCATTGAATAGGATCTAGGGATTTCATAGGGTAGGAGATTCATTTGATAGGGTCCTATAGGTTATAATAACCTTAGCATGTCATTTGATAAGTTAAAAGATTCAAAAAGGTCTTTAAAAACATAGTTTAATAGTTTTAAAATTTAAATCTTGAATGTAACAACTAGATAGGTATTTTGGAGGGAAACTCCATAGTTTAAATTTTATGAAGGAATAGGAAGTGAAACCAGTTGGAGTTGGTTAAGGGGGTTAGTTTCTATCTCCCAAGTCTATAAATATTTGTTTTGTATGGACTGTAAACACAGATTGTACGAACTGTCTCAGAAAAATAGAAGGAAAGTGCTTGGTTTCAAGAGTTATTTGAAGATCTCTTTACTTTGTGAGTGTTTTCACATGTTGGAATGATTGGTAACATCTTAGCAGACATGTTTTGAGATTCTTTACTTAGTTTAGCATTCAAACTTGAAGTTTTGTTCATCAAATTTTTATACTGTTGGCTGTAGCAGTCTTATTTCTAAGCATTTTGATAGTTTTTTGCATCTAATCATGGTCATTCCATGAAATGCTCACTATTTCTTCATGAAATGCCATTTATTTAACTTCTACAAATATTTCTAACCATGAAATGAAGATCTAACTTGAGATTGGCGGCCACCAAATCAAATAAAGTTGTGAAAACAAGGGTTATTTGGAGGGGACAGTCAATTAGGAAGATATTTTCCTTAAGGAGGGTAGTGTTTGTGAGTTGATTCATGTTTATGGTGATAAAAAATGGATGTCTAAATTTTTAATTAGTCCAAGAAGGCTTGGCACGTGTGAGATTGGTGATGCCCTAAGAATAAGGGTTTTGAGAAGGTGAATTGGGGCTTTTGGGGTTAGGAAACCCATAGACTAAAATTGAGAGTTGATTTTTCTAATTGAATTCATTTTAGAAGCCTATACAAATTTTGAAGTCCATACATTGAGTATTTCTATATGTTGCTTTGTAAATGCACTATTGCTTTATTGATGAAAACAAGGGCAGCGTGTACAATCTCGAATATTTTCTAAAAGAGTTGCATCTAAGTCTTACATATGTTTTCGAAAAAGATAAAGGGTATCTAGAAAGGTTATTTATTCAAGGATTCATTTGAAAAAATCAAAATTTATCCATCATTTTGTCTTGCTGCTGTTACAGACTTGTGAAAATGCATTGACAACATTTGGGTGAATAATGCATTTTGGCTTGCAAGGTATGGAAACTGAAAGGTGTGTATGGGAACATGCTAGATAGGCTAGAACAAGCCTATTAAAGCCTAAAAACATCCTAGAGTTGATTATTTATGGGATTTTCCCATCAGGACCTAGAAGGGTCACTTGGCACATTGTTACAAATTTGCTCATTTTGAGTTGACCTAAAAATTCCATGTTGAAATCTTCCACCTCTTCCACCTTACGTTTTCTCATCTTTTTTAAAATTATACTTAGTCTTTAGGGTACTAATAATCTTATGTTATGTTTTGAAACTTAACTTATTTAATCTTATCTTGTATTGAAGCTCTATAAAAGTATTCAAATACCTTTCAAGCCTTTTAACTTCATCATCTCTAAAGCCCTAGATCTGATATCTAATAAATAAATTTCCTATTAGGATAAACCACGAATAGAAATAAAAAACTACATGCAAATATAACGAATAATAGAAAATAATAGATCACACAGAAATAAACACAAGGCACCAAGATTTAACGTGGTTCACCCAATCCCTGGGCTACGTCCACCAAATAGCAAGTCTGATCTTATTACAATCCAGTGATTACAACCTGATTACAATCTATAATCCCTTACAGCTCAATACCATCACAAGAACCAATTTCGCATCAAAACATAATGAAAATACCTAACCCTAAACCCTTTTATACAAGTATTTTATTCATTTTAGGGTTACAACATGTAGGCCATATGTTGGCCATAATATGTCGGCTACCATGTCGGCCACGGCCCAAAAAATTTTTCAAGCCGATGCCCCGAACCCCACTATTTATGAAGTATATATAGTACTTTCCTAATCAGTCACCACAATCTAACATTTCCTTAGTATAGTTTGTCATACTAAGATATTTCTTTGAGAGACAAGGATTATGAAACTACTAGATTTAGAAATTTAGTTACAATGAGCCTGTAACATGCAATTTTACATGTTAGGCATACAACTCTAACTTCAAATTCAAATTTCTTATCCTCGAAATGCTGAGATATAGTCTTGTTACTAATTTCATAATACTTTCTTGATTAAGGATAACTACCTAAATTTATATAATTATGTGACCAACACATCAACATAATAAATATTAAATTTCCAAATGCTAAGAAAATGTATAACAAATATGGGCTAGGAACAAAATAATATGGATCTATTTCCATGAGATGTGAAATTATTGGAAAGCCAAGATTCAAGTCCACATAAGGTCAAGAACATCAAGATATGTTCCATTATATATGCTTCATCAATAAAAAACTTCCTTCATGAGATTGGGAAACACATAATGGGCATGAACCATGAAGAATAGTTGTGATATGATAAGAATTAGCAATAACTTGAGTAAAAAGAGTAGAGAAAGGTACAAAGCTATTGAAAGGTTCAACATACTATCTAGAACATGACCCTATCTACCTAATAGTAGGAATGAATTCCTTTGAATTCTTAAGCATGTTGTACAAATAGAAAGATAACAACCAAGTCTAGAAAACCATAGTAGTGTTGTCAACACTAACAAAGCATAAAATAATTTACATCTATTGATATCCTCCTAGTGTTTGGTGATGCCTTTAACCTATCTTTTCTATCTTTCTTCATCCTCTTCTTCCTAAATATCCTTGTTCACTTCTTCCTTCCTACTTATTTTCAAGTACTTATTTAGTTTTCTCAGATTATTAGACCATCTTGTACCATACTGATAGGGAGAGAAGGGATGAATCAATCACTAAATCATGCTTCCAGTCTACCTCTGAGACTTAGGGTGTCCTCCAAGATCACCACATGGATTTATAGGATCTTTTTCAAGCAAATATCCCACAATCCTAAACCCTTCCCCACTATCTTGAGAAGTTTTCACTTCTTGCTACCTGCAAGGCTACCATTCTCAATGAAGATCATTCAAAACCTTCAATCAAACTAGGTCTTCTTGACCAATATTACCAACCACTTGTAGTATCATGGAAGGAGTCTGACACCCTTACAATGTACTCCTTTATCATGTCAAAATATGTTTCTGAAACCTTCTTCCTTACCGATTTACCCAAATTGCTCCAAAATAGAGCTACAAGGAATCAAAGGACAACCTGTTGTCCTATCTTGTTTGTTGGCCAAATGGATTGGTGGAGCACTGTCCTTTCACCCAAAGAACCTCCTTTCACTCCTCTTCCAACCTCCTTCAGAAACCTACAACAAAATCCACAATCTTGCAATGTAAAATGCTTATTTATGCAACTCTTCCCTAGTTGGGCTTGCTTTGGCTCGCCTAGGGTAAGAGATTTTTACAACTACCAAACGAAAAGCTTTCAAGCAAAACTTCCTTAATAAAAATTGTTCTAAATCATTCCATATAACATTATATTAGGTACAACACACAAAAACAATGAAGGAAAACCTCAAAACTGAAAAAAACCAGTCTTTTTGCTCTCAAAATGCATCTACAACACTTTTTTTTTCAAAATGACAACTTCTTCCTCACTTTAGGGTTTGGAAAGTCATTTATAGTTCCTCCTAGGTCTTTCCCTCCCCTCCTAATTTTTTTCATTGGCATCTTTATGTTTTAAAGAAAAAAACTCCAATTTCTAGGAAAGGACAATATTTTTTCAAAAATTGCAAAATTGCAATAGAGCAACTTTTGCAATTTTTCTTGCTTGTGCCTTTTTACACTTCCAACTTGTCAAATAGGTCACCCCTTAGAAATTTCATGTTATATACCCTTTCCTAAGTTAGCTACTCATCACTTAAGCTACCCATTACCCCATGGTAAGGTATACCTTGCCTTTTAGGCCATTTTGCACTCTACCTAGGACATTTTGACTTCCAACACCCCAACTACCACACTTAGGTCCAACGACCCTTATTATTATTTACAAGAGATCCCTTGGAGCACAACACAACAAAAAGAAAAGGTTAAGGTCCTATGTTTCAAGGTGCCCTTGCACCACATATATATAGAAGTGACAATAGAATAAAATTATTCCATTGAGATAGTATTAGGAATGACCTATTTTGATGCAAGAGTTCTATTGTGTAGGGTCTCAATATAACCCATGACATTTCCTTCAATAGTAGCACTCTGCATTTGGCTTTCTTGAATAGGGTTTTCCTTCCTAGTTCCTACAAGGGTAGGGAATTACACTCTAAATTCCTCATTTCTTGCACATTCCTTTGATTTACTAAAGTATGAGTAGACTTTTCATCCTTTGAATCCTCAATTTATTCCTCTTTCTCATAATATTTTTCCTTAGAGCTAATGGTTTCTTTAGGATCCACAAAGGTATACTCTTTCTTTTCTTTACAAGCTACTTCCTCTTCTTTAACTTTCTTCATAGTGTCTTTCTTACTTCTAAACATCAACAACCTCTTTTCTCCTAAGATAGACTAATTTTTCTTTTTTTTTTCCATGTATCATTTTTCTATCATCCTCTTATTGTGTTTCCTTGTCAAAATCTCTTGTGTCAATGCCAATATAATTTCTTCTTTTGGGGTTTCAATTTTCTAGTTTTGTCAAGGTTACTTTTAGTAGTCGAAGCTTTTCTTTTCACATTTTTTTATCAAGAGAAAATTCTTCAAGGGAAACATGAGGTGAGATTATATCTTTAGAATATGAGACATAGGGCTTAGCTTATTTTTTCTCTTTGGAACTACTTTTGAGGTTTTTCCTTGAGAACTTCACTACTCTTCAATTTTGTCACAAATTCTAGGAGGGATTCCTAGCTATGGGTAGTTCAAACATCTATAAGTGGTTTGTGAAGTTGATCATGAGACCAAAAAAATAGAAGAATACTTGTATTTGAGTCATCTCTTAAGAATTTTTTGGGTAATGGGAGTTCCAAAAGTCAAGGGATTGTGAGTTGCTTTGTAAATGGCCTTAAACTAGGCCTAGTTGGCAGACTGAAATAGCCAATTTTGAGGGATATGTTACAAAAAAAGTGTAGTTGGTTTTGGAGTATATTTTAGAGTGAGGAAAAGGGTATTTTAATCATCCAATATTTTAGGAAGTTTTGTGGGAAATTTTTGAGAAAAAAAAAAATTAGTGACTAGCAAGGGCTAGTTGGAACAAGCCTAGAAGAGGCAAAATCGAGAAAGTGTAAGAGATGAGTTGCTGAGAGTGTGCAGGGAGTTGGAACATGTTAGATGGGATTTTTTGAGATGATCAAAGGTGTTGGGGTCATGGTATGAAGCCAAGGATGAGATATGGTATGTTGGAGCCACCAGGGTACACTAGGTGCATGGTGAACAATGTGAGTGTTTAGAAGACAAACTAAATATTTGGGTTATAACCTCTTAGACATGGTTGTAGGAAGATGTTACCAAGTTAGAGACCTCCTCTTGAACCTTAGTAGAGTCTAATTCCTTGAGTAGATTCCAAGAATACAAGAGAATCCCAGAGTTGAGTTGTGGTTCCTAGGGGAATATAGGAGGGCTTTGCATCAAACACACACACTTGTTGTATAGTCACAGATATTGTGATCATTCATGAACTTGAACAAAACCATGTTAGAAATAGTGTTGTGAAAAAGGACTAAAAAATAGAGGGAAATGGCCATCAAATATGCATGATTTAAACAGCTATATTAAATAGCTACATTATCCTTAGAGAGAACTATATCTGTCACCGCCCCATTATCATCAGATCGACACCTATTTTCCTTCTTACTTTTTTATTATTGTGATCCTCTGCAATTCTAGGCATAAGATGATTAACATACAATGGTACTTGAACAAAGAACACTAACAAATATTGAGGATGTGAATTGATAATACCATTTCGTAGATGATTTTGGCATCTCACCCTTTATCACTTGTGCATCAACTTTATTAGCCTTCTTCTTTTGTGACCTGCAAATGAAGAATTGGCACAGTAAAAAATCTAAGATAAGAATTAGCCCTCTTCTCTCTCTCTCTCTCTCTCTCTCTCTCTCTCTCTCTCTCTCTCTCTCTCTCTCTCTCTCTCTCTCCCTATTCAATCTAATGAGCCAATTGGATTTGCTTGACATTTTAATGTCTCAAGTATTGCCTCGTGGTTTGACTCACAAAATTTCCAAAGAATCTTATTATGTGGTTTTCCACCATATTTTATCAAGTGGACATTTGATGCAACAACAAGGTTTTAATAATGAAGAATCTTCCTCTTTGTTTGCCAATCTTCGAAAAACCTCAAGTTAGGGTTCTTAATAGAATATCGTCTAAGCCATGTGCTTGTTACAACCATCACACCAACATGGTACTCTAAACCTTCACCATCTATAACTGAGTGATCCAATTTTTGTTTGGCTTCAACACAATGACACAAATAATAATCTGTCACTTCTTCATTGTCTTTAGGTGCAATAATAGCAAAAACATGGCCTGCAGTGACAAATGTACAAAATGTGGTCATTACTTTAGAAAATACTTGGGTAAAAGTTATAAAGTTACATATTGAAATTACAAAGATATATATATATATATATATATATATATATATATATATATATATATATTACTAGGTTGCACTAGATTTGACAAGTAGTCAAAGTCAATAGATGAATCCATCTCTACCATTTTCAGTGCTTATGGGGGATGATAGGTATCAATTGGGTCCAAAACCCGTATATCCTATTTGTCCACCCATTCAATCGACTCATAGTCATCCCAATTTTCTTCTGCACATGATGGACAATAGCATGCCAATTTTCGTGTCTAGATACTCCATGAACCTACAACAGAGCTTCTAAAAGAGTATAACTCACTAGATCCTATTAGTGTGCAACAATCTTGATATGGTGCAATGTTAGTATTATCTATCAACCAAAAAATCTATGAACCGTAGACTCACCTTCCTTACCTAGACCCATTGTAGTGTTACACCATTGGACGATGAATTTTGCATCTATAAATATTGCTCCATCTTTTTACTTTAGTTTTTCATGAGCCAATGCTCTTTAATGCATGCACCTGCACCATCGTGCTCTCCCTTACAATGACTAGCCTCTATGAAATTCCACATATATTGAATTCTACACAACCCGTGCATCCTGCTCAACTAATAGAACATATGTGCATTCTTGAATTGAGATGCACAATTGTCTGAACCAAATAATGTACTAACGATATGTTATGCCCCTATTAGTGAAATCTTCATAAAATAGTTGAAAACAACCATGTACAAACTCCGTAGAATGTGATCGATCATCACTGATGTAAAAATGGTACTCCCTCAAAATCTTCATGTCATCCTCTGTACTTGTAGGTGAATGCATGAATGTTATGTGAACAAATATGGAAACCTGTTGAGAAGTATAATACTTTTCTTGCACCTCATTTTGTGGTTGTAGTGTGTAGTTCTCTACAAAATCTACAACCGAAACAATGGTATCCAATGGAAATGTATCCTTGCACAACTTGAATTGCAAATCTAGCCATTGAGCTCTATGGGTATGCCTTGCATACTTGTAAATAATCTTTTCACGAAAAATCTTCATGAACTCATACATTGAATTCTTTTCAATAACTAAATCACATCTTTTACCTTGTTTCCCATCTTTTAGAGCATATGTCACTATCTTAAATTTTTTGTAATCTACTATTTCATTTCCAATTGCATGTGTACTATCTATATGTTGACAAGTTGATAAAAGTTGCAAATAACCACAAAATAAGCACGTACCATCCAAGCATGATGTCTTATAAAATTGTTGGCCGTCCTCTATTTCACATAAAATGTTGGATATGAATTCCCTTGAAGATTTTGGTGGCTCATTTATGTCACAATCTTGCAAAACAAACTAAGAATGCAAAACTACACATATATGCCTATAAATATCAAAATGGTTAGAAAATTCAATATGTATCCTACAACAAGTTGTACGTGTGTGATTTATCTTCACACAAAAAGGTTTACCCATCTCAAATAATCTTTCAATTATTTGAATTTGAGGATATATAGAAATAAATTTTGCAAAAAATTGTGTCTGAGTTGAGTCCAAAAAATGTTTCACATGTGGCTCGTGATTTTGGGTACCAATCCTCCTTCTTAAAACATCTCTTTGATTAGGGGAAACATGTGTTATTTTTCCAAAAATCTGTGATCAATGATTTCAAGGCTTCACTAATTTCTTTATCCTTTCACGGTAGTCTACCACTAAATGTCTATAACTCATTTTTTGTTGGATCTTCCAATCTCTCATGCCTTAGCATGGCTCTCCTTAGAGTACCTCTACCAATTTTTAATGTTTTTCTTGTCTTTCTCATGAGTCGAGCTTTCTTCATTTGGCTACTTACTATTTTCGATGTAAGTACTCATCTTGTGATATTACTATCTTTGGTGCGTGATTTAGAACCCACTTTGTCATAAGCACTCATTAGATTCTTTGCAATATTTTTTTCATTTGAATCATCCATCGTTCTTAATCCAAGAATCTTCATGATAGGCCTAAATTTCAAATAGCTCATCATTTCAACAAATAATTTGCATTGACCTTTAATATTTAATTCTTCAAAAAATAATCTCCACATAAAATTAATTTTTGTTTGACAAGTATGCTTCCTAATCTTGTGAAGCATTGATTTCAAAATGTTAGTATCAATATCAATCAAATATTTTGGTCTTCTAAAATGAATTCTAGAAGGTGTTATAATCTTTTCCATTCCTTCAATATTTTGAACATCAACATAAGGTCAAGTGTATTGCGTACCTTGAACCGAAGATGATGTGCCTTGACAATAAGATGAAAAAGATGGAATATCACCTACTTGATGTGTTGATGTTGTGCCTTCAACATGACATGATGGAGTGTATATATCATTGGATCTACAAATTGGTGTCTCTTCAATATGAGAGGACGATATGACTTCAACATTGGAAGATGGTGTAGTGGATGATATAACTCCAACATTGGAAGATGGTGTATCTTCACAATTCAATTGTCTTCGTGAGCATAACAGTCTCATTCATTCTCTTTATCTTTCCAATTCTTCCTCTTTGTTTCTTTCTACCGGTGGTTCTTGATTATTGCTTTGCAATTTTTTTTGCTCACATAGTAATTTCATTTTATCTCTTTTAATTGTCAAATCTCTCTCCCTATCTTCATTTGTTTGAGTTTTTGGTTTCTTCTTTGGCATGATGATGATTTCTACATGTCAAATTATTCAAACATATGAATTACTTAAAATGTGTAAATTACAAGTTATTCAAATACATATAAAAATTATAATTATTTTAATGAATACACAACATATATCAAACAACTTTTCAAATTTCTAACCGTTTCAAAATAACATTTCATTCAAACATACAATTTTGAATGAATTCACTATATATTAAAAAACATGTCAAATTATAATCAAATTTGTATCTATATATCAACAGACAATATTTAAAATAGATTGTACTAACCTTTTCTATACAAGGAATATTCAAAAAGTTTTCAAATCATGTATCCAATGATTGAATTTGGTGTTCGCTTTATGTCAGAATAACAGAGTGCATAACAGATCAAAAGCAAAAAATGGATGAAATGGGCCCCAAAGTTTCTTTATGACCATTTTTAGGTGATTTCACATAGTCCGTATGCACTATGTGAAAACACATCACTCCCCATCCTCCCTACTCTCTCCCATCCCCTGCCCTCTCTCTGTTCCTACTCTCTCTCTCCCTCTCCCTCTCTTACTACCTACTATCTCTCTTTCCCTCTCGCCTCTCTATCTCTCTCCCATCCTATACAAGCTCTCTCTGCCACCACCTACTCACTCTCACACTCTCTCCCATCCCCTACTCTGTCTCTCTTACACACACACACACACTCCCATCCCCCCTCTCTCTCTCTGTCTCCCACTACCTGCTTTCTCTCCCCCATCCCCTACTCTCTCACACTCTCTCCCATCCCCTACTATGTCTCTCTTATACACACACTCCCATCCCCCCTCTCTCTCTCCCTCTCCCACTACCTACTTTCTCTCCCCCATCCCCTACTCTCTCACACTATCTCCCATTCCCTACTCTCTCACACTCTCTCCCATCCAACCTCTCTCTTTCCCTCTCCCACCACCTACTTTCTCTCCCCCATCGTCATACTCTCTCTATGCCACCCCCTACTCTCACACTCTCACATTCTCTCCTACAACCTACTATCTCTCTCTTGCTCTCTCCCTCTATCTCTCTCTTTCTCTCTATCTCTCTCTCTCTCTCTCTCTCTCTCTCTCTCTCTCCCCCATCCCCTAATATCACTCTCTCTCTCCCATCCCTGTATGAGCTCTCTCTGCCACCACCTACTCACTCTCACACTCTCTCCTATCCCCTACTCTATCACTCTTACACACACACTCCCATCCCCCCTCTCTCGCTCCCTCTCCCACTCCCTCTCCCACTACCTACTTTCTCTTCCCCATCCCCTACTCTCTCTCTCCTCTCCCATCCCCTATTCTCTCACACTCTCACACTCTCTCCCATCCTATACTCTATCTCTCTTACACGCACACTCCCATCCCCCCTCTCTCTTACCCTCTCCCACCACCTACTTTTCCCCCCCCATCATTGTACTCTCTCTCTTCCACCCTATACTCTCACACTCTCACACTCTCTCCTACCACCTACTATCTCTCTCTCCCTCACTACTCTCTCTCTCTCTCCCTCCCATCCCTTACTCTCACTCTTTCCCTCTCCCATCCCCTACTCTCTCTCACACTCTCCCATCCCCTAATCTCACACTCTCTCTCACATCCCTGTACTAGCTCTCTCTACCACCACCTACATACTCTCACACTCTCTCACATCCCCTACTTTGTCTCCCTTACACACACACTCCCATCCCTCCCTTCTCTCTCCCTCTCTCACTCCCTCTCCCACTGCCTACTTTCTCTCCCCCATCTCCTCCTCTCTCTCTCCTCTCACATCCCCTACTCTCTCACACTCTCATACTCTCTCCCATCCCCTACTATGTCTCTCTTACACACACACTCCCATCCCCCCTCTCTCTTTCCCTCTCCCACCTACTTTCTCTCCCCCATCGTCGTACTCTCTCTGCCACCCCCTACTCTCACACTCTCTCTCCCATCCCCTACTCTCTCTCTTTCATAAACAAACACACTGTTATCCCCCCACTCTTCTTCTCTCCCATCCCTTACTCTCTACATCTATCACACACACTCCCATCCCTTGTATCTCTCTCCCTCTCCTCTCCCTCTCTCTCTCCCTCTCCCACTCCCTCTCCTACTACCTACTATCTCTCTCTCAAGTTCTCTCTCTTCCTCTCTACTCTCTCTCCCATCCCTTACTCTCACTCTCTCTCACAATCTTCCATCTCGTAATCTCACTCACTCTCTCTCCCATCCCATAGGAGCTCTCTCTGCCACCACCTACTCTCTATCACACTCTCACACTCTCTCCAATCCCCTACTCTCTCTCTCTCTCTCTCTCTCTCTCTCTCTCTCTCTCTCTCTCTCTCTCTCTCTCTCTCTCACCCCATCCCATAAGACCTCTCTCTTCCACCTCCTACTCTCTCTCAAACTCTCACACTCTCTCCCATCCCCTACTCTATCTTTCTTATAAATAAATACACATTCCCATTCCCCCCCTCTCTATCTCATAGTCCCTCTCCCACTGCCTACTCTCTCCCTCCCACTCCCTCTCCCACTGCCTATTATCTCTCTCTCTCTCTCTCTCACTCTCTCCCTCTCTCTCCCATCCCTCTATCATTTCCTATTCTCTCTATCTCTCTCTCCCCTCTCTCATTCCCTACTCTCTCTCTTTCACACACACACACACACCCATCCCCCTCTCTCCTCTCCCATCCCCTACTTTTTCTCTCACTCGCTCTCCCTCTCCCACTCCCTCTCCCACCACCTACTCACTCTCACTTTCACTCTCACTCTCTCTCTCCCCCTCTCTACTCTCTCTCTCTGCTACCCCTTACTCTCTCTTACATTTTCACACTTTCTCCTATCCCCTACTCTCTCTCTCTCTCTCTTTCTCTCTTACACACATTTCTATCCCCCCTCTCTCTCCCTCTCCCACTCCCTCTCCCATCACCTACTCTCTCTTCCATCCCCTACTCTCTCTCGAGCTACTCTATCTTCCTCCTCTCCCATTCCATACTCTCTCTCTTTCACACACATGCACTCCCATTCTCCTCTCTCTTGCTCTTCCTCTCCCACTCTATCTCCCACTCCCTACGCTCTCTCTCCCCCATCTTCTACTCTCAATCTCTCTCTCCCAAACTATACTCTCTCTCACACACTTCCTCTCTCTCCTATCCCCTACTGTCAATCTCTCTCCCCCATCCTGCACTCTCTCTTTGCCAGCCCTACTCTCTCTCACACCTACTCTCTTGCATCCTATACTCTCTCTACCACCCCTACTCTCTCACACATCCTATACTCTCTCTGCCACCCCTACTCTCACACTTCCTCTCTCTCCCATCCCCTACTTTCAATCTCTCCCCTATCTTGTAGTCTCTCTTTGCCACCCCTACTCTCTCTCGCATCCTATACTCTCTCTACCACCCCTACTCTCTCTTGCATCATGTACTCTCTTTGCCACCCCTACTCTTTCTTGCATCTTGTACTCTCTCTACCACCCCTACTATCTCACACTTCCTCTCTCTCCCATCCTATACTCTCTTTGCCACCTTTACTCTTTCTCACTTTCTCTCTCCCATCTTGTACTCTCTCCCCTCTCCCATCCCCTACTTTCTCTCTATCTTTCTCTCTCTCTCACACACATAGCTATTCCCCTACCCCCTCCCCCCCCACCTAGTTCTATTTTTTAATTTAGGTGTTAATAGTGTGTGCACCCTATAGTGTGCACACACTATGGCGAGCACACATTACTTAACGCAAAGTTAAATAGCGCATGCACACTATAGGCCACATATGTTATTGAAAGCTTTGCATTAAACCCAAGCCTAAGGCTTGGTTTTTCCTTGGAGATCCAAAACACAGGTTTGGAGTTTATAAATAGGTCTGAGATGTGTTTTCTAGCAAACATACCAAAAATGATTTCTTTTTCTTGTGTGCTCCCCTTCATGATTCCTCGTGGTTGGGTATTGATAAGATCAGGTTACATAGCATTCTAGATCTCTGTGTTAGCTATCTAACCATATGAGTTATTTTTAATTTGAACTATTTCAAACCTTTCATCTATAATTTCTTTTGAATGTATGTTCATTTTTTGTCAGAAACCACCATGTACCGATTGGGCTATAGATTTTACCTCATTCATCGAATTTTGCAACAACTTAGTTTTTTAGAAACTAGACTCCATTCTACACACTTTGAAAAAAAAAAGTTTTGATTTTAGATCAGTTTTCAATTATTTCTAGTAGGAGCACACAGATATTTCATGTTTTTGGGATGTGTCTAGTTAAAAAAATTATTAAAAAAAATACACGTGATAAAATTACCCAAAAGATCTGGGATAAACTGCATAGTGTTAAGTAACTTTTGACCAGAGTGATTAAAGAATTTCAAAAAAAAAGTTAAAATTTTAGGGGGGCCACACTTTGTACTGTGTTATGGTTTTTTGGAATAAACAGTACCACTTTTTGTAGGCCCCTTTTTTGAGGACCCAAAACTAAACCATTTTGAAAAATAAAATTAGTAGTTTAGAAACTAGATTCAAAGGACTACAACTTTTGTTTTTATCATATCTTAAAATTTTGAGCATAACTATCTCCAAAACTTTTTTTGAAGTTAAAAATTTGCAGATTTCAGGAAAAAGGTGTCCACTTATACCCCCCTTTTGGCACCACAACTTGGTGCACTTACCCACTATGTCAAAGTTGTTGATAGCAAGGAATGTGGGAAAGTTGGAGAGCTCACGTTGAGAATAAGTTTTCAATTAGTTTAAATTCTATTTAGTTTAGTTAAGCTTAATTTTTGTGCAAAAATCTTTATTGAGATTGGATGTATGTTATCATTCTATGTAAATTAAGAAATTTCTTCAATATTGTTTAAATTAAAATAATGTTATCATTGTAGACAATGGTAGTATTATTTTAGTCATGTAAAAAGATAGTGGCTTTATCACTAGTGGTAACTTAAATTGAGTTATTGGTTTGTACTAAGTAAGACATGTGGAGAAACAAAGTTGAAGGGATAATGTGGCATCCCAAATCTATATATTTCAATAGTTTTCTTAAAGGTATTGAAGATAGTCTAGATTACATTTCCTAATACAATAAGAAAAAATGATTTTTATTATATAAGAAATTTCAAAATTGATAATAATTTAGGAAGAATAAATTCTTTAATCCACATTTACCTTTGCATGAATCAATTCCTTCATAACACTATCTAAAATTATATCTTGTGCATTAAAATGTATAAAAAATTGAATGAACCATTAACATTAAATGTGTAATTCATATAAATAAAGATATTATCCGTAAAAAATAGAAATAAAACATTGTAAATAAATTACAACAAAATAACAAATATTAACCTTGTTTTTAGGCCAAGGTGGGTGGGGCTACTAGATAATATTTATGAAAAGAAAAGATAGTTTGAGACATCCATAGGGGAAGAACTAGCAAGAAACCCCTATATCATCATTTAGATACAATAAAAGAAAATTAGGACATGGCCACATCCAAATGAATGATTAACCAAACAAGAATTTCCTAGAACAACCATAGAGTCCCAACTAGGACATCGTCCAACAAAACAACTAGCCACAAACATTTACCCAACCAACAACACAATAGATTGGGGATATAAAATGAGAACACATTCTTCCATGTTTTTCATAGTTGCCAAATCACAAATGGCAAGATATAGACTATATTCTACTGTTGGGTTGAGAAAAAAAATACTAACACCATCAGACACTAAATTTGTGAGATAATTAACAAGTTTGTTACCTTCATGGTAGACATGAGATATTCTACAATCACTAAAGGAATCAATAAGCTGCCAAGTATGGTCCATTATGTATGCAATCCTCCAATCATGTAATTTTTTGGTAATGCAAGCATTAATAATAATGAGAGAGTCACCCTCAATATGCACTTTAGTGAAACCACCTAGTTTTTCCAAAGTCACTCCCTCAACCAGTGCTTGCACCTCAGCAACATTATTTGTACCAAGAGGAATTGGACAAGTCTTGATAGCCAATAGTTGCTCATCATGATCCCTTTATGAAAATTCCAATCCTAGACTATCCTGGGTTACCATGCGAAGAGCCATCAAAATTAACTTTACAAAAACCATGTTCAAGATGCATCCATTTAATAGCAGCTCTAACAAAAAAATGATGACCATTAGGATTAGGAGTTGTATTCATTGGGATATCCAGGCCTTTCCATGATTTCAACATTTTTCCATCCCAAGGAGGAAAACAATGGTTGTTTCTATTATTAATTAAGCTTGCATTCACCATGTCTACAATATGTACCTCAATATTATTTAGAACTTGACTCAAAAGAATATTCATGTTTGAAAATGTGTTTATTACACTTCCACCATAAAGCCCATGCAATAGACATATGAGCACATTTATACAAACTATGAAACAAAGATTCTAAAAAGAAAAGAAAAAATTGGCTAGGATTGAAAAAGCACCCATAATATATTAGGTAGAGGCATTGAAAAGCTTAATTTTGAAAGAACAAGTTGTCAACAATGTGTGGCAAAGGAGTATTTCAACAAGAGATGATCAAAAAAATCAATTTCTTCACAACAAAGAGCACAATTGAAAGGTTGTGTTCACTAGTACATTTGGGCTCATTTTTTGACCTTTATTGGTCAAAATTTTGACCCATTTTGACCCATTTTGACCAATCTTCAACCAAATTTGACCAACGAATTGGTCGATAATTTTTCGGTCAAAAATTTGACAAACTTACTAGATGGTTGAAATTTTGATCAATACATTGGTCGAAAAATGTCCAGGTTGTTAAGCCATTTTCTGCCATTCATTGGTCAAACTTTTGACCAATGCTTGGAAGAAATCTATGGGGCATTGGTCAAAATTTTGACCAATGCATGGTAGAAAACTAGATGGCACTAGCTGAAAACTTTTTGGTCAAAAATTTGACCATCTAATAGGTTGGTGAAAACTTCAACAAATAGAGTGGTCAAAAAATGTTGGCATTGTCAGTGCATTTTCTACTATTCATTGGTCAAACTTTCGACCAATGCTTGGTAGAAATCTATAGGGCCCATATCATGGACATCGATATCATGGACCCACTTCCCATGTACTAGGTACGAAGAATTCTGATCATGAGATTGAGTCAAGATCAAAGGGTGTCGTTGACTTGCTATGAAGAAGTGCTCAAAATTTAAGTATAGTGAGTTAGTGAGTGTGGCCCACTACTGTTGAAGTAAAATTGATGTCCACAAGATCAAGTCTAGATCGATGACACTCGTTGACTCACTATAAAGAGATGTGCAAAAATTAGGTATAGCGAGTTAACGAGCAATGGACCCACAATCATGATCTTAAAGGTTGTTTCAATTGTCTACTGCATGATTAAAGTAATATCAGTGATCATCACTAGCTCCCTGTGGAAAGGTGGTCAAAAATTATGTATAAGGAGTTAGCAAGTTGATGACACGTGTGCGTAGTCATGCATGGGCCTGATTTGAAGCGCCAACCTTGAAGGAAAGGTAGAGGTGGAGGTGTTTTATTGGCTTGACTACCAATGTGTTAAGAAGAAAGCTAAGTCAGCTTAGTTGTCATTCCTAGATCATAGGATTTTTCAAGGATCAACGACACAAGTTTAAAAAATAAAGTACGATGCCACTCTATTTTTTTGTTTGACACCATTTACGATAAGTGAAAGCTTCACGTGTGGGAGAAACAGAGTATAACATACAGATTTTCATTAATTCTAGTCCCACGCAAACAAAGATTGCAAATTTTTTTAGGACAAGAGCCTGATTGATTGTGTCATGTTAAGCCTGGTAAAGATGTGAAACTATTCTTCTGTCGTTCAAGAGAAATTTTAGAAGTTTAGAGAAGAACAAGTTTAGCCTCCTAAGAAACCATTCTCTGAGAAAATTAATTATGTGTATAGGAATGTCCACGATGATTTATTAGAATTACTCCCAGAATCTACTGTACAGCCTGCACAAGTTAAAAAGTTAATTTCCTTAAACCCTACTCTTAAAATTGGTGATGGCCTATATGACAAGGGGAATTGGGTTAGGGATGCAACAACTACTCAAACTGGCCTTATCTTGTTTAATAAGTGGTTTTCAAAAAGAAAGTTGTTTGCCCCGCATGCTAATGTCTAGAATTTTGATTTGGGAAAGTTAGTAGTCCCAAGTGTTTTCATGGATTATGATTTTCTTGAAGCCATTGCTAAGAATTATGACCAAGCCATTAGGGTTGTAAGAAGAAAGGATGGTGTGCCTCTAGTCTCGATTACTCCTAAAGAAATTAGAGAGGTTTTCCACTTGGAACCATTATCAGACTACCATGTGCAAATCAATCTACTAGAATTAGAGAATGAATATAAAGCAAAGAAGGATGTAATTAGGGGAGGTGCACTAAGGGCACATATTGGTACAATAGGAAATTTGCCAGTAATTACTACAGCTTCTAGAGAGCCTTTTAAGAAGAGTCTTTTCACTTCTTGGGTTATAGAGATATACAGGACCTTATGCCAAGTTTTTGGTGAAGATGAGCAAGAATTTATGCCCATTGGTTTCATGTACATGATGGTTCAGATTGCTTCCTTTGGTGTAGATGTTATTTTTGATTTTTCTTCCATTTTGGCTGAAGAAATTGACATTGGTTTAGTTGGGATTGCGAAGGGCAAGGTGGAAAAAACTTTTGGTCACTACTCTCTATTAATGCATATGTTTTTGTTCAAAGGAGTGACATATTTTGGTAATGAGATGGAACTAAACAAAGAGGAGAATGGGGAAATACTGCCAGTCTAGTTGTGGAGTGCAGATATGACCTGGGATGCAAGCAATGCTAGTTTTGTCAGATTTGATAGATATTTTGCTGCTAAATTGAGATGCCTCATATTGAGTGATAATCCCAGAATCCCTAGGGTACTAATGAGTCTCATCAAGCCTATGGATAACCCCCATGACTTGAAAGTTTCACATAATTGGGGAGATATCATCCCCTACCCTATTTCTATTATTTTTAGAATCTATGGTTTCAAGGGGAGCCCTCATGTTTTATTAGAATTACTCCCAGAATCTACTGTACAGCCTGCACAAGTTAAAAAGTTAATTTCCTTAAACCCTAGGCTTAAAATTGGTGATGACCTATATGACAAGGGGAACTGGGTTAGGGATGCAACAACTACTCAAATTGGCCTTATATTGTTTAATAAGTGGGATTTCAAAAGAAAGTTGTTTGTCCTGCATGCTAATGTCTAGAATTTTGATTTGGGAAAGTTAGTAGTCCCAAGTGTTTTCATGGATTATGATTTGCTTGAAGCCATTGCTAAGAATTATGACCAAGCCATTAGGGTTGTAAGAAGAAAGGATGGTGTGCCTCTGGTCTCGATTACTCCTAAAGAAATTAGAGAGGTTTTTCACTTGGAACCATTATCAGACTACCATGTGCAAATCAATCTATTGGAATTAGAGAATGACTTATTAGAATTACTCCTAGAATCTACTGTACAACCTACACAAGTTAAAAAGTTAATTTCCTTAAACCCATGATGATTTATTAGAATTGCTCCCAGAATCTATTGTATAGCCTGCACAAGTTAAAAAGTTAATTTCCTTAAACCCTAGGCTTAAAATTGGTGATGGCCTATATGACAAGGGGAATTGGGTTAGGGATGCAACAACTACTCAAACTGGCCTTATCTTGTTTAATAAGTGGTTTTCAAAAAGAAAGTTGTTTGCCCCGCATGCTAATGTCTAGAATTTTGATTTGGGAAAGTTAGTAGTCCCAAGTGTTTTCATGGATTATGATTTTCTTGAAGCCATTGCTAAGAATTATGACCAAGCCATTAGGGTTGTAAGAAGAAAGGATGGTGTGCCTCTGGTCTCGATTACTCCTAAAGAAATTAGAGAGGTTTTTCACTTGGAACCATTATCAGACTACCATGTGCAAATCAATCTGCTGGAATTAGAGAATGAATATAAAGCAAAGAAGGATGTAATTAGGGGAGGTGCACTAAGGGCACATATTGGTACAATAGGAACTTTGCCAGTAATTACTACAGCCTCTAGAGAGCCTTTTAAGAAGATTCTTTTCACTTCCCGAGTTGTAGAGATATACAGGACCTTATGCCAAGTTTTCGGTGAAGATGAGCAAGAATTTATGCCCATTGGTTTCATGTACATGATGATTCAAATTGCTTCCTTTGGTGTAGATGTTATTTTTGATTTTGCTTCCTTTTTGGTTGAAGAAATTCACATTGGTTTAGTTGGGATTGCGAAGGGCAAGGTGGAAAAAACTTTTTCTCACTACTCTCTATTAATGCATATGTTTTTGTTCAAAGGAGTGACATATTTTTCTAATGAGATGGAACTAAACAAAGAGGAGAATGGGGAAATACTGCTAGTCCAGTTGTGGAGTGCAGATATGACCTAGGATGCAAGTAATGCTATTTTTGTCAGATTTGATAGATATTTTGCTGCTAAATTGAGATGCCTCATATTGAGTGACAATCCCAGAATCCTTAGGGTACTAATGAGTCTCATTAGGCCTATGGATAACCCCCATGACTTAAAAGTTTCACATAATTGGTAAGATATCATCCCCTACCCTATTTCTATTATTTTTAGAATCTATGGTTTCAAGGGGAACCCTCATGTTTTGCCTTACCAAGTTCCTTTGAAGGTGGGAATGGCTGAAGTTTTATGGCAGTTAGGGGGAGTGGAAGAAATGTTTTTGTTGAAAAGGAAATTAGGGTCAATTTTCCCTACCTGCATAGTGGCCCATCAATTTGTGATTACAAAAGGGGGATGGATCTTTTTACATAAAATTTTGGAGCAGTATATGATGGCTGCCTCTCATCGCCATTTTTGTGATTCTGAGGGATTTTTCAATCAGATGTTGAGGCATAGAATCAAGTTGGGATCGGTCAAGCATGATTCTTATTATCCAAAGGATACTATAAGGAATGAATTCTCATTGTAGGAGCAGGAAATTAAAAAGGAAAAATGGAGAGTTTATTCCCAGGTCTTAGAATTCATTCATTGTTTTGATAATAAATATGATCCTTTGTATAATGCTATTACAGAGGCTAACAAAATAAGTAAGCTCATGAATACCTTCCCTGAAATAATGGAGGTCATGAATGAAAAGAAAGAATTTGTTATTGATTCATGTCCTAATAAGGCCAGAGAGGTCATGAGGAGGTTGGCTTTCACTCCAAATGTGAGAACTGATAAAATAATTGTACAAAAGAGGCTCAGATATACTATAATTCAGAATAAAAGGGTTCCTATAGACAAGGGCAAACAAATAATAGGATCTACCAGTATAGCCCAAGAGGAGAGACCTGAAGAGCCTAGTCCTAAGAGGCAAAGGTAATGATAGAAGAAAGGCCTCAAGATGAGGAATATTCACCCACCCAATCTCCTTTAAGGATTGGAGAAAAGCAGCTCATTGGTGAACAGGTTGAACAAATGGGATCACAGGGAGATATTTTTATTACTCAAGCAGAATTAGATGAGGGTAACCCTCTATAACTTTCTCTCCCAAGTTTGGATCTAACAATAGTTGATTATAGAGGCAAGGAGTTGGACCCTATATTAGAGCAGACAAGTCATCAATTTTTGACTGATGACAGTTTTGTGAAATCAAGGGCTTTTCAGCAGTTTGTATGGAGGAAAAAAATGAACGTTTTCGAGGAGAAATGTAAAAAGATGAAAACAGAGCATCCAGAAAATGGATGAAACTTCCATGCAAAACCAAATTAAAGAAGAAATGATGAAGGAATTGCAGAATATAAGCTCTGAGGAGGGGAGGAAAATGATAAAGGCATCTAACATTTTATTATTGCCCAATTGGGATATTGCAGATGTATTAATTTTCAATTCTGTTTCAAGTAGATTGGAGTTGCAAGATCCAAATAGAAAAGACTTCCAAGGCACTTCATTCATTGAAGATCAAGCTGCATTAGTCAGTTGGTCATTGAGAAAGGGATCTAGATCCACACCATCACAATAAGATGAGTTTGGGTTGATGGGAAATATACTTGTAAGAAGGGTTGCTGACACTTCACATGTACAGGTAGCATATTGGAATGTGGATTCTTCTAAGTTTGTGTTGGACACTACTAAGAAGGAGGAACAGGTTATGTCTGAGTTACAGAATAAATATGAAACACTTCTTGAGGCCTATAATAGGGAGGTAAAAAGGAGAATTGAACTTGAAATAAAGGCAATGGGGAAATCCATAAGGCCAAGAATAACATACCCCCATCCTCCAGTGGAACCTTTTAAATCCACCCCCCTTGTAGAGATACCAGACACACCTCAAAGGCCTGAATATTATACAGTTGAGGAATTTGAAGAAGAGAAGAGCAAACTATGGGCCTTACATGTAGAGTTAAATATGTAGTATGAGGATAATCTTAGAAGGGCTCTAATGTATTTAGTGGACAAAATTGAGTGGCCCTTATTCTTTGACCAGTTGGTAAAAGTAATAGATATATGGGAGGAATTGAAAAATCATGATGATACCCTGAAGCCTATTGTTAATAAATGGGGAAGAAGGGAAAAGGAAATCACCCTTCTATGTTATTCAGTTATAAAGTCTTCCCATGACCATGTTGAAAAATTGTATGATATTGCTAATGACCTATCAGATTTTGATAACAGGAGAGTTACTTTGCAACTGAAAATTGTTTCTTATTTGAATAAGTACAAGAATCAAAAATTTGATCTATTTCCTTGTGCCTTGGATAGAAAGAAGAAATTGAAAAATAAGGAAGAGTGGAGTAAAGAATTGGATGACCTTTTCTGCATAAGGATAAATAAAGTTATTAATGAAAAGGGGCATGCCTTGTGGGCCACCACGATAGAGGAATTGGTTAAAGTCCAATTATTTTTTGATTCTTTAAAGAAAGAATTTGTTGGTTTTGAAAAGGAGGCTGGTTATATTTTAAAAAAGAAAAATGATATCCTACAGTTCAACTGGCTGGATGATATACAATTTGACACTTGGATGGTAGATCTACTGTTGGACAAGTATTTAAAGGAGGACAGTTTAGATGATGATGAGAAACTACAAGGCGAGGTGCAGGTTATTGACACCTCTGCACCAGAACAAAAAAAAAAAGAAGGGGAAAAGGTAATAATGCCTGCTCAGGGTGAAAGCAGTGAGAACTTGCAAGAGAAAACTAATTTGGAGGTATCACAAGATGATCCTTCTTTGGCCAGCTTGGTAGCCACGGATTCTAAGGAGCCACAATAATGAGAGACAAATCAAAAGTTGATGATTCACAATAGAAACTGGAATAGGTCTACCTGAAGGAATATTTGATATGCTTGGCATTCTGTTGTGATTGTTTTTGTCTTTTGTATGATGCTTTGTTCCATGGGCACTTGTCAGATCACAATTGCCCTTTGCTTGTTGCAACTCATGCTATATAAATGGGTTTTCAAGGCATTGTGATGGTCCGAGACTTGTGCATTTTTTTTCTTTTAAGAAGAGTACATATTCAGTCAGTCCAATAGTATGCAGAGGTTTTGAGTTTCCTTCCATTGCACTTTCTGATAAGAAAATTGAAATGACAGAAATGGCAATCTATTCTGGGCATTCAATTGGTTTTCTATTGGTTATTGTATTAGTCATATGAAAAGGATAATACCAAGGGGTATTTACACTATATCTGTGGATCATCAATTTCTGTCTCCAGTTTATGGGTTTATTTACTTTGAAGTCATTTAAATAAGGTTTATTTGGCTGAATGTAGTTTGGATGGGTTGTATGCTGGTTTTATTGTTTCTTTTAATTCACGCAATTATATAAATGCTTCAGTAAATCAGTAGGGTTTATGAGTTCATAAAAGGGATATTGCATAAGAATGGAGATGGGTGATTGTAGTTGATTAATTCTTATACAAGTTATTTGAATTAGATCTCCCACCAATAGTCAATTTCTTGCCCAATGGATAAGGCACTGGTCCTATAAATCAAAAGTAAACAAGGATGAATTCTAATGCTGCATATCAAATCATCTTACAAAATCAAAATTATTTTCAATCCTGTTCAAGAATTATGAATGCTGGTCTCAACTCATTTATATCTAATTCCTGAGTCTTAGGTAGCTACTATTCCCAGGAATATTTGTAAATTTTAGGAGAATTATGACCAGATCTATTGATAAGGGATGTGTATAAGTTTGAGAGCATTGAAGAATTGAAGTGAGCTATGTATGTATGTGAGGGTAACAGAGGAGAATCACAATGAAACTAAGATAATTTCATTTTTGAATTCTACTGTATTGTGCACTTGTACAGATCCTTTCTTGTTCCTCTTTGTGCCCACCACTTAGCCCACATTATTGAGTGTCCTATACAAGAAAGTCTTAGAGAAAGCAATTTACCCAAGATTCTTGGCGTTGTTCCACTATAAGATATGATGAAATGATGAACTAATTGCCTATTATTTAAGAAAATGAGAAACACTATAAGACACTTTGTAGTGCTGTAATAATAGCCAAATCACCAAAGTAGGCATGCTTTTTGGATCATATTCTCTCTCAGACACAGATGTAACATGCATTTTGGTTGCAGGTGATTTCTAGGAGCTTGGGGTTCACAATCAATTCCAACACCTTCGACTAAATTTTTTCAAAAAGTCAAAAGTTGTTCCACTATAATGATTACTAATAAACTTTATCATTGTTCAAGTCAAAAGTTTGTCATTAGCAAAAATGGTAGATAATTTCGTTCATGGTCTCAAGGAAAACAAAGACTGCTTGACAATAGCAAGAAACAACACAGATGACTTAGAAATAGTCTATCACAATGAAAGACATATTTTGCCCATCATAACACTAGCAGTGCTCTACTATCTTGTTTTTGGTAATAGAGACACCCCCCAAACATGAAGGATTCACCCCCCAAACATCTTCAAACATGAAATGATCCATTGTCTATTAGATTGGTGTCTAATCCAGGCTAAACCTCCATCAGCAATTACCATCCAACACTGCACTTGCACCAATTTTTCCCACTCTCATACATTTGGTTAATAAAGTAAAAATAAATTATCATAACCTCATTATCTACCACCAATAACAGTGACTACAGGTGGTAGAAGAGAATCTACATTGGAAACTTCAAAATAAGTACAGTTGACTTTGCCTAACCAGTCACTAGTTTGAATGCACCAGTCTATTATTCCTTACTCAACCCACAATGAAACATAAAAGAATGCATGGACAAGATTAAAAAAATTATAAAATTTTCTCACATTAAATATTAGTCAAAATGCATTTGATACATCATAGAAACTCACTGTTCCATGGGACAAAGATTGAATTGCAAAGAACAGGATTATTTTATTGATTATAATTTTTTCACAATGCCTTGTCTCACCAACCCAACTCTACTTCTCCCCCAAACACTCGAAAAATCCCTTCTAAATAACCAAACAACAGTAAAAAACCACTGCTGTCTAACTATTTGACTATTACAAGTTAGTTATAAACTGAAATTTGTTGTCTAGTTGACACAAAGTGTCAACTTCAACAACTTACAATCATATATGCCTTTAATAGATTTCACTAACCTTTTCAAAGGTTTTATAACTTCACTAACCCTTCCAAAGACACCTAAAACCCTTACGAGCTATACTAGGCCTAAAGACACCTAAAACCCTTACAAGCTTTTCATTGCATTTTTTCTACATTTGATACTTTTCTTATAGGTGGACATGTCTATCACAAACATCCAACATGTCTGTCCTTAGACTTAATGACAAAAACCCTACAAAAAAAAAAAAAAAGGACATGAACCATCCAAACATCTCTAATAGCTTGTGGATATCCCAAAGATGCATAAGTGCATGACTTGTGAAAACCAAAAAGATAAGACTAACTTGTATAACAAGTGAATAACCAAAATGATTTTATGTCTATGTTATGTTTGACAATGACAATGATATTTGGAGTCAAGTATGAGGAAATTTGTATCAATCAATTCATTAAATATCATTTGAATACAAAGAAGATTTTAAGAGATTCAAGAGCATAATTATAAGCCATATTTGTGGAAGACGTAAATCAGACCTAAGTGAATAGACATGTGAAGGCTTATTTTGAATATGATGAGCATATCTAAGGCAAAAAATTTATGAAGGTATATTCCAAGTTTAGAGCATTTATTGAAAAATAATATTTCAAATCTTGGTGGATTATTCATAAGTACAAGGTAGATTTTTTGAAGACCTTGAAGGAGATCTAAGGAAAATCTACCTACATTATAAACACTTTGCATTTCAAAGGTTAGTTCCTTCTGCATTGTAAGATTTGAGGTTAGTGTCTCTTGCTAATTGAGTCTACACATTTGTTTGAAGTTATATACATACATACATATGTGTGTGTGTGTGTGTACATACACACACAATTCACCTACAAGGATTTCCATGCTAAATAGTATATGCATCTTGTCTTCTTTTGTTAGACATCAACTATGTGAATGCTTTCTACATTTCTTTCAGTTGACTAAATATATATAATAAAATATGCAGGCTTCTATGCCAAACTAACTCCAATGTGGACAAATATCTAATAATTGGGATTTAAACTAAGAAAGAACTATATGTTCAAGGAACCAAAAGATGACTGCAAAGAGACTATTACAAGTGAAAATACTTCAGTCTCGTTAAAGAGAATTGAGATGTGTGTTTGAAGACTTAACAAATTTTAGCTTCACTTGGTTACAAGAATACTATAATATTCTCTACTTAACAAGGCCAACCACGTGAAGATGGAAACTCCTCTGGCCTCACCCCCCTCCCCCTAACATCAATCTAAAGTACCCATTATCATCTAATTACATACTTCATTCATTCATTCATCCATTTATGATCTATAACATTCAATCAATACAATCACATAACATTCATTAATATGATATAAAAATCATTAATACACAATACTAATCAAAACTTCATTAACACATAATAATATTCATTAACATAAAATAAAAATCTGTATTAATATGCATCATTCATACATAATTACTTAAAACAAAGTTCTTTCATTATCCAACAAGGTTTATCAAAGAAGATTTTTAGAACATCATTTCTCTTTTTTGTTTTTCTAAGCTCTCTTAATAAAAGTGCTCATAGGGACATCCATATCTGCTTCATTCTCCTCCTCTTCTGGCACGTGTAATCTCAAATTATGATGGCTCCTTCTCTTCAGAGGAGCAAGAGGTTGCTGCACTAAAGGGGGCTCTGTTGTAAGAACAAGTGAATGCGATAAATTGGCATACTCTTTTTCTTTTTCTAACTGTTACAAGTTTGTAATTAAGTACGAGTACAACATAAAATGTATTTTTCTTACCTAACAATGCCACGTCATGTACATTAACATTTTGATCTGCCACTGCATCAACATGTTGAACACTTGGAACATGGTCCAGTCCTTCAGCATGATGTTCAACATTGTCTGAAATATTCAAAAAAAGGATACACGTCAAATTCCAATTGAAGATGTTAAATTGTATTCATAATTGCATAATTAATTTCCAAAAGAAAATTAATACCTCCACCACTATAATTCACATCATGGCCTTCGTCAGGAGCAGGTTCTGTGGTAGGATATGAAGGCTGCAATAAAATGTTATGCACATTGTTATGTAGTCAATTTACGTTTAAAACTAATACCAAAAAAGAATCTTCTCAGCTATTTAATTTCATTTACTTTTCATCTGACCAATTTACCTGTGAGATATCATTTGGTGCACTAGATTCTTGGGCAAGGCTTATAGATTCTTCACATAGGCGTGCAACCACAACTTTATAGCCTTCCTTCAAGGCAATTTTTCTATCTTTATCTATGACCTCCACATTGAAATCTATGCCCTATGGTTTTTGCTTGATAACGTCAGTTTTCCATGTATGGTTTCATTAAACAAAACCACTTGCAACATTATATTAAAAAAAATAAAAAAATTCATTGCTCTACTTACAAGTCGAGATTGCAGATTCATATAGCCACCAAAGCCAAGTTTGTGTTGGCCAACCTTTTCTATTCTCACTTTTGTAGCCATGGATGTGTCCTGCAATCTATGAACAATTTCAACCATCTTAGATTATATATTCACAAATATCAATAATTAGTGCATGATTACAATGTACTTAATACTATAATGACATACCTCTTTTTGCCATGTGCTGCTTCATTATCTCTATCTTCACATAGCCTTTTCTCCTTTGCATCTTCTATTATTTCATTCCACTCCATTGGTGGAATCATAGGAGGATGATTGTACTTTGGGTTATCCTTAAGACCCCTTCTATATTGATCCCTCACAGTCTTTATATGCTTTGCTGCTCTTTTCAGAAGTAGGCCAGTGTCAAAAATGTTTTTCCCAAATTTCTCCTCAATGGATGCAATCAGCTGATTTTTTAATTCCCCAGCTTGTAAATTCCACCTTTTAAAAAAAAAATAGATTTTTAGATCAATAAATTTAATATATTACAATAAATAGAAGAAAATAAAAATTATGTAGCAATGATACGAAACTACGTACCTTTTACGTATGGTGGGTCCAAATAGTCTTAATGTCATACGAAAAAGTTGTTCAAAGAAAGCATTATTACCTACAAAAACATAAAGGATTTATCAGTCCAAAATGAGTAATGTAAAAGTAAACTAAATTTACACTTTAAAAAATATCAATTTTAAAGCACCTAGAAGCTTTCCTTCTCTTAATGGAAACATAGTTTTCTTATTCAACAACAATGTCCCTTCATATGAACTAGTACTAATCACATGAACTGCTCCAAGAAATGGATCAGCTTTAGTAGTACTGCTCTATGTTGGTCTACCTCCCTGCCTATGTCCATGTCTCTCTATGTGTGGCTATATATATGTATGTATGTATGTATGCGTGGTGTGTGTATGCATGTGTTTGTGTGTATGCAAGCTTCTGTAGACATCATTTAAGCACTAATGTGCTACTTCATTGTTCATCAACTTGTAGAAAGACATTACAAAATATAGCACATTACAAAATATAGAAAAACAAGGTTTTACCAATTCTACTGGGCATAGATGATGATATTTACATGGTCCTTGTTGTTGACAATGTAGCAGACAATAGTGGACCGCCAACTGAAGGAGGAGTCCGCACTTCATCATGAGCTAAAGAATAGAATATTGTTAGCAAAGACATTTGCAATGGATAAAGATCAAATGGGATACTAGCAAGAAAAATCAACAAAAAAAAAGGTAAGTGTTATAATGTTGATCAAAACAAACAAAGTGTTACATATACGAAGGTGTTGTGAAACAACCCTGACCATGTTCAGCATGTGATGTCGCAACTGGCACATATGTCTATACAAGAACACATAAAATTAGAGATCATGATCCATAAGATACTATAAAATATTAATATCTATTTAACTTCTATTACTACTTTAGTTGAATTACTGCTTACTTTCAAAGATTGGATTCTACAGTCCAATTCTATTCTCAGTGCCTCTTTCTCCTCACTTCCATCACCTTTGATGATAATTTAAACAAGCTCGTCAGTGTATCTTTGTGTAATTTTTTGGGTGATGAATATAGGTTCAGTACTAAGGCCAATGTCATGTAGATATGACACCCGTATTTCAGATTGCATTTGATCAGCGATCATTGTAGTTTTTCCTATCAGTTGTGACATCAAATATTCATATACTTTCATCAAAATAACTCCAAAGCCATAAAGAAAAGAACATAATAATAGGACATTTGTTTCTATATTAACATTAAAATTTATAATAATTAATGTTTACCTCTACTGAAGGTGTTTGACATGGTGCATCCATATCACCATGTGAAAAAAATTAGCAAGTCTTAGAAATCAATAGCAAAATTAAAGTAATAGACTTACCAAAAAAAATATTAATAATAAAGTAGATTGTATATGTAAATCATTTTTCTTAAGTTAAAAATTTAGCGTAACTAATTTGTTTATATCTAAGAAAATATTTGGCATGTTCTACTTAATGTTTATATGTGCACATCTAGTTTGGAAAGAAATATTTGGTCATACAAGACCCCATCATAGTTGACATTGATCGTACCTGAAGATTTCATTGATCATCATGATCATCATCCATGTCATCATCATCATCATCATCATCACCATCATCATACTCATCACTTTGATCATCGTCATCACCACCACCATCTTCATCACCATCATCATCCTCTTGATCACTATCATCATCATGACCATCATCACCATGATCATCACCATCTTTGTCACCATGATCATGATCATGATCAAAATCATCATCATCATCATTATCACCATTATTGTTAGCATGAGCAAAATCATCACCATCTTCTTCTTCTTCATCACTGGGTAACTATTGTTCCTGATAATCATTTACTTCCTCTTGTGCTTCTTCAATATCTTCTTCTTCGATCACATTATACTTTACCAGCCTTCCTCTTGGATCATGTCTAACAAAAAATGACCAACTTGGTTTGTCTAGAACACCAAGGTAAAACACTTGCTCGCATTGACTTGGAAGAACATAGGGCTCATCTTCGACTGGCTCAAATGACTTTGTATTAATCACAATAAATCCACTATCGTATTCAATAATAGTCCTATCGAGATCATTTCAATTCAATTGTACCCTAAACCATTTGATGACAAATAGAACTATTTTGAATGAATTAAATTCACACTCAAGTATATCATCCAAAATGCCATAGTATCGATTTTCACATTGTTGAGGATGTATGTCAGTTCTAGATGAAATATTGGTGACTACAAAGACAACACTTATCCCAGAATCACACGTTTTCTTCATTTCATCTAACTGTTTTGTGCAGAATTTATAGCCATGGTAGTACATAGCTTTGTGTTGTTTGACCTGGAATTATTCAAACATGTCAAGAATCTTGTCATTGATCTGTGAGTTGATATTAACCTTATGTCTCATGATTAGTAATATTATGCATACCTTTGTATCTCTTAAGCCATATATTAGATCAAGTACCATTGGTGTAACATTGGGATCTCCATCACGATGAGCTTCTTTAACCAATGATGCAACACCATCCCATGTTAATGAGTGACCATTTTCTTGAGACTGTTCAATCCACACTGTAATCCAACCAAGATTGTTTGCAATATACAAGTGTAGTGCATCCCACTCATGACCAACTATAAAGAAGACAATTACACCAGTTAGAAACAACTTATATATATTGATGATGGATAAGAATTGTTGAATTGCAAAAAAAAACTTATAATTACCTCTCACCCTCCTCAATCTACCTTTCCTCGTCAGGTACTCCCTTTTCAATTTATCATTATAGTTGGGATCCCATATGCGATCTAGATGGATACCTGCTGCAAACATTGGAAGATATTCACTGATATACACCATGGTCTGGTATATCATATATCTCTCTATCATAGAACCCTCAGGACGTGCTCTTTGTTGAACCAAGCCCTTCATAAATTTCAAATGCCTCTCAACCATCCACATTGATCTAGCTTGTATAGGTCCACACAATTCAATCTCCTCAACTTGATGTATGAGGTAGTTTTCTTGAGCATTGAAAAATGTTGGAAGTAAACACTTTTTCATTTCACACATAAGCTGTGCAATTCTTCTCTTCCAATATTTTATATCTTTTTTATCAATTTCTTTAGATGATAACCACCTAAATGAGATTCAACACGCAAAAACACATAGAGGAGATTTCAAACAAAATTATACAATAAATTTTAGATAAAAAGCTACAAATCTAAGAAAAAACACTCTTCTAACCTCATGTATTTTCCAAAATCATATATAACTTGTTTAATACTGTTGTCAAACTATTCTGGAAGGGATAGAGGTAGGATGAACCATAATCATTAAAAAATGATCATTTCAATATATTATTAAATAATGCAACTGGTACTACATTCAATTTACAAATATACTGTAAATAGAAAACATGACTTACCTTGAGGAAGGTATGCCAATCAGGTGTCGTAAACCCTGGCCCAAAATCACCTTTCTTTGATAGAAGAGTGCTTATATTTGCAGCAAATCCTGTTGGAAATTTTTTTTTTTTTTTTTATGACTTCTTTTAATGCATCACTTTGTTGCTCTATTAATAACCAAGGAAGGGCACTTGTATTTATGCGATCTCCATTCTTATTTGATTCAATGAAAACTTTTAGTACATTATTAGATTCATGAATGTCAGTACAAATTTTAGCAAATTGTTCTCTATCACGCCTTCCATCCAACATTTTTCACAGTGTCTCTTTTACATTCTTTCCAATATGCATAGCATCAAATAAATGCACGATTGGGAGATCCTTGTAGTATGGTAGCCTACTAAATTGAGTAGGATAAATTTTCATTCCTCTAGGAAGTTGGTCATTGATGCCTTGATGACCTTCATGAGCATCAGTTACAGCATTAGTAAATATAAGACAATATCGAAATACAAATTGTAAACTTTGGACGATAAATTGGACATTACCTCAACGATTTAGTCGATCGTATTCCAACTTCCATAAATTAGGTGTCATTCTTCGTGGCCTTGATGATGTCTCTTCTTTCCCATTGAAAAGATGTTTTTTAGCAATTCAACACCTATGATTATTGTGGAGAAAGTGTCTAAACTCATCAAACACCTACTTTCCTAAACTTCTCGAATGACGAAATTTCATCTTCGGACCACAAACTAGACATGCAAATTTTCCCTTTGTCTGAAGACCTAAAAGATCATGTATAATTGGATCATGTACAATTATCATGTGCAACTTAAGCATTTGATAGTAATGTGTAAGCACTATAATAGACCAAAAATATGTGATCTTAACAATATAACATACCGCAAAAATGAGTTAGCCCAGGGGCATCATGTATTGTCCATACAAGCATTGCATGGAATTGAAATTGTCGATGTCCTATAGGTCTAGAGATGTCATACATAGTGATGCCATTCCATAACTTCAACAACTCGTCAATTAGGGGCTCAATATACATGTTCATATCTTTAACTTGGTATTTACCTAGCAATTGAATGAACATAAACATTATATAATTATTATAACCATTTTCATGCACTATTTATAAATTAATTTAGATAACTATAAAAAAAAAAATACCTGGCACAATCATTGACAACATTATGTGCTCCCTCTTTATGGAAATCCAAGGAGGAATGTTATTGTTAATAACAAAAATAGGCCATACTGAGTAAACAGATCTCATATCTCCATATGGATTGACACCATCCATCGCCAATGAAAGTTTCAGATTATGAGGTTCTTCTTTAAAGTGTGACCTTGTTTCTTCTATCTCTTTAAATGCAGAACCATCGGTAGGTATTCACATAATGTCATCCTGACTTCTATTGCATGCATGGTAATCCATAAATTGTGCCAAGCTAGCGCACCTAAATAACCGTTCTAGACATGAAATAATGGGAATGTACCGAAGAACCTTGTGAGGCACTTTTATTATTATTTGATTTGATCGATATCTACTAACATGACAATCAAGACATTCTGTTGCAAATTCATGTTGTTTATGATATAGAATGTGATCATTGGGACATGCATGTATTGTCTGATACTTCATTCCAATAAGATCCATAATGTTAGATAATTCACAGTACAAACGAGGCAAAATGTTTGATGGTGGTAACAAAAACTCACTAATCAACCTACAACAACGAATATGCATTGTTAATATAATGAATAGTAATTGTATGCTAACCTTGAAGATGACAAAAATGACATACCTTAGCATATGTGACATTGCTACATTGGATATGCTATTCATAACCTTTAAGTTCACCAACAATACTATAGTCGGCAATAGAGTTGTTTGGGAGCCTAGGTATAAGGGCTCGTGTGCCTTCTCAAGTAAAGGTATATCAAGACCATCTTCATCATTATTATCATATTCGCTAGTACCATCATTGTGAGCCTCTTGATCACTTGCCCCAATACCATCTTCTTCAATCATGTCCTCTGGCACATTATCATCTTCTTCCATGGGAGCATTATCCTCAGCTTAGATATTCACACCTCCATGTTCCTCCAGTAGGAAATCCACATTCAACAATGGAAAATAATCATGGCCCTCTTCAACATGACCATATTGCCTACAATGACTCTGGGCTATTGTGATTAGAATTATTCGATTCTTTAAACCCTTACACTTTTTACAAGGACAATAACATTTATCAGGTTTTCTTCGGAATTGAGCCCACAATGCAACCATTGTCTCATTATTTTCTTCTAGATTCATATTGTCAAGCATCGTCTTTCTTCACAGGAAAATATACCTACAAATAAATTGGACATGTTGTGATTAATGTTTATATCTGCACATATGGTTTTTGTTAATTAATGTTTTCAAATGTAACTAAAATGATTACAAACATATCAAAAAGAACCTTTACAGGGTCTTATTACATCAACTGTTCTAACATGGTCATGTTGGTTATCTTGAGACCTTAATTTCTTCTCATGCCTTCAACCTTGACCTTGATGCTCCTGCATCATTCTCCCAAGGATCAAGGAAAGTTGGATAATCATGGAATTGAGTAGGCAGACCTTCTAGGAAGTTGTAATACTTCAACCTTGTAAGTGTCATGTCCATGCAATGGGTACTAAACAAATAATTTAAGTTTATGAGAAATGGTTGTTATGAATTCAAATTGTAAGCATCACCTCAATGCATTAGGTATTAAACAAACAATTCAAGCTGATGAGTATGGGATTTTATGAACCACAACTCATGAAATATGCATTAAGTCCATACCTATTGTTTACAATGAGTATGGGTTTTTTTCTTAGGAACATAACTATTGTTTATAGTCAGTAAGTTTCTATGTCCTCTAACAAATTTGAAGCAATGAGCCAAAGTCACACGGTTGAAGATGATCATTGTCCCCTCAAAGCACCATCGTTTGATAAATTGTTGCATTGAAATATGATCTAGAAAGGGCCTTTCCACATAGTATGTTGGCACTATTTGGAAATCATTGATCATGTGGTTATTGCAAAGAGGCTAAGGACCAAACATGGAATCATGGTGATAGTGCATGGATGTACAAGGAAAATTTGTTGCTCGTTAGCTACTAATATTGCTTTGTGCTTGTCAATTAAAATATTATTTTAAAACTTGATCTTAATACTTTTTATAATCAATGGCTTTCTTTCCAATGTCTATCTCTCAACTCAACACATTTTTTCATTTTTCTTTCCTTCTTGCTTCATCATAAATACTTGGTTCACAAGCACTTATGGTGTTCTTCTTGCTAAGATTATGAAGTGGACAATGACTTTCAATCTAGATAATCAAATGTTTGGCTCAAATTTTTTGGGTAAGTGTGATGATATGTAGTGCACTATAAATTTTATCTTCAATGAAAGGATTAGCATCTCTAATTTTCGAATGGCGATCAACTAGAACTAGCTGACAATCTAACCTAAAAAATACATTTTATGCCAAATTCCAATCATAGTTAAAGACATTTAGCTATTGGAAAATGGCAAGATTATGTCTTATTTTAGATATGCAATAAAATGGGCAAGAAATGTAGAAAAACGTTAAGTTTTTATCCACCAAAATATGAGTAAAATTGTATAAACTGAATGTATTTTTAAAAATAATGTCAATTCCCTTCAAAAGAAATATTTTGCATGCAACTTACTTGCTGAAGATATTTCAAGTTCAGCAACTCTTTAATCATAGGATCCACAATAGTTGGAAGCTTTGACCTATCTATCAGCTGTGGCTTGGCTTGCAACAACAAAAAATTCTTAGTATATGCATTTCAACATTTAAAAAATAAATCAAGCAATTTAGCTCAGTTGCAATCTGTAAATTAATTGGCATTTGTTTCTTCTTTAACATATTCGACAATCAAGTACAATTAATAGGAATACAAGAGTAAAACTTGGAATTCTACTAATGTCATCAATGTTAATCTTGGGTACTAGTACAAAGCCATTAATAAATCTACAATTGTACCAACCAAGATATTTACAAGACTTGATCACAAAAGGTTCATTTAGCACAAAACAGCTTCAAAAATATTGTATATATACACTCTTTGACGCTGTCAAAGGGAACAATTATTTTAATGATGTTTTACGTAAGAATTGCTAGAGGAAATGATAAGCATGAAATATATTCAAGTTTTGACACTAAGGAATTGAAACATTTGCACTCAGGAATTGCCTGGAGTATTTAAAGAGTGTGTATCCCACAAATGAAATTGGTATAAATGTTACAACCACAAAATTTGTAGGGCATGGAAATTCAGTCATCACTATCTTATGTAGTACACTTAATTTCATATGTTGGAATCATTTTGTGACTTGTACACATGATAGTCCAATAGTTTTTAATGTCATCTTCATCACAATTTTTCTATGATAGTCTAATAGTTGCAGGTGGCATCTTCATCACAATTTTTCCATGATAGTTTTGTTGGTCTAAATTTTTGCATAATTGAATTCCTTTGTCCAAGGTATAGAAGAATTCAGATTGGGATCCACCTATGGTGAATAGGGTTTCTAGCCAAGTTATATTTTGTAGGTCTTTGAAGAAAATTTTTGTCAAAACCCTAGGTCTTGTTTTCTTTTAAAATTTTCAAGTGCAAAACTAAAAATATGCAAAGATTCCCATCCTTTTCAAACTTTTTGCGCCCTGAGTCACATCTTTTCTTTTGTGTTTATAACCACCCAATCCCTAAAAGATCTACAACAATCGCTATCTCGCTATGAAAAGATACAAGTATTTTACCCTTAGCAACATAGTGACCACCACTAAGTTGAAAAGCGATACTGTCAAGTGGAAATATGGTGACCAGAGATTGTATTGTTTCAGAGATATTTCATCACGTTTACAATAGACATGTTAGAACCTAAAAAGGAATTACAGCATTGAGGTATAAAAGGTGTCAACAAAAATCTTAGCTTTTCTGATTACTCGCTTTGTCACTATCGAAGAAATTGGGCATGTCACCGTTAGTGACATGATGCCTTCACCAAAAATAATGGTCGGAAGTCACTTTTAAATTTTTCAATGATCGTAAGTTTTTTCAGGCTACGTGGTGCACGTGCTATTTTATTATGTGTTAGATGCATTAACTAGGGTAGTTATGACTTTAATCACCTTTATCTTTTTGACCTTGAATTTTGATGAGTCACCAAAAATCACTATGTCACTATCAGAGAGAATTGGTGTCTCTCACCATTAGGGACATAGTGCCTAGACGAAAAGTAGTACTGCGGCAATTTTTTAGAGTAAGTGGGTCCTAGAAAGTTCTCCATCAGATATCAATTATAAAGCTTTGGAACAAGCTAGCATCTAGTAGGCTACATGTATATGCCAAGAAAGGCAAAGACACCGGGATTCGCTATGTTGCTATCGGGAACTTGTTCTTCTTGTTGTTAGCAACATAGTGCCCGATCGAGAAATAAACAAATATGGGCCCCAAGAAGTAGGTAATATAGCTAGGATTTCATCACATCATCAATGATTGGACCCATGCCTTGTTCACAAAATATATGAAAGACAGATCATTAGATCTATCTCAGATCCATGATCATCGCTATCTCGCTATGGCGAGTTGCATGAAGGTTAGGAATAGCAACATGGTGACAAGGGGCCCACCATATTTCTTTTGAGCAATGCATCAAATGTCATCTGCATGATCAAATCAGGATCAATGACAGGCACTATCTCGCTATGGCAAGCTGCTCACTCTTTATGTATAGCGAGATAGCGCCTTAGTGACATGTGTCCTCAGAGTTTTTTGGGTCCAATTTAGAGGCACCAACAATGAAGGAAAGGTACGCATGGAAAATTTTCATTGGGTTGACTGCCAGCTTGTCAAGAGGAACATGAGTCATCTTTGCTTGCATCCCTAGATCGTAGGATTTTTCGTAAATCCACAGTGTAAATTTGAATATAGAAGGTGATGCCACCCTGTGTATTTATGAGAGATGAAAGCTTCACGTGTGAAGAAAAATAGAGCATAACATAGAATATTTTCTTAATTCCATCATACTCGAACAAAGATTCAGAGCATTTATAAGCAAAAACAATTGTTAAGAAGACCATGCTGGATTTGATAAGATTGTGAAGCAGTTTGTTTGCAGAAAGATTACAGTAACACTAAGAAGAACTAGAGAAAAATTCAAAGTTAGTACTTGCATTATAATCATCCTACTATTTCAATTCCTTCGAGAGTTAATTAAAATGGCTCCAAAATAGAAAGCATTTTCTGGTCAAGAGAACTATTTGGATAGGAATGTCCACAATGATTTTCTTGAACTGCTCCCTTCTTCCACTGTTGAAACTGTAGAAGTTAAGAGGATAACTTCATTAAATCCTAGGCTAAAAATAGCAGATGGGGTGTATGACAAAGGAAATTGGGTTAGGGATGCAACAACTTCACAGACTAGTCTTGTTTTATTCAAAAAATGGTTTTCAGAGAGGAACCTTTTTGCCCCACATGCCAACATCTGGAATTTTGATCTAGGGAAAATGGCGGTTCCCAGTGTTTTCATGGATTATGATCTTTTGGAAGTGTAGCTAAGAATTACAACCAAGCCCTTAGGGTAGTGAGGAGAACTGATGGTGAAATCTTGATTACAATCAGCGCAGAGGAGATTAGGGAAGTTTTTAGTTTAGGGCTTGTCACTGATTATCATGTGCCCATTGATTTGAAAGGGTTAGAAAATGAGTATTTATCTAAGAGAGATGCAATTAGGCAAGGAGCACTAAGAACATACATAGGTATAATTGGAACACTGCTAGCAATAACATCATCCTCCAGGGAGCCTTTCAAAAGGGCATACTTCAATTCTAGAGCTATAGAAATATATAGGTCCTTGTGTAAAGTTTTTGGGAGAGATGAAGAAGAGTTCATGGCTGTGGATTTTATGTATATGATTACTCAGATTTCCTCTTTTGGTGTGGATATAATTTTTGATTTTGCTTCTTAGTTAGCTAAGGAGATTCACATTGGACTGATTGGAATTGCTAAGGGTAAGGTGGAAAAAACTTTTGGCCATTATTCTCTATTAATGCACATGTTCTTATTCAAGGGAGTAACATATTTTAGAAAAGAAATGGAATCAGATAGAGAAGAGAGTAGGGAAGCATTACCATTTCAATTGTGGAGTGCAAATATGACTTGGGATGCAGAGAATGCCAGTTTTGTCAGGTTTGATAGGTATTTCACTTCAAAGCTGAGATGCCTCCTATTAAGGGACAATCCCAGAATCCCCAAAGCATTAATGAATCTCATTTGGCCTATGGAAAACCCAAGTGGTTTGAAGGTTTCACATAATTGGGGAGATGTCATTCCGTATTTTGTTTCTACTATATTTAGAATATATGGTTTTAAAGGAAGCCCTCACATACTACCCTACCAAGTGCCTTTGAAGGTAGGAGTTGCTGAGATATTGTGGCAGCTGGGAGGAGTGGAGGAAGCACTTCTATTGAAAAGACAAAAGGGGTTAGTTTTTCCTTCTTGCATAGTGGCTCATCATTTTGTAATCACAAAAGGAGGTTGGCTTTCTCTACACAAGATTTTGAATCCTTATAAGATGGCCACTTCCCATCCTCATTTTTGTGATTTTGAAGGATTTTATCATTTGGCTCTGAGGCAGAGAATTAAGCTTGGTAAAATTGAGCATGAATTTTATTTTCCTGAAGACTTAATAAGGAATGAGTACTCCTTGCAGGAGCAAGAGACTAGGAAAGAAAAGTGGAAAGTCTTTTCTAAAATTTTGGATTTCATTCATTGTTTTGATCCAGATTATAATCCTTTGGACGATGTAGTTACAAATATAGATAAGATGAGAAAACTTATGAATAATTTTCCTAAAATAATAGAGGCAATGAATGAAAAGAAGCAATTCTTTATTAGGTTCTACTCGAATAAGGCCAGGGAAGTAATGGGAAGATTGAGTTTTACTCCAAATATAAGGGCAGGTCAATTAACTGTCCAAAAAAGGCTGAGATATACTATTGTTCAAAATAAAAAGAATACAGTGGACAAAGGCAAACAAATAATTGAATCCACTAGTAGGGTTTTGGAAGAGAGGCCTACTGAGCCCTCCCCTAAGAGGAGGAAAATAATAAGAGAGGAGGATTCTCATGTTGAGGAGTATTCACCTTCACAAACCCCTTTGAGAACTGGGGAGGAGTAGCTCACTATTGAGCAAATTGAACAAATTGGATCACAAGGGGGAGTTTTTGTCACTCAAGTAGAGATCGATGAAGGGAACCTCCTATGCGAAGCCTCGAGTTGACTATAGCTAATTTTAAGGGAAGGGAATTGGACCTTGTTTTGGAACAAGCCAGCCATCAATTTTTGTCAGATGACAGTTTTGTAAGGTCTAGGGCTTTCCATCAATTTGCTTGGAGGGAAAACATCCACAATTTTGAGGAAAGATGTAAGAACATGAAAACAGAGCATCCAAAAATGGATGAAGCCTCCATCCAAAACCAAATAAAGGAGAAAATGATGCAAGAATTCTAGAACATTACCCCTAAGGAGGGAAGACAAATGGTAAAAACTTCTAACATACTATTGTTGCCTAATTGGGATATTGCAGATGCATTGATTTTCAACTCTATTTCTAATAGAATGGAGTTACAAGATCCAAATAAAAAGGAATTTGCAAGGACTAATTTTAGTGATGATCAAGCTGCTCTTATTATGTGGTCATTAAGAAGAGGATCCAGGATTGTATCCATACAGCTTGATGGTTTAGGACTGATAGGGAATATTATTGTGAGGAGAGTTGTTGATACCTCACACGTACAGGCAGCCCACATGAATGTGGATTATTCTCAGTTTGCCTTGGCTACTACTAAAAGGGAGGAAAAGGAAATGTTTGAATTACAAAGTAAATATGAGGCAGTTGTGGATGCCTACAGTAAAGAGGTAAAAAGGAGATTTGAGCTTGAGAACAAGCTATTGGGAAAATCCACTAGGCCTAAAATAACATACCCTCGCCCCCCTATTGAACCTTTCAAATCTACCCCCCTCATTGAAATACCAGACAAACCCCAAGGGCCACAGTATTACACTCCTGAGGATTTTGAAGAAGAAAAGAGTAAACTGTGGGCCTTACATGTAGAGCTGGAATCTAAATATGAAGATAAACTAAAAACAACTCTTACATATCTAGGAGACAAGGTTGAATGGCCACTAATCCATGATCAATTGGCCAGGGTGATTAACATTTGGGAGGAGTTAAAAGTAGATGATGAGGCTCTAAAGCCTATTGTGAACAAATGGGTGAGAAGGGAGAAAGCAATAATCTTATTGTGTCTATCTGTTATAAATAATTCTCGTGATTAGATTGATAAAACCTTTGACATTGTTTTTGATCTTGCAGAATTTGATAGCAAAAGGATACATTTACAAAAGATAATAATAGGCTACTTAGACAAATATAAGGGCCAAAAATTTAATTTATTTCCTCATGCCCTAGATAAGAAAAATAGTTTGAAAAGCAAAGAGGAATGGGCGAAGGAAATTGATGATTTATTCTGTTTAAGAATGAATCAAGTCATAAATGAAACAGGGCATGCACGGTGGGCCACCACAATAGAAGAAATGGTGAAAGCCAAAATATTCTTTGATTCTTTAAAACAAAAATTTGTTGATATTGATAATGAGGCTGATTATATAATAAAGAAACAGAAGGATATTTTGCAATTCAATTGGCCAGATGACACATTATTTGACAGGTGGATGGCATAAATGCCTTCTAGTGAATAGTTTGATGTAGATGAAACTGACAGTGATGAGGTGCAGGGTGAGGAAGTCCAAATCATTGATATCATCACTACTCAAACCCAATCAAAAGAAGAAGACAAGAAAAACCTATCTCTTTTAGTTGCAGAACCATGACCACAAGATGCCAATACAATTAAAGAAAAGGAAAAGGTAGAAGTTGTCCTTACCATGCAGAATGAAGGTGGTGGAAGCCTGCAGGTGGAGGTTAATGTGCCCTCATCAGAACAAGCTTCATCATTGGCTAATTTAGTAGTTACATATGAAGATGAATCAGATCAATAGCCAACTCAGCAACATCAGAACATGTAATAAAAGCTGACCCATCGAAAGGAATAATTTGATTTTGATATCTTCTGTTACCCATAGTTTTGTCATTTTGTGATAGGTGTATGTATATATTCCTTGTAAAAGACACCTGTCAGTTTCTCTTAGCATGAAGCTTGTTGCATTTCACACTATATAAGTGAAATTCCAGGGCAAGAGAAAAGGTCTGAATTCTATTTGCTAAGTGATACAATTAGTCTATTTTTGGTCCACCACTTTTGAGCAAAAATTTGTGATGTATTTTCTCTGTTAGATCTTGAGAATACATGAATATAGAATGATTTGTGTTTCTTTCTGAAGGTCATTCTAAGTCTATTGTAAATTGTATACAATTTCAAGGAAAATGAATACAAATTATGAATTGTCCCCATATCAGCTCTTTCTGAACTTTGTCTCCTTTTGATTACTTGGTTATCTTGATGTTGTATAAGTAAAGGCTTGTGCAATTGAATGCAGTTCAATTAGGTTGTATATCTATTTATCATGGATGTTAGTTCAATGGATTAAGTAAAAGCTTTGATGAATTTGATAAGGTTACTATAGTAGTGGAAAGGATTTTGAATGACGATTTATGATAAGAATTGCTAATAAAATTTGTTGTAAGGCAACAAATTAGATCTAGAGATTTGTAGTAGACTCTAAACCCCAATGGATTAGGCACTGATCAAATTTAATCCAGCTGAAAGAGAAATGTGTCACACATGATTGTCAAAATGTTGAATTATAATCAACTTTACTTTTATTTGTAGATCTTCAAAGTTGGCCTCTACTTGTTTGCATGGAATGTTTTAGCTTTAGTTAGCCATTATTGCTAAGAATATCTACAGACCTAGAGAAGATTTTTGGCCATATCTGTTATATGGGATGTGTTTATTAAAGTATCAAGAATTGTACATGTATTGGAGAATTTGAGATGAGAATCAGAATGAAACTAAGATAATTCTCATACAGTTTTCCCAATCTTGTAACATCCCTTGGTATACCCACCCTAGTTTTGTAGAGTGAAAAGAGTAGAAAACCACGTTAGTTTTGTAGAAGTTTGGCTCCAAATGGTGTGCACATACAATTGATAATAAGAATTGGCTAGTCTTTAGACTGTGTGAGTATTTTCATCTTGGTATTAAGCATTTTGTTGCTTAGTAGTTTTAAAACACCAACAAGTTTGTTATTCATCCAAATGGAAACCCTTGTAGGAAGATTTAATTGCAATACAACAATTAAATGTAATATTGAAATATAGGAGAGAGATTCTTTTGGTTGAACTAGAAGATAAATCATCTTCTAACAAAATGACAGAGACTTTCGGTGAAGGATCCAAAGTACATCAATTCAATTATAGTCTAGTAAATTTAGGTGCCATCTTCATCATAAGTTTTTGAAGATAGTCTAGTATTTTTAGGTGTCATCTTCATCAAAAAATTTCCATGATAGTCTATTAGTTTGAGGAGTCATCTCCATCACAAGTTTTCCATGGCATACTTGTATTTAGAGGTGCATTGAAGACCTTTTATCACTACATGAGCTAGTAGTAGATGGTGATTATTCATTATCATCATCATCATCTAACATAGAATCACATGAATATCATGTTTTATAGCCCACATGGCCTAGGTATTAAGGGTACAACTCCAAGCACTAAACACACCGGATTTCAAATTATTATCTTTATGTGTTGATGTTTAAGTTGAATGTTCTAGAGTTGAAGAGAGAAAAACACTCAAATTTTTTTCTTTTTGTTCTTTTTTTGAATATGAAACTGTTCTCTAAATGATACAGTATAATTATGTATTAATAAAACAAAAATACAAGAAAAATATGATACCAACACAACTATATTTATAAATCAAATTTTTTTTCATTAATATTTCTTCTAAGCTTTTACAACTACAGCTTCTGCATATACATTTCCTTTCTTTTCTTTCATTACTATAACAAAAAGTATAATAGTTGTTACAATAGACCAACATTCCAAATGATAAATCTACATCTACACACTTTCAATAAAATGAAACAACAAGTACATTACATTCTTTTTGCAACTAGACTCTTTTTAACAATTATCATCAAAACATCACTGAGAAAAAACACTTGAGCTGAGACTCTCCCATTTATATTACACAACAATGGCTAAACTTTGGCATAAAAATTAATAATGATAGTAATAGTATTCACTTCCATCTTCAATATTATCATAAAAACCTACAACAAAAATACACATGTACCTATGGAAATATGCTCGAAGAGAAATCCCTTTCCTCGACCATCGGAGATGCAGGTGTAATTGGAGGTCATGAATGGAACAACCTTTTAAGTTGACCACATCAGGAAGAATGAAAGAAAGACAATATCAAGAGTTTCAAACTACTATTCTGCCCCCCCTATATTGATGCAAACATAGGGCCCCCTTTCATATTATTCCCAGGGCTAGTAGGCATCATTAATCAAGTGGGTGGAGAAAACCTGAAATGAAACTAGGCTCAGAGAAAACCATGCAAAAATGCAGAGATAACCATGCAAAAATGCTCCAAAAATGTCAAATGAAATCAAGCACAAAAACCGTAATTGGGAAATTTTTTTTTGAACTTTGTGGATGTATAAGCCCTGTGTTGGTCAAAATTTTGACCATCATGGGTCTTATATGTAAAAAAAAGAAATTTTTCCCTTTACATTTCGACCACCCTAAATTTATTTAGTTGATGGTCAAAATTTTTGGTCAAAAAATGATGTTAAATGTAGTAGTGGTTATTTGAAGCATAGTTAATTTCTAACTCATAAGAATACCCTTCATTAATGCTAACCAAAAAAAACACCCTACTTTGGGCAGCACTACATTGATCCAAAACAAGGTGAAAGCTCTAGAACTAGGTCTCAAATTCTCAATATATCACATAGCTGCATAACTATCTTTGATACTATACTAGTCGTTCTTAACTAGAGCCCATCTAAGGACATCTACCTTCTCTAGAAAAGAAACTTCACAATTAGCAAGAAGTTTCTTAAAATGAATCCTTTGTTGTTCCTCTAGAGGAAGGTTAGAAGGATCCTTCAAAATGACTTTCCCTAAGAATATATCAACAACACTGACATAATGGATCAATTTATCCCCCCAGGTTGTGTCAACAATATTCATAATATCCTAAAATGAAGGCATTTGTGTTAAAGGGGGTTTTCCATTCCAAGAGTCCTTCCAAAATAGAACCTTGAATCCATTATGTACTTCCCATGTTATAAACTTTCAAAGTAAATCTCGTGAAGACACCGTGAATTTCCAAATTATGGAACCCTTCGGAGGGTCAATGATCATGAAAACACACTCAGGGTCTCCATTATCTAAGTATTTTTGCCACATGATTTGACACCATTTTCTATTAGGTTTTGAATATAATTTCCAAACTAATTTTCCTCCAAATGCCTTGTTCCTTTTACTCAAATCATGAAGGTTAACACCTCCTAAAGCCTTAGGTTTAGATAGGTCTTGTAAGGAAATAAGATGAATCTTTTTTTCCTCTGAGAGGCTACCTATTACATCCCAAATTTTTCCCTAAAATTTTTAAATTAATTATAGGCATTGAACCAATTATTTTTTCATGTGAAAGTTAGTTAGTTAATTATAGTTGTTTTCTATTCTTTCACGTTCATGTGAAATTGAGTTAGCTAATTATAGCCATTGTATCAATCCATTCACAATCATCTGAAACTGAGTTAGTTATAGATGTTGTTCATATATGATAAGTATGTAAAGTTAATTATTCTGACATTGATAAATTCCTAACGGTTACTTGATGATTTTTAATTAGCAATTTATAAATCTTGAATTGATGTCTTGGTGAGAATTTTGTTTTGAATGTTTATAGGATGAAGACAGAAGAGAGAGGGGTAGCATTGCAAAATGGGGTCATCAGAAGGGGATGATTGAATAGCTCAATCATTAGGATCAACTAGTTTGACCTAAAACCATCTGGGCAAGGTTACTAGGACTTGGCAACATATTTCGTGGTGGAACTACATGAGCTATAAAGTGAAACATTATAATAAAATAATGAAAAATAAAACATAAGATCTTACCTTTAAGAATTATTAAATATTAATATCACTCAATTATTATTTTACATTCTCAAATATGATCATATGTAAATAACAATAAAATGACACCATTACATTAAAAATATTAATCCAACGATGCCATCTTATTATTAAGTACATACAAGCATAGTTGAGAAAATAAAACAATAATAAAATAATATTAAATATTTAAAACCTTTCATCTTCTTTTCTTTCTCATTTTTCCCTCCTTCCTTTCTTCCTTTGAAGCCATTTTGAATAGTTTTTTATTTGAATCTTGTAACTGATGGTAGCTATAAAGACAATATTAACCTTTATTATGGTCTTTGGCATTCTTTGTTTTTGCTCTTCATCAGACTTCTTAATTCCTTAGCCATCAAGATCCCTATTTAGCTCTAGCGACTGAACCTAGTTCAAATAATATTCTTTCATTGCTCCAAAACAATACCATCTTCCATGGGTTATTGAACAAGACAAGAAGTTTACACAGGTGTGGCTCTTCTCAGAATTGGGTGACAGAGAGATAGTCATGTAAGACTTCTGAATTTGATTCATGAAATTGTTTATGCTTTCCTTCTCATTTTATGAATGTAGAATTGGAAAATCAAAACATAGTCTCATTTATTAATATTATGTGAAAGTAGGACCCAAACTATATATAGTTTCATCATTTTTCAATTGCAAAGTGTGTCAATCTTCCTTTGTGATAAAAGATAACAAATTGAGCTTAAAGTCTATCGTATGCCATTTAGAATCTACTATTTTCTTATTTATGATATAAGACAATGATAATAGTCTGTTACATCCCTTTCAGGATTGTTGTGTTCTTTGAAAATACTAACAACTGTCATATGAATAACATAGCAATGATTTAAACTCAAGTCTATAGTTTCTTCAGATAATTGAATATGTAATCTTTATGCATTCTTATTTGAAATCTATAATATTGGATAAAATCATTTACAACCTAATTTAATATTGAAAACCAAGGAATTCACTAGGAAAAATGCCAAAATATGGTGAAGAAGGTGTAAAGTATCTAAGTGAAGTTAATCTAAAGGCACCAAGAAATCATTGGCTTGATGGCCTAAATTTGGTGAGGAGGTGTAGATCAATCTGTAAATCAAGAATGATATCAGAATCAAATAAATAATAAAACAATTAATGCATTAGCTCATGCATGTTCCACTCAAGAAGTAAGTTGTCAAGCTGAGTGGTGGAGATAAGGTTGTTAACCAATAATTTGAAATCCTTGGTCAAGGTGGAATAGGTAGATTTTCTAGAACAAGTGATCTATGTTGTTGTCTAGAGGCTTTAGTTATTTTGTCGAATAATTATTAGGACCTCAACCCACCTAAATAATTTGATGGCTATATTAATGAACATCCCAAGCTTGTCCTTGGGGTAGGGAGGGTCATTCTATTAAATTAGAATAAGTGGAGATAAGTAATGGTCCGCAGTTGGGAGGTTAAGTATATGTCAATGCTTCTCCTCTCACCAAAGCTAGGGCTTGGACAACCATTAAAAGAAGCTTCACAAATAATCTATATGTTCTTTTAACCTCTGTATGTTAGCTATTTCAATTCTAGAAGAAAGTCATTTTACTTTATATATAGTTATTTCGCTTCAAATATCTCAAATTGTATTTCCTTTCAAGAATATTTACTATTTATTTTTTATTGAATAACTAGTAGTTGAATGAATACATTTGATAATCACATAAGCTGATTAAGATAGTTATTTGTTAACATTTCATAGTCTTGGTAAATTAGCATTAGATTTTATTTCAGTTATAATTAGTTGTTGAAAACCTTAGTCATGTGAAATAGGAATCAGTTTAAATCAAGATCCAAAAACTTATTTTAGAAAAAACTGTTTGTTACCTATGGTATCAGAGCACTGGGTTCAACATTGAACCTAGGGCACATCACCTTCTTAAAAACTTGATAGAAAATCTAAATGACTATAGGATGTTAGTACGTCAAACACCTTGCAAGAAAACTCAACATCTTATTTTTCCCTATCTTATTAAGAACATGACTAAGCATGATTACTCTTGCTATTTTGAACCTCAAGATAATGAAACACTAAGCCAAGCAATTCAATGAATGAAGAAGGAGAGAGTTAGATGGACTCCTACCAATAAGGTGGCATATAGAAACAAACTAATATAGAAATATAATGCTTAATAGAGCAACCCCCTTTTTCTTTTTCATAGGTCTTGGATGGTACGAGACATGTACTAGTCTGAACTAGATACTGCAAAGCAAGAATAAAGATACTGCATGAATGTAGACTTCCTCAATATAGGGAAATTTTGTAAACAAAGATTTGTGTTGTTAAGCAATGGAAATGAATTTTTTAAATAAAGATTTCTTAGTCGAGCAATGGAAATGAATTTTGTAAATAAAGATTGCTTAGTCAAGCAATGGAAATGAATTTTGTAAATGAGATTGTTTAGTTGAACAATGAAAATGAAAATTTGAACAATGGAAATAAAAATTTTCTTAGTCAAGCAATGAAACTAAATTTTGTAAAATAGAATTCTTAGTTGAGAATTATGTGCTTGTAGATTTTTATTTTTGCACATTAACACAATTTTAAACTAACAGGTGAGAGACTTAAAACACAAAAATGAATAACAATGGGAATGTAGAAAACTAAGAGATAGTTTGCAACAACCCCAAATCCTCCAATGAATTTTTACTCCAAATTTTATAAGAGACACAATTAAAACTAGAAACCATGGAAAGGAGAATAAGTGAAATGGCAGCCCAGATGGGGCAAAATCATGAAGAAGTACAAACCACACCCAGGGTTGAGATAGAAGTCTTCAAAAATAATAAAATTCCCTCTCCTAAACAATCATATAAGAAAAAGAAGAAGGAAATAGTGGCTGATTTATCAGTAGATATAAAGAAAATTAAACAACCTAAGTTCTCTAGTTCTGAGTCTAGGGAAGAGGTTGAAGCATGGCTGACTAAAATGGAACAATAATTTGAGATTAGAAATTTCTCTAAAACCTCAAAGTAGTATGGGGTATATATCATTTCACCAGGGAAGCTACAACTTGGTGGGGAAACAACAAGGTAGGAAAAAAATTAGATCTATTGACATCACCTAGGAAAAGTTTGTAAACATATTTAGGACATGATGGCTGCCCCAAACTTTTTATGATTAGAAACGCTTGGACTTCTAGAACTTGAAGCAAAGGGATTTGTCAGTGCATAAATATTGGGAGAAGTTTACTTGGTTGCTTAAATATGTACCACCATACTAGCAAGACACCAACTTGAAGGTGAGAAAGTTTATCATTGGACTAAATAATAGGATGGGGGAGTTGTAGATGTTCTTGCACCTTGAACCATGGAAGAGGCTTCGAAAAAGGCTGTTTGACAATTACATAAGATTAGGAAGGATGATTCTATCTAGGATAATAAAAGAAAGACTACTTGGAAGTCAGATGGCACTAAATTCAGACCATTGAGAAAACAATTTAAAGATTATAAGAATAGAAAACCTAAGAATAAAAGTAATGGAACAAGAAACCTCAAAGGTAATTTTCATGTGAACAAAAATGATAGAAATAATGAGAAAAGAGGACCACCGACAGGGTATTTTATCTACAGAGGAAATCATTTTAAGAAGTAGTGCCCTTACTAGAAGCAATCATAGTGCCCACCTTTGCTACAATAGCAACAAGTTTTTTCAATAGAGAATTCATCTAGCCTTGGATAATAGGCAAGCAGAGCAGCAGATAGGTCCCATTGAAACTGTGGGTAAGATCTATGAGAAGCCTGTGTCTATATTAATTGATACTAGAGCAATTCAATGTTTTATATCACCTAGGTTATTAAGTAGATTTCCAAAAAGATCTAGGTTTATGGAAAAACCATGGACAGTCGAGTATGCAAACTAGTCAAGCACCAAGGTGGAGCACTGTCTATTTGAAGCTCAAGTTGATTTTCTAAATTTCTCTATAGAATTGAACTTATATGTAGCCCCACTAGGGTCTTATGACATTATCATTGGAATTAATTGGCTTAGTGAACATAAGGCTAAGGTAGATTGTCATGCCAAAACTATAAATTGTGTGGATGATCAAGGTAGACCCACAAGTATTTTAGGGATCAAACATGAAAGTAGAGCACAACAAATTTCTACGATGCAACTTAAGAGATATGGAAGGAAAGGTTGTGAAATATTCGCAGTTAGGGTTGAAGATACAAGGGAAACCACATATGGGGATGATTATATTTATGAAAATGGATAAATCAAGAAAAAAATTAAAAGAATCCTTTGAAGAAAAATATCCCTATTTGAAGAACTATCAAAATGTGTTTCCTAAGGAACTTCCTAGATTACACCCTTCCCAAATATTTGATTTTACCATAGACTTGATAACAGTAGTGAAACCTATATCTAGAGCCCCATATAGAATGACCACCATGGAGTTAATGGAGTTTTAGATTCAACTACAAGATATGTTGGATAAGAAAATGATTTGACCTAGTGTCTCACCATGGGGAAGCCCAGTGTTATTTGTAAGAAAGAAGGATGGAACCATGAGACTATGTATAGAATACAAAATGCTTAATAAGGTCACCATAAAAAAATCAATACACATTGCCAAGGATAGATGACCTTCTTGACCAAATGAAGGGTGAAACTATATTTTCAAAACTAGAAATTAAGGACGAGGATACACATAAAACTACTTTCAAAACTAGATATAGACATTATGAGTTTATAGTACTACCATTTGGATTAACTAATGCCCTTGCAACCTTCATGAACTTAATGAATAGTATATTTCAAGATTGTTTGGACAAATTTATATTGGTCTTTATAGATGATATTTTAATATACTCCAAGAATGAAGAAGAATATCAAAGATACTTAGAGATAGTTCTACAAAGACTTACAAAACTCAAGCTATATGGGAAATTATCTAAGTGTGCTTTTTACCAAAAAGAAATTCAGTACATAGGGCATATTATTTCAGCACAAGGTATAGTAGTAGATCCTGTTGGAAATGATGCTAAGGAGTAAGAGAGCACAATTACTCTACTTCAACAGATGACCATAGATATGGTTGCATTGGTATGATGAGTAAGAAGACTCAAGGAGACAAAGTTTGAGATGACAAGTTGTCAGAGCTGAAGTGATTAAAGCCAAGCAAAGGGACTAAATTGAAGTGTGATCTGTAATCTGCAAAATATGTTGTAAGTTGTATCAGATCAAAAAGCCATTATTGTTACTCTATAACAGTTGTAACAGATTAAATCCTATGGACTTAGGTTGGTTTAATAGCCATCTTGTAAATCCTTTAATAGGGTGACATTCCAAGTAAATGTTCTAAATTCCTTTGACCAGGCCCATTCCTAACAGTATGGTAAAATCTTCTTACAAGGTCACATTTAACAGTGTGTTGTAAGCCTTTAATAGGGCATCACTTTAGAAGAGTGAAAATTAAGTAGCATGTTACTAGTGGTTTTCCCAAATTGGGTTTCCACATAAATCATTGTGTCATGAGTTGATCTTGCATGTTTTATTGCTAAATGTTGATTTTCTATAGCTTGCTAGGATGATTGATTTAAGCTTGGATGGATAAAAAGTTTATGGATTCACTATAATTTGTGAAAAAGTATTATTAGGGCATTTAGACCTTGAATAACTGATTCATCCCCCTTCTCAGTCATTCTAAAGAATTCTAACAATTGGTATCAGAGCCAAACTGTCGATTCAGTTTAAAGGGACTAGGAGCAGAAAAGATCAAAATGCCTAAGAGAGAAGTCCCCAAGGTCAACAAAGACAAATTTGTTGCATGGAAAAGTTTGATGAAGCTACATCTTGGATCCATAGGAGATTATGCCCAAAATTTAATTGTTACCAAACATGTTGATCCAACTGGTACTCTTACTGTAGAAGATTTGAAAAATAAATAGGAACATAATGAAACAATGCTAGAGATTGTTTCTGCACTCAACTAAGCTGAATTTGATGATATTAAAGGATGCGACACTACATTCAAGATGTGGAATGCCCTATCAGACATTTATGGAGGAGATTAGAATGTCCAAAGAGAAAAAAGAGAAAGCCTTAGAGGAAAGTTTGATGATATGAAAATGGAGGAAAGTGAGAATGCTGCTCAGTATGGCGCTAAAATAAAGGAAGTGGTAAGTGCAATAAGATGTTTGAGTGGTCAATTGGATGAAGATACTATTAATAGTAAGTTCTTACGAACCTTGCGCCCTATCTATGCTATTAGAGTATCAGAAATACAAGAACTAAGATGTGCACCATGAAACAATCTAAGTTTTGAAGGAATAGTGGGTAGACTCACTGCATTTGAGTTATCTAACTTTGACAACTACAACTTGAGAATGTTGAATCTACTTTCAAGGCCAAGCTATCACTAAAAGATGCTGAATAGGTGAAATCAAACAAAGGAAGAAAAATGAAATATGTATCCAGTGACAGGAGCACTGATGAGGAAGATGTGGAACAATTGGAAGCATTACTAGCTAGAAGATTTCATAGAGGCAAAGGAAGATTCAAAGGTAAGATGCCTATCATTTGTTTCAATTGCAATGAAGTAGGACATATTGCTGCAAGGTGTACATAGAAAAAGGATTACAAGGAAGGCAACAAATACAAATACAGAAGAGAAGATGATATGAGATATTACAAAGACAAAGGCAAGAAGTGTTATATTGTTGAAGAGAATTCTAATGATAATGATAATGAAGTTTTTTATGTAGCCATAAAGGACCAGTCTGATAAGACGAGCCTATAGCACTAGTAACATGTATGAACAATAATGACAGATGGATCATAGACAGTGGATGCTCACATCACATGACAGGAGACAAAAGTAAGTTTGTTAACCTTACTGAGTATGATGGAAATAGTGTTAGATTTGGTAATGATGCTACATGTCAAATAAAAGGAAAAGGCTCAATTAAGCTTACAGAACAAATTTCATGTGATAATTCATACTATGTTGAAAGATTAAACTACAATTTGTTGAGTGTCTCACAGTTAGGCAATGTAGGATGCAAAGTAGAATTTGGAAACAAAACTGCAAAAATCTATGGTACTAATGGTAAATTGATAGGAAAAAGAGATCAAACAAGAAGTAATCTATTTGACCTTGATATGGATGATGTCTCTTGTTTTGTTTCAAAATTTGATGATGAATGGTTATGGCATAGAAGGCTATATCATGTCAACTTTGAAAATCTGGTCAATATTAGTAAAATGAAGAAAGTCAAAAGTTTACCTAAATTGAAAAAGCATGACAATATCATGTGCAAACAATGTCAGCTAGGAAAGATGACAAAATCAAGTTTCAAAAGTAAAAACTATACATCTAAAGAAGTACTTGAGTTAGTTCATACTGACTTATGTGGTCCAATGGATGTACAAAGCTACAAAGGAGATAAATATATAATGTTTTTTGTTGATGATTATTCTAGGATGATGATTGTTATGTTCCTAAATCAAAAATCTGATGCTTTTCAAATGTTTAAGTGGTATGTGGCTAGAGTTGAAAAGGAAATAGGAAAGAGTTTGAAATGCCTAAGATTAGACAGAGGTGGTGAATTCACATCAAATGAATTCAAAATATTTTGTAATGACAAAGGAATCAAAAGAAAAATGTTAGCTCCTAGAACTCCCCCACAGAATGGAATTTTTGAAAGAAGAAATAGATCTATGATTGACTATGCCAGAACATTAATGATGGAAAAGACTGTTGCTCTAAAATACTAGACAGAAGCTGTAAGTGTAGCTGTTCATACACTCAACTGAGTAAAAGTTAAGAAAGGTACTAGTGCAACACCTTTTGAATTATGGTATGGTCACTCACCCAATGTAAAACATTTCAAATTATTTGGTTACAAATGCTTTATCCTTAAAGATGCTAGAAATGGAAAATTTGATGCAAAAAGTGATAAAGGCATATTCCTTGGTTACTCCACTAGAAGTAAAGGATATAAGTGTTTGAATACTAACACTAAAAAAATTGTGGAAAGTGTAAATGTAAACTTTGATGAGCATATAGAAGTCCAAGCTGAAGAATCAAAGAGAATGGATGAATACAGAACCTTTGTGTATTCTTATGAAGGAATGCCTATTGATGAGGATGTTGTCAATCAAATTGGGATTCAACAAAAAATTTCAATTTTAGCTGAGTCACAACCAGTGAATGCCGAGTTACATTCAGAAGTCGAGTTGTAGAATGAAGGAAATGCACAATTTGATCCTAAAATCGGTACACATGAAAGAGATGAAGAAAAACCTAACAATGAAGTGCATAGTGACCCTAAATCTGAAAGATCAAACATGGAAACAAGGATAGAACCAAGGTTATCCAAATATGTCCTGCTTAATAGATAATTGGTGAACAAGAGGCAAGACCAATGACAAGGAATAGACTAAGACATGAATCATGTCTGATCAGCAAACTTGAACCTAAGACAATATATGGTGCATTACAAGATGATGACTAGTATAAAGCTATGGAAGAAGAGATTGATCAAATATAGAAGAACAAAACCTGGAGTTTGGTTCCTAGACCAGTTGAGAAGAATGTGATTGGCACCAAGTGGGTATTCAGAAACAAGCTAGATGAGAATGGTGAGATTACTAGAAACAAAGCTAGACTAGTATGCAAGGGTTATGCTCAAGAAGAAGGATTAGACTATGGGGAAACATTCACCCCTATTACTAGAATGGAAGGAGCAAGAACTTTACTTTCATATGCTACATATAAAGGTTTTTAAGTCTATCAGATGGATGTAAAGTCTACTTTTTAAAATGGTATATTGGAAGAGGAAGTCTATTTTGAACAACCAAAGGGATTTGTTGATGAGAACAACAGGGATATGGTTTGTAAATTACATAAAGCACTCGGTGGTCATAAACAAGCAACCAGAGCATGGTATGAGAGACTTCACAAGTATCTAGGCAAATAGGATTTGAAAGAACTGATGATAATAGCAACATGTACATCAAATCAGAAGAAGATAAGGATATTATTGTATCTGAAATCTTTGTGGATGACATAGTTTTTGGACGAAATGAAGTGCTTTGTAAAGGCTTTTTTGACAAAATGAAACATGAGTTTGAGATGTCTATGTTTGGAGAGATCAAATTTTTTGTTGGATTGCAAGTACATCAACTAAAACATGGTATATTTGTGACATAATCAAAGTATATCAAAGAGATACTTAAAATTTTTAGATTGGAATAATCGAAACCATTCAACACACCAATGGCAACAGGAAATAAGCTATCCAAAAATGATGTATCAGCTGAAGTCAATCAAGTAATGTACAGATTCATGATTGGAAAAGTACAATATGTTGTACATAGCAGACCAAACATAGCATTAACAGTTCAAATAGTGGCTAGATTCTTTGCTAATCCCAAAGAAAATCATCTCATAGTAGTAAAGAGAATAATGAGGTATCTCAAAGGAACTGATAACTATTACAAAAACAATGAAAAATTTGAGCTCAATTCATATACATAAGAAGATTGGGGAGGTAACATTGATGACAGAAAAAGCACAAGTGGAGATGCATTATTTTTAGGTAAAAGGCTAGTTACTTGGACTAGCAAGAAACAGACATGCACATCCTAGTCCGCCATAGAATCAGAATATGTGGTAGCAGTAGTGAATTACACAAACATTGTGTGGCTCACACATCTATTGAAAGGAATGAAAGAAGAAGTAACTAAACCTATGATGTTGTATTGTGATAATACAAGTTCTATAAACATATCCAAAAATCTAGTAATGCATGCAAAAACCAAGCATATTGCAATCAGGTATCACTATGTTAGAGAATTGGTAGAAGACAAACAAGTGAAGTTGGAGTACATTCACACAAAGGAACAAACTATAGATATCTTCACTAAACCATTGCCCAAGGATGCTTATGAATATCTTAGAGGCAAGTTGGGGGTAATGCCCCTAACTCAAGTAGTATAAAGCAACAAGGAAGCTACCCTACATCAATAGGAATAAATCATTGAAATATCTAAAGAATAATGCAGAGGATGACATCAGGAGCAAAAAATTCAAATCAATCACAAGAATGGTGATAGAGGGAGAAGACATCAGAGTCAAAGCTTATATTGGGCATATTAAAGATGCTACATCTTTGGCATTTATGTCAAAGAGGGAGAAATATGCAAAAAATTGATCAATACAAAGTAAGAGGGAGATATATATGAAAGAGGGAGATATATGAGATCAGTAGTAAGGATGTAGCAGTGAAGAAAGTAGCAGCTAACATATACAATCTTGGTGGTAACTAAGTTGATCAATTGATCAGTTTGGTTTGCCATCAATGCCAAAGAGGGAGATTATTGGAAATGATTGAAAAGATCATGAGGGAGATTGTTGGAAATGATTGAAGAGATCATACATAAAAAGTAATGGAACTAGTAAAGAATGTTCTCAATCATTATTTTTTCATTGATGCCAAACTTGCTACTTGCAGGAATGACAATTGCTTTAGTGACCTAAATACTATTAATTGGTTGATTGACAAGGAGGAGGTAATCAATAAGATGTAACTAGTAGACCTAGAGAAAGGTTGAAGTTATGATGTTGTAATGAAGTACAAGGATCAACTATGCCATTGATGAAAAAGTGTATTGATGAAATACTCTAAGACACAAAGAATGAGCACATTCAAACATATCAAAGATGTAAGGTTTTAGCTAAGTCATTTGTAAAGCCTAAGTAAGATTATTAGAGAGGAAGCCGAGCAAGCTATTTAGTGCCAAACAGATCCCTAGTTGAAGCTAAGAAAGTTCAACTTCAGTAAGTGCCAAGTAATCTTCAAGTGTTGAGCAAGAAATAAGTGCTAAATAATGTTCAAGTGTTGAGCAAGAAACAAGTGCCAAGAAAGAAACAAGTGCCAAGTAAGAAACAAGTACCGAGTCAAGATACAGGTGTCGAGCAAAGATTAGGTGCTGAGCAAATACAAGTGCTGAGTAACACAGAGATGTCGAGCATCAGTAAACCAATAGTGGAAGGTTACTGCATTATTTCAAAAATTGAAGATTCATTAGATCTAAGCCAACAAGGTTGTTATCTAAAATTCTGTGAATTAAATAGAAGATAAGAGTGATGAGCTGGTGGCATAGAACACCATGTAGAACATTTTTGGACAATACAAGTGGACTCTAGATGAAGTTTCTAGATAAGAGCAAGATATGGGGTAGATACATTGTATCCTACCTAATCCATTTGAAACCCTAAAGTTGGAGAGGGAGAATCAAGCGGCAAAGTCAATCCAAATTTTTATTTAAGGAGTAACAAGGTCACAAAGCAGAATAGAGGAGGTTAAGCATGAAAGCATGAAGTGTTAAAGGAGATGCTAAGGAGTAAGAGAGCACAGTTACTCTACTTCAATAGATGACCATAGATATGGTTGCATTGGTATGATGAGTAAGAAGACTCAAGGAGACAAAGTTTGAGATGAAAAGTTATAAAAGCTGAAGTGAAGTGTGATCTGTAATCTGAAAAATATGTTGTAAGTTGTATCAGATCAAAAAGCCATTATTGTTACTCTCCAACAATTGTAACAAATTAAATCCTTTGGACTTAGGTTGGTTTAATAGCCATGTTGTAAATCCTTTAATAGGGTGACAGTCCAAGTGAATGTTCTAAAGTCCTTTGACCAGGCCCATTCCTAATGGTATGGTAAAATCCTCTTACAAGGTCACATTTAATAGCGTGTTGTAAGCCTCTAATAAGGTAGGCTTTTAACAAGGCATCACTTTAGAAGAGTGAAAATTAAGTAGCATGTTACTGGTCATTTCTTCCAAATTGAGTTTCCACATAAATCACTGTGCCATGAGTTGATCTTGCATGTTTTATTGTTGAATGTTGATTTTTTGTAACTTGGTAGGATGATTGATTTAAGCTTGGATGGATGAAAAGTTTATGGATTCTCTATAATTTGTGAAAAAGTATTATTAGGGCATTTAGACCTTGAATAACTGATTCACGCCCCCTTCTCAATTATTCTAAAGAATTCTAATAGATCATCTAAGATTAAAGAAATTAAAGAGTGGCCCATACCTAGGAACGTATTAGAAGTCAAGAATTTCATTGGATTAGTTGGATTCTACAAAAAAATTGTTAGAAACTTCTCAAGGATAGACTATCCAATCACTTCACTCTAGAGGAAAGGAAATAAATTTGTTTGGACAGAAAAATGTCAATCAGCTTTTGAGTTTCTGAAAGAAAAAATTGCCTACTACATCTATCTTAAGCATACCCAATCCACAAAAGTAGTTGTGGTTATCACTAATACTTCAGGTGAAGGTTCAAGAGGTGTATTAATGTAGGAAGAACAAGTCATTGCTTTTGAGTCTAGGAAGCTGAAAATTTATGAACAAAATTATGCACCCCATGACCTTGAATTAACAACAATAGTGCATGCCTTACAAATGTGGAAACATTATTTAATTGGAAAATGTTTTGAACTTAGATATGATCATCAGATTTTAAAATATATTTTCACCTAGCAAAATCTTAATGCTAGACAAAGGAGATGGTTGGAATTTTTAGCAGATTATGACTTTGACATAAGCCACATTAAAGGAAAGGAAAACAAGATGGCTAATGCCCTAAGCTAGAGAAGACACATCTCAACAATGACTATGGTAAAATTTAGATTATGAGACCAAATTTTATAGCATTTAGAGCATGATGAGTTTTATATAGAAATCAACATGGCACTTATTAGAGATCCGCAGGATCCCAAGTATTCAGAGTTTAGCCTAGAATAAGATGGATTGTTAAGATATCGCCACAGAATCTATGTGCCAAATCACCTTGAACTACAAAGATTAATTTTAGGTGAATATCACCAAGCTCCATACTCAGGACATCTAGGGGTAACAAAGATGTTACCTAATATAAAAACCTTATTTTTCTAGAAGGGAATGGAAAAGGAAATAATCGAGTTTGTAGCAAGTTATTTAGAATGTCAGAGAGTGAAGGTAGAACATTAGTATCCAACAAGTTTGTTACATCCAAATGAGGTACCTGAGTGGAAGTGGTAGGTAATATCCATGGATTTTGTACAAGAGTTACCTATGACTCAGAATTGGCACAACACTATTTTGGTCATAGTTAATAGATTGACTAAGGTTGTACATTTCATACCGGGGAATTTATCTGATGGAGCACATGAGATAGCTCATAAGTTCATAAAAGAAATTTTTAGGTTACATAGGGTAATAGAGAAAATTATTTTAGATAGGGATGCTAGGATAACTTATAGATTTTGGAAAACATTAATGTTTGTAGCCTTGGGGACCAAATTATACATAAGTTCAACCTATCATCCATAGATAGATGGTTAGATCGAGTGAGTTAATCAAGTATTAGAGAATCTCCTAAGGGTATATTGCATGGATTGATAGTATGAATGGAAAAAATAGTTACCTTTGGTCAAATTTACATATAATAACTCATATCAATCTTCAATTAAAATGGCTCATTTTGAGGCTTTGTTCTGCCACAAGTGCAAAACTCCAGTAAGTTAGAATTAACTAGAAGATAGGGTCATTATTGGACCTAAGATGCTTCAAGAGATGGAAGAGCAAGTACTTCAAATCTATCAAAGATTGAAGGAAGAAAATGATAGACATAAAAGTTATGCTGATGCTAAAAGAACACCTAGAGAATTCACAATAGGGGACAAGGTGTTATTAAGAGTTAAGCCTCAGAAAAGTACTATAAAGTTTGGAAAGAATGCAAAATTAGCCCCCATATATGTAGGACCTTTTGAGGTTGTCAACCTAGTGGCTTACAGAATTGCTTTACCACCAACTGTTTCCTAGATGCATAACATCTTCCATGTATCTTACCTTAAAAAAGTTTTTTAGTCACCATGAGCACATGATCGATTGGAAATTGGTACAAGTGCAAGAGCGAGGAGTGGTAGACGTAAAACTACTCAAAATACTCAAGGTAAGCAAGCCACACTTACGAAATTGAGAAGTGACACAGTGCAAGGTCCAATGTGACCAATATACAGAAGATAATGCCACTTGGGAAGATTATCATGATATTTTTCAAAGATATCCCTACCTTTTCTGAGAAGTTGAAAACTTAATATTTTATTTCCTTTATTTTAACTATTTAAGTATAATTTGATATTATTTTCATTTTGGACGATTAAAAATCTAATGGGGTGGGTATGTTACATCCCAAATTTGTCCCTAAATTTTTTAAAATGATTATAGTCATTGAACCAATTATTTCTTCATGTGAAAGTGAGTTAGTTAATTATAGTCAGTGCATCAATTTAATTATCATATGAAAGTGAGTTAGTTAACTATAACCATTGTATCAATCCATTCATGATCATGTGAAATTGAGTTAGTTATAGATGTTGTTCATATATGATAAGTATGTAAAGTTAGTTATTCTAACATTGATAAATTCCTAATGGTTACTTGATTATTTTGAATTAGCAATTTATAAATCTTGAATTGATGTCTTGGGGAGAATGTTGTTTTGAATTTTTACAGGATAAAGACTAAAGAGAGAGGCAAAGCATTGCAAAATGGGGTCATCAAAAGGGGATGGTCGAATAGCTCAATCATTAGAATCGACAAGTTTGACCTAAAACCATCTTCAAAAGGTTACTAGGACTTGGCAACATATTTCATGGTGGAATTGCATGAGCTATAAAGTGAAATATTATAATAAAATAATGTAAAATAAATCATCAGATCTTATCTTTAAGAATTATTAAATATTAATATCATTTAATTATTATTTTACATTCTTAGATATGATCATATGTAAATAATAATAAAATGACACCATTAGATTGAAAATATTAATCCAACGATGCCACCTTCTTATTACATACATGCAAGCATAGTTGAGAAAATAAAACAATAACAAAATAATATTAATATTTAAAACCTTTCATCTTCTTTTCTTTCTCATTTTCTCCTCCTTCCTTTCTTTCCTTTTAAGTCATTTTGAATAGTTTTTTATTTGAATCTTGTAACTAATGATAGTCATAGAGGCAAGATTAACCTTTATTATGGTCTTTGACATTCTTTCTTTTTGCTTTCATCGGCCTTCTTAATTCCTTAGCCTTTGAGATCCCTATTTAGCTCCAGTGACTGAACCCAGTTCAGCTAATATTCTTTCATTGCTCCAAAACAATACCATCCTCCATGGGTTATTGAATGAGAGAAGTGGCTTACACAAGTGCAACTCTTCTTAGAATCAAGTGATAGAGAGAGAGTCACGTAAGACTTCTAAATTTGATTCATGAAATCATTTATGCTTTTCTTCTCATTTTATGAATGTAGAACTAATGGATCAAAACATAGTCTCATTTATTAATAGTATATGAAATTAGGACCCAAACTATATATAGGTTCATCATTTTTCAATTACAAAGTGTCTCAATCTTCCTTTGTGATAAAAGACAAAAAACTAAGCTTAAAGTCTATCGCATTCCATTTAGAGTCTATCATTTTCTTATTTTTGATACAAGAAAATGATAATAGTCTATTATATCCCTTTCAATATTGTTGTGTTCTTTGAAAAGACTATCGACTATCATATGAATAGCATAGCAATGATTTAAACTCAAGTCTGTAGTTTCTTTAGATAATCGAATATGTAATCTTTCTACATTCTTCTTTGAAATCTATCATCTTAGATAAAATCATTTACAACTTGATTTAATATTTAACACCAAGGAATTCACCAAGAAAAATGACAGAATATGGTGAAGTTGTAAAGTATCTAAGTAAAGTTAATCCGAAGGCACCAAGGAATCACTAGCTTGATGGCCTGAATTCGGTGAGGAGGTGTAGATAAATCTATAAAATAAGAATGATATTATAATCAAATAAATAATAAAACAAATAATGCATTAGCTCATGCATGTTCCACTCATGAAGTAAGTTTTCAAGTCAAGTGGTGGAGATTGGGTTGTTAACCCACAATTTGAAATCCTTGGCTAGGGTGGAATTAGGAAAATTTTCCAGAACAAGTGATCTATGTTCTTGTCCAAATGCTTTAGTTATTTTATCAAATAACTATTGGAACCTCAACCCACTTGGATAGTCTTATGGCTAGATTAATAAACATCCCAAGCCTAACCTTAGGGTAGGGAGGGCCATTCTATTAAATTAGAGTAAGTGGAGATAAGTAATGGTCCACGGTTGGGAGGTCAAGCCTATGTCAATGCTTCTCCTCTCACCAAAGCCAGGGCTTGGACAACAATTAAAAGAAGCTTCAAAAATTATATTTATGTTCATTTAACCTCTATATATTAGTTATTTCAATTCTAGAAGAAAGTCATTTTACTTTATAAATAGTTATTTTTCTTCAAATATCTCAAATTGTATTTCTTTTCAAGAATATCTGCTATTTATTTTTGGTTGAATAACTAGAAGTAGTTGAATGAACATATTTGATAATTACTTCAGCTAATTAAGATAGTTATTTGTTAACATTTCATAGTCTTGGTAAATCAGCATTTGATTTTATTTTAGTTATAATCAATTGTTGAAAACCTTAGTCATGTGAAATAGGAATCAATTTAAATCAAGATCCAAAAAATTATTTTAGAAAAACCATTTGTTACACTACCTTTCCATGAGAAATCTCTAATTAGTTTTTTAGTCTGATCTATCACTTTTATAGAAGCTTTCAAAATATCTAGATAATAGTTGGGGAATGCAGTTAAGACTGATTCGGTCAACAATATCTTGCCAGATAAGGAAAACCACCTGGCTTTCCAAGCCAATATTTTTTTCCTAATTCTTTGAATGACTATAGACTAGTAAGAAGGCTTGTTTGTGCCAACAAAAAAAGGGAGGCCCGAATAAGTTGAAACATGGAAGAATTTTGTGTTTTTATCCCCATCTTTAAGCCAAAGTTCTCATGATTTTTGTCTCCAATACACCTCCTCTCTTTTATATAGTTCTTCTCATTCAATCTATAATTATTTTTGGGAAAGAAGAGTAGCATTGTCTAACCCATGAAGAATAATGTGCTCATTTATGTCTTGTAGTTTAGTTTTGACTTGATCCTTCTCTTGAAAGATGTTGTTGAATACTATTTTATTCTATAACTTGATTTAAGTTTTAACATGCTTAAGTTTACAATAAAACTAAAATATTTTTGTTCATGATACAATCAGTGTTGAAACCCACCAATGATGAAGGAGAGGTAAGAAGTGTAGATGTATGAACCACATTCTTTCAAATTTAAATGAAGGCTTGTGGGTGTGGGCCTTCAAAGCTGAAGAGAGTGAGATGTTCAATTCAACTGGAAAGTCATTTGAATCTGCAAAAGATAAAATCTCTAATTCAACCAAAACCTTTTATTTTTTCCATTGTAGAGAAAGAAAAAATTGGTGAAGCCTCTCTACAATTTGAGGGAACCCATTCTCTTATTGGTCCAACTAACAGATCCTGTCCCAGGCTCAACATCCCATAAAATAATATCTTCCATAAATGTCAAGAAATCCTAAATGGTTTTGAAAAGTGGAAAATTTTTACCATGTTTCTTTGCTACCTTGAGTATGGCATTATAATCTCCTCCCAGAATAAAGTTTAGGTCTTGATGATTTTGAATTAATTCTATTAATGTGTCCCATAACCTATTTTTATCAATAGATTGAAAAGAGCCATAAACATTGATGAGATAAGAAGAAAGACCAAAATTTAGGATTTTAAAGAATTTCCAATTAGTATCTTGACTCAAAATATGTGCCTATAATTTTTTAGGAAACCAAAAATCCCCCATACCACTAGAGGCACCTTGCCTTGCCTATGCATAGCCTTCCACAAGTTCCATTTGGCCACATATCTATCATACATTTCTTGTGATAATTTTGTCTCTTGTAGTAAAATAATATTTACATTGGAGGAATCAATTTGTCGCTTGATCCTATGATGCTTGTTAGAGGCATTTATGTCTTTGACATTCTATGAGACTATCTTCATGGTTGACAAGAAGGGCACCTTGCCCTTCTTGTCAAGCATTTTACTGATGAGAACTTCTCATCAAGAGTTGTTTGAATGATAGCTTCAACTTTTTTTTGAGTTTTAGAACCTGTAGGGGGTCTTCCTATTGGTTTGGAGGACTTTATCCATTTAGCAGCCATAGAGGGAGTCTTCGCTAGCAAAAAGTCCCTAGAATAATCAAATGATGCCTTCTTATTGTCATTATCTAGAACCCAATTATGATCAAAATCCATGGAATTGACTACATTCTCTACCCTCTACTTTAGTTCATAATGAACAAGCTTAGAATCTTGACTCTTACTAGATTTTAGGTCATGAATGTCCACAACATTTTCTATCCCTATTTGACTTGAAGCCATATGAATAACCTCATAATCTTCCTTTTGAATCAATTCATGACCAAGATGCTATAAATCCATTCTTCCTCTAACAAGTGTGTCAAACTATGTAGAAAATATTAAGGGGCTTGGTATAATGCATTATTTTCCCCTGTAAAAACTAAATCCATATGAATACCATCATCATCTACATCTTGGGATAGATCATGGACAAAAGGATTTGTATCCTACTACTCATCAGGTTGAGGGCGAACAATGTTATAACAAGAATCCTTTAGGGAGTTATGTTGACCATCATTACCTAGAGATTCTTGTTCCTTATCTGTCCCACTAAAAAACTAGTCATGTCTACAAGAAACATTGGTTCCTCAAAATTGATCTGTGGATTTGTACTAAAATATTCAGTTACAATATTTGTTGGGAAACCAGCTATTTATTTTATCATACAAACTCCCTCTTTCTCGGCTATCTAATAAATCATGGTAGTTGATAAGTCTATTAATAGTTCATTAGCCATCTGCTTCAGTTCTATCTCTAAGACCTTTGCACACTTATGGCCAAACTATGCATCTGATATTTGTATAGGGCTATCACGATACATTAAAGAATGGGTTAATGTATCATTTTCCTTGAAAGATTCATGGGACTACTAAGGCTAATGGCTGATTAGATAATAGTAGATTCATTTTGCCTTTGCATCCCCAGTCACTGATTTCCCCATGTTTTCTAAACAAAAATTATAATCTACTTATAATTTCCTGAACACAAAGATAGAATGCAACATTTGTAGGTAAAATACTATAAATACTAGTAGCCTATGAACTAATTTATTGAGCTTTCTCTGAAACCTTGAGATGCTTCATAAATAAAGAGCAATTTGCCAAATTGGTTGATAAATCTGAACACACCAAAATGTCTGCCTCTTGGGCTGTGATCTGACACTAATAACTAAAGTGTCCTAGTGCATCTTCATATTGCTGAATCATTTCATCTCCCTGAATAACATCCTCCTACACCAATAAGCCCAAGCTTGGATTTATCTTTATCTATGATGGCAGCTGCTTAACTTCACTCACGAGGAGGCAAACTCTCACCTCACAATTCGAATGCTCATATGGAACAAGATCGTGCTTGACAAAAATTCCTAGATTATTAGCTAGCATTTCTACTATTTATAGATTATTGTATTCAAGAGGAAGAGATGGGAGAGAGATCTACTATGGTTTAAATGGAAAAAGTGTTGGATCTAGTTTAAAATTTAGCACCCACAAAATGGTCACTAGGCCTGACACTTTGAAGAACACTAAATACCTATCATGTTTAGACTCAAAAAAGTATAAAAGTTTTATGCTTTGAGTCTATAAGAAACAAATCTTTGAATCCATTCCATTGGTACTTTGCCCAACTAGAAATCTCTGTAATTTTCAAAGAAAGGTTATTGAACTTACCTATTAAAGTTTTCTACTTTAATATAGCCACATGCGGAAGGATAACATGATCTAGTAGATGAATTTGTCCTACTTGTCCTCCTTGCTATGAAATTTCTTGTCCAGAAGCTTTGCTAGATATTTTTACCCTTTAGATTTTTTCTCTAAAATCTAGAATGAAGTTACCTCTTTTTCTAGCATAGTTGAGGAATCTTTTCTCACCCTTTTCCCCATTCTGGGTTTTTAAATGATTATGTCAAGATCTGAGATGAAATCTACACCTATCCCTATTAAAGAAATGAAATCTAACTTGATCTTGATCTTTTCACCTATGAGAGTCCTTTTGATACTTTTCCGTAATTCACAGATTTTGAGTGTTGGTAGCTGAAGGGTTATTCTTACTAAACTCAACTATATCAAAATATTGGTTACTTGCAAACACAGATTTTGGTAGAGCTTTTGAAAATTACCCTAATTCAAAGGATTCTTTTCCTAAATCTAACCCAGGAAATTGATGGGGACACAACCCAAGAACAAAATGGACACAACAGAAAGGGAAAATTATATTAACTGAGAAAATAAGATAGTACAATAGTACAGAGAAAATAAACTTCAAAACATGCCCTAAGGGCTTACAATAGCATAAATCTGGAGATAATTTCTCCTTACAGTACCTCCTCTCAAACTCCACTCCGAACTGCCTTTTACAATGCCAAAAATCTCCTTAAATAGACCCCGAAGGGTTAAGGACTAGGAGTACATTCTAGAAAGTGCTAGTAGGCATCCACCAACCAAATAGAAGGTTCTGGAAGCTGCAGTAGAAGTTGGCACAAATCTAGAAGAATCTAGAAATGGTAACTAAACTTCCGGGAGGCATAACTTTTGAATCGTAGCTCCGATTGATGAACTGTTTACATTTTTGGAAAGCTCTCGAAGTGGTCTATAGCCATATGGACAATCTTTGCTCGTCCCCCATTTTTTGGCCCTTTTCAAGGTCATTTAATGCCCCTAACCTGACTTTGAAGCATTCTTAGGAGGTCTCCACAACTCAAAAAAAGCAATAAATTTCAAACCGTGGGGCCTTTTGACCTGATTCTTTTTCTAGAATGCTCTAAATAAAAATTACACTCATCTAGCCAATTCACACCTTCTAGGTCACCAAAGTGATGGCCAAATTGCATGCTCCTATTTTTTTGAGATTTTTTAGCACATTGATAGTTGAACTGTGAGAGTTGGAACCTTTATTTGACCCAAATAGGTATCCAAAAATGTAAAGACATGAAACAGAAACTAAGTCTAAGTACATTTTTTTGGGTGACACAGGATTGCCCTTATACCTTTGGATGCTCCTGCATCAGACACCCAGGGTAGATTGAAAAGTGACCCTGTCACTTTATGGATGGTAGAGGAAATCCCAAATGGGAAACCTCAACTACTGAAATCCAAATTGAGTCCTCGATCGACTATCCTTTCCATTTGACCAAATACTCTTCATACTGCCTGTTTCTAGTACCCCTACCCACATGATGATCTAGAATGTCTTCTATCTCCTCCTTCTTAGAAGCAGGAATTGGACATTGCTCTAACACTAGCTCCTCATCTACACCATCATCAAGATACTTTGTTAAATCTGCAATGTTGAAAATGGGAGAAATGTGAATACCATCTGGCAGCTCCACCTCATATGCATTTCCCGAGTCATGTTTCTTCAAAATTTTGCAGGGATCAAATTTCTTCATTTTTAGCTTGTTGTAAGTACCAGTTGGAAATCTTTCTTTTCATAAGTGCACCATGACTAGATCCCCTACTTGGAATTCCTTATGTCTTCTCCTTTTATCAACCCTAGCTTTATATTCTTGATTCATCTTGGTAATGTGTGCTTGAACCTCCTCATGTAGACGCTTGATATGTTCAGAAAATTCTTCCGCTTCAGCACTTGTCATCTCCCCTTGCACTATCTTCCTCAATTCTGGTGCAGTCCTTGGGCTACTCCTATATACAATTTGGAATGGTGATTTTCTAGTACTCCTATTTATAGAGTTATTGTAAGAAAACTCTGCTTGTGCTAGAATCAAATCCCATCCCTTGGGCTTATCTCCAACTAAACTTCTCAACAAATTGCCCAGACTTTTGTTTACCACTTTTGTTTGGCCATCAGTTTGTGGGTGATGCGTGGAACTAAATTTTAGGTCTATTCTCAACTTCTTCCACAATGTCCTCTAGAAATACCCCACAAATCTAGTATCTCTGTCAGAAACTATACTCCTTGGAAGACCATGTAGTCTTACCACCTCTTTGAAAAACAAGTCTGCAATATGGACAACATCATGAGTTTTGTGACATGGAATGAAATGTGCCATTTTGGAGAACCTATCAACCACCACGAATACTGAGTCATTACCCCTTTGTGTCCTTGGAAATCCAAGAACAAAAATCCATACTTATGTCCTCCCATGGCCTTGATGGAATAGGTAATGGCTAATATAGGCCAGTATTGTGACTAAACCCCTTGGCAACTTGACAAACCTGGCAACTCTGTACAAACTTCTTCACATCCTGTGAAATTTGAGGCCAAAAATAATGTTCTCTAAGAATGGCAATGGTCTTATCTCAACCAAAATGTCCTACCATCCCTCCACTGTGTTTCTCCTTAATCAGATTTTCCCTCATGGAACTCCTTGGAATGCACAATTGACTACCTTTGAACAACATGTCATCCTAAATCAAATAGTCTAACCACTTGGTTCTATCTACAACAATAGGTTCTTTACAAGCTTTCCATGCTTCAGCAAAATCATGATCCTCGGGGTAGAAATTCTTGAGTTCATCAAACCCAACTACTTCAACCTGCATTACTATAAGCAACAACTGTCTCCTACTTAGTGCATTTGCAACCCTGTTAGATTTTCCACTTCTATGCTTCAACACAAATGTATAACTCTGCAAGAACTCTACCCACTTCATATGCCTCTGATTCAATTTACCTTGGCTATTTATGTACTGTAATGCCTGATGATCAGTATACCAAAAAAATTCTTTTGGCAATAAATAATGCCTCCATTTCTTTAAGGCTTGAACTATTGCATAGAAATCTTGATCATAAACATAATACTTCTTCTTTGCATCATTCAATTTTTCACTAAAATATGCAATAGGCTTACCTTCTTGGCTTAATACAACCCCAATAGCGCTGCCACTAGCATCACAATCCACCTGGAACACTTTTCTAAAATTTGGAAGTGCCAACATAGGTTGTTCTGTTACCTTCTTCTTCAGCCATTCAAAACTTCTCGCAGCTGCTACAGTCCATTTGAACTCTTTTCTATCCCCTCTTATTGTATCAGTTAGGGGTGCACATATGCCACTGAAATTCCTAATAAACTTCTTGTAAAAACTAACTAGACCATGAAATGATCTTACCTCAGTAGAAGACCTTGGAGTAGGCCATTCCAAGATGGCTTTTACCTTCCCCGGATCCATTTTGAGACCTTCAGGTGATATAACAAACTCACAATAGACTAACTCCCTTTTTGCAAAGTTACACTTCTTTAGATTAATTAAGAGTTTCTCTTCCCTTAGCCTTTCAAGGACACTATGAATATGCAATAAATGTTCTTCCAAATTCTTGCTGAAAATTAAAATATCATCCAAATAAACAATAACAAATTTTCCCAAGAACTTTTTAAGTACCTCATTCATGAGCTGCATGAAGCTGCTTGGGGCGTTCGTCAATCCAAGGGCATGACTAACATCTCATAAAGACCCTCCTTGGTCTTGAAGGTTGTTTTCCACTCATCTCCTTCTCAAATCCATATCTGGTGATAACCACTCTTCAGATCTATCTTTGTGAAGTACTAAGCTCTACTCAAGCAGTCCATAATATCATCCATCCTTGGCAAAGGTAATTGGTACTTGATGGTGATCCTATTTATAGCTTGAGAATCTGTGCACATCCTCCACTCTCCATCCTTCTTTGGTGTGAGTACTACAGGTACTGCACATGGACTCAAGCTCTCTCGAATCAAGCCCTTCCTCAATAACTCCTAAACCTGTCTATTTAGCTCCTCTATTTCAGTAGGAGTCATCCTGTGAGCAGCCTTGTTAGGCAAACTAGCTCCTGGAATCAGATCTATCTGATGACTAATTTTCCTTACTGGTGGCAATCTATCTGGAACATTATCAGAGATAATATCTCCAAACTCCCCTAGTAAATCTGAAACTTCAACTGGTATTTCACCACTACCTTCTTTATCTTTCCTAGGAATCAAAGAATAGCACATATGCTGATGTTTCATGCCATCTAAAAACTTCCTTTCATCAACAAGACAAATCCTAGCACTGCTACATACCTTTTCCCCTTACTTTTTCATGGGCTTCAATTTTTGGTGAACTCCATCCTTTGTCAGAGAGTATGTGTTTGCATGTCCATCATGTACTGCATGTCTATCAAACTGCCATGGTCTACCCAACAATAGATGGCAAACATCCATCGAAATAACATCATAGAGAACTTCATCATGGTAACTCCCAATTTTGAATTTTACTAAACATTGTTCACTTACCAGGACCTTATGATCATCTTTTACCCAAGCAATCCGATAGGGTTGGGGATGTTTCTCCCTCTTGAGCTTCAGCTTAGAGACCATCTCTTCTGATACCAAGTTATCAATGCTACCACCATCAATGATCACGTCACAACATTTATCCTCACTCTTGCATCTGGTACAGAATAGACTCCTCCATTGTCCTAGTTCAATCTCACCACTTAGTAGGACTCTTTCATTTACCAAGGTCTCTCCTCTTTCTACATCCTCTGAATGTGATGATTGTGCATCCTCATCCACATGAGCAACCCTAGCTTGGCCCTCAGCTCTCCTATCTATCCTTCCTTGTCATTGAGGGAATTCAAAGGCACAATGACCTTCTTCATTGCAATGGAAACATGTACCATGGAAGCATCCTCTTCCTTGTCCATGTCCTCTACCTCTTCCTCTTTGATTTCCAAAGTCTTGATCATGGAAGTGGTTGAAACCCTCATTCCTCTGGTTCCTGCTAGTACCCACATCTTCATTTTTTCTTTGGGTTTCATTGCGGCCTCCAGATGACCTACCACTTCCCTTTCCTCCTTGACTGCATCCTCTTTGTCTTCCTTCAAACCTTTTATTTAGCTTCTCTTCAACTCGTAGGGAAAACTGGTATGCCTCTTCAACACTGGTCATTCTTACCAGACTTAATTCCTCCTGGATGCTAGGTCGCAACCCACTGATATAAAGAGCAACCTTCTCCTTATTTTCTTCTGCATGTCTCGCTCTAATCAAGAGTCGATAAAATTCCTCTTTATATTCTTGGATTGATCTTCCTGCTTGCTTTAACCCATGCATCTTCTTAAACAAATCAAGCTCGTAGTCCACAAGAATGAACTGCTTCTTCAATTTGTCCACCATGCGATCCCATCTTGTGATCTTCTCCTTTCCTCTTCTATTTCTTTCCAATTGGACCTATTGCCACCAAATTTTGGCATGGCCTTTCAGTTTGGCCTTTGCAAACTTAACCCTATCTGGGTCCCTGATATCCTCATACTCAAAGTATTCTTCCAGTTCATTGATCCAATCGATCAACTCATCTGGTTTCAAATTTTCTGAAAATACACCAACTTCAATTGTAGATCTTTTCCCAAACTTAGTAATGGCCCTAAAAAGCCTTTCCTCTACATGATTCAGAACTTCCCCATCAAATTCCCCTTCTGGTTCCATTACTTCTTCTTCATTGTCATCCTCACTATCGTCACCTGCGGCAACATTTTCTCCTTTATGAAGCTCCTCTTGCAATGCCTGCACTTGCCTTTGGAGGGCTCTAACCTCCTCAGAATTAATAGCTCTAGCCCTTCCACCACGCTCTCTTCATGGAGGCATCTTCTTAACTCAAACCCACAACCACACAGTCCTGGTGCAAACTGCCTCACAGTTGGTGTTCTATCTACACACTCAGGAAAACCAACTCTGATACCACTTGATGGGGACACAACCCAAGAAAAAAATGGACACAACAGAAAGGGAAAATTATATTAACTAAGAAAATAAGCTATTACAATAGTATAGAGAAAATAAACTTCAAAACATGCCCTAAGGGCTTACAATAGCATAAATCTGGAGATAATTTCTCCTTACAGTACCTCCTCTCAAACTCCACTCTGAACTACCTTTTACAATGCTAGAAATCTCCTTAAATAGACCCCGGAGGGTTAAGGACTAGGAGTACATTCTAGAAAGTGCTAGTAGGCATCCACCGACCAAATAGAAGGTTCTAGAAGCTGCGGTAAAAGTTGGCACAAATCTACAAGAATCTAAAAATGGTAACTGAACTTCCGAGAGGCATAACTTTTGAACTGTAGCTCCGATTGACGAACCGTTTACATTTTTGGAAAGCTCTCGAAGTGCTCTATAGCCATGTGGACAAGCTTTGCTCATCCCCCATTTTTTGGCCCTTTTCAAGGTCATTTAATGCCCCTAAATGACTTTGAAGCATTCTTAGGAGGTCTCTAAAACTCGAAAAACTGCAATAACTTTCAAACTGTGGGGCCTTTTGACCTAATTCTTTTTTCTGGAATGCTCTAAATCACAATTACATTCATCTAGCCAATTCACACCTTCCAGGTCACCAAAATGATGGCCAAATTGCATGCTCCTATTTTTTTGAGATTTTTTAGCACACTGATAGTTGAACTGTGAGAGTTGGAACCTTTATTTGACCCAAATGGGTATCCAAAAATGTAAAGACATGAAACAGAAACTAAGTCTAAGTACATTTTTTTGGGTGACATAGGATTGCCCTTATACCTCTGGATGCTCCTGCATTAGAAATCTAGAATGAGTGCCAACTAGTGAGGACTACTTGGATTGAGGTCACTAAACTAAGAAATTTATGCACTCTCTATCGACCTCCTTCATGTAAGGAAGCAAAGGTGCACGAAATTGCTTCCTATGCTAACCTTTGAGAGGATGATTATGTAAATTCAACTAACTATTACAGAGATCTCAAGAAATGCATAATACCATAATCAAAATAATAATGAACACATAACACAGTGATTATTGTAGGGAAACCTTTCCAAGAGAAAAACCCCACCCTCAAAACCTACACAATGTATTATCAAACCAAGATGATTACAATACACTTGCAATGCAAGTTCTTATAGGAGCACATCACCACAACTCAAACTTGAAGAGACTCCTCATAGCATTATTCTTGCAAACTGAACTCAATTACACAAACATCTCCCCAAGCCCTCCTTTTACAGTGATTTTACAACCTGAAAACCACTTGTGGTTTTACAAAACCATGGGAAAAACTACCATGACACATGTTACGGGCATTTTTGACATTTACATTTCCAATATGAAAAAACAACTAGGTTAAAATAGTAATCTAGTCCATAATTTTGCCTCTTAGTTTAGACCCCCATAAAATTCATAAAATAAGCCTAATATGCTCTAAAAATGGCCTTTCTATATTCTACTATGGATAGGGCACCTTGTGGTATTTTATACACTCTTTTCCAAGATAAAAATAAGTGGAAAACTTCCATAAACAAATTTTGGAATTTTTCAAAAAAAAAAAAAGATTGCTAGGTTGAGACACATGTTCTCAACATTCTACCACTTGTCAAACACCATGCAAGAGTCAGGGATCCAAAATATCATGGACTTAATTGCCAGGGGCTGAGAGGCCCATAGACTCTGAACACCATCTAAATTTCTCTGCACTCATGGGCTTAGTTAATGTATCAACAACATTCACCAAAGTCTCTACCTTTTCTAGCTTCACCTTGTCGTCCTCAACCACATCTCTCACAAAATGATATTGTACATCAATGTGCTTGGTCTTGGCATGAAAATTCAGGTTCTTCACTCGGTAGATTGCACTCTGGCTATCACTATGAATTTTTACTGCACCCTGTTTGAACTCTATATCTGAACACAATCTCTTTAGCTAGATGGCTTCCTTATAGGCATGAGTAGCTACCATATACTCTACCTCAGTGGTGGAAAAAGTGGTCATAGCCTATCACTTGCTCATCCAACTGATTGCACCACCAAATAATGTAAACATGTATGCATTGGTGGATCTTCTATCTACATCACCTGCCCAATATGAATCCACATAGCCTCAAAAATATCCAAGGAATGCTTGTTTCCTATTCCATGAAAACATATCAAGTACTCTAAGGTACCCCGTAAGTATCTAAAAACTCTTTTTATTGCATCCCAATGTGCTCTTTCTAGATTACACATATAAAAATAAAGTACTCCATTACTTGGGCAGTGTTTGGTCTAGTACAGACCATAGCATACATCAAACTTCCAATAGCACTTTGATATGGTACTCGACTCATCTCTTCCATCTCCCATGGGGATGTGGGACACTATGAGCTAGAAAGCTTTGTTCCCATAGTAACAAGAACACTCAATGGTCTTGAATCTTGCATATTAAGCCTTTTCAAAATATTACCAACATACTTACTCTGGCCTAGCCAAAGCTATTTGTTCTTTCTATCTCTTATAATCTCCATTCCCAGAATGTGCCTAGCTACACCAAGATCTTTCATTTCAAACTTTATCAAGAGTTGAGATTTTAACTTTGTAATCAAATCTTTTCCTTTGCCAATAAACAACATGTCATTGACATACAAGGCAATAACCAGAAAACCATCACCATTAGATTTGAAATATACATAGTGATTAGATTTAGATCACACAAATCCCAAACTCAACACATATGTATCAAACTTTCGGTACCACATCCTAGGACTCTATTTTAAACCATACAAGGATTTCTTCAATTCATAGACCAAATGACTTTTACCTTTCACCACATAGGGCTTTGGCAGTGACATACAGATTTCTTCCTCCAAAACTCCATGAAGGAAATTAGTTTTCACATCCATTTGCTCGATCTCTAGATCATAAGCTACTGCAATAGAAAGAAAAAATCCAATTGATGTCATTTTGGCTACTAGAGGAAAAATCTCACCATAATCTACTCCCTCAACCTAAGAGTAACCTTTTGCAACCAAACATGCTTTAGACTTCTCAATGCTTTCATCTAAACCCATCTTCCTTTTGAACAGCCATTTACAACCAACAGGCTTCCATCCTTCAAGCAATGGTACAAGGTCCCATGTTTTCTTTCTCTTAAGAGATGGCATTTCTTCATCCATGGCTATTTTCCAAGACTCTAAATCATTCATAACAAGTGCCTCTTATATAGATCTTGGTCCATCAATATTAGTATTCAATGCAAATATGCATCTCTAATCATTAGGAGAACAACCATACCTTTCGAGTGGTTTCCTTTGTCTAGTAGATCTTCGAACAAGATTTGGTTCAGGTTCATGATTAGGTCATCCCTCTTCCTCTAATTATTTAGAACTCATAGAGCTCTCTTCAACATCTCATCTTTCTAAGGACATCGATTCAACTTTCACAGGTGTAGCAGGAAGTTGAATCACATCTTTCACTATAATAGAAGAAGGCTTAGTTTCTCTAAAAATAACATTTCTAGAATAAAATACCTTTTGTGCAATAGGATCCCAAATCTTTTATCCTTTCACACCATAACTATATCCAATGAAGATAAATTTGGTAGCTTTGTTGTCCAATTTTGTCTGCTTCTCCTTTGGCACATAAGCATCTGCCTCACAACCAAACACTCTCAGATGTCTAAGTGAAGGCTTTGGCCCGACCACACTTCCATTGGCATCTTATCAACAAGAGCTAATGTAGTAGACCTATTTATCAAGTAGTAGTTAGGGGCTATAGCTTCGGCCTAGAACTTTTATTGTTGTCCAGCACCACTTAGCATACTCCTAGCCTTCTCCATCAGGGTCCTATTCATTCTTTCTGCAACTCCATTCTACTGTGGAGAATACAAAGTTGTCTTCTCTCTTTTAATACCACAATCTTTACAAAATGTGTCAAAATTGTTGGAGCAAAATTCGCCACCATTATTATTTCTCAAACATTTTATTTTCTTTCTAGTCTACAATTCAACCATTACTTTAAATTTTTTGAAATGAATGAAAACTTCAGCTTTACTCCTAAGTAAATAAACCCATGTTCTTCTACTGAAATCATCAATGAAAGAAACATAATAAACTAATCTACCAATAGAAGGAACATCATCTAGACCAAATACATCCAAATGGATTAGATCCAAAATACATGAGGACTTATGAGAACTCGAGTAGAACTAATTGTGGTTTTGTTTACCATAGATACAATGCTCACAAAAATTAAATTCAAGATTGCAGTCATTTAACCCATCAACAAGGTTCTTATTTTTCAAGGTCCATAGACCCTTCTCACCTTTTTGGCTAAGTCTCTAGTGCCATAACATGGTCTTCTCTACAAGAAACTTTGATTTAGTAGACAAAGCACCCTTGGGTACCCAAAAACTAGGACCATCTATTAAAAGAGAAATCTTCTCCTTCTCCAACTGAGTAGTCTTTTTCATAATATTATTAGAAGTACTATTGCACTCAATCATTAATGCATCAAGCTAGTACAATGTACTCATTCTGCTTCCTCTTGCTAGTACCATAACACCTCTCACCATTTTTACACCTACTTTAAAAATTTGTAGATGCACACCCACATCTATTAGCTTACTAATGGATAAAAAATTCCTTGCTAGTCTAGGGATATGCAAGACACCATCAAATCTTCTAGTTCTACAATTAGAAAATTTCACACAAATACTTCCATGGCCAACAATATAAAGTACTGAGTTATCACCCAAATACACCATACCACCATCAAAATTTTCATACTTACTAAACTAGTTTCTATTAGGAGTCATGTGGAAAGATGCACCTGAGTTTATTAACCATGCATTTTCACCTACATGAGTGGCCAAGGTTGTGATGAAAGCATCTCCATCTTCCTTCTTGGACTCAGTATCAGAATCTTGCTCCTTCTTCTTCTTTTTCTTATCCTCTTTGCACTCTTTTTGAAAGTGTCCAGGTTTGCCACAATTCCATTTGATTGCCTTAGACTTACCAGGAGATTTTGATCTCCCCTTATTTTTGGACTTAGAATGGCCATGCTGCTTTTTGCACTTACCTATTTCTTTTGGTCTTCCTTGAACACTCAAAGCCTCACTGGCATTTAGAGAGACCTTCCTTCTCATCTCCTTAGAAAGTAGAGAACCAACAATGTCCTCCATCTTTAAGACAACTGAAGTGCTCCCTATAGCCATCATAAGACTATCCCATGAGTTTGGCAATGAACATAGAAAGATTTGACACCTTTCTTCTTTATCCATTGGCACCCCTACTAAGGTCAACTGAGTTACCAACATATTAAATCTTTCTAGATGCTCAAAATTTCATCCACCTTCTTACATTCTCAAGGAATACAACTTCTTCCTCAAGAAAATCTTGTTCACAAGTAATTTTTCTTGATAGATCTCACTTAGCTTTTTCCAAAGCTTCTTCATAGTAGGTTCTTCATGGACATTAATCATAATTGAGTCTGCAAGACACAATATGATGACACCTTTAGCTTTTATGTCGGTCACATCATATTGTGTGACTAAAGTTTGATCTGTGGACCTCAACTTTTTCTCATCAATCACATCCCATAGATCTTGATCAGTTAATAGATCTTCCATCTTCAGCTTCCACATCTTAAAGTTTGTGCTAGAAAACTTTTCAACATCAATTCTCCTTGACATGCTTGCCATCTTTTCAATCCTACAATACAAAAATGAAATACTCTGCACAAGCTCCCACTCAAACATTGACTAGCTCAAAAAACCTTGTACCCAACAAATAGAACCAAAATTGGCCAAGCTCTGATACCACTTGTAAGGAAGCAAAGGTGTGCAGAATCACTTCCTACGCTAATCCTTGAGAGGATGATTATGCAAACTCAACTAACTATTGCAAAGATCTCCAAAAATGCATAATAACATAATCAAAATAACAATGAACACATAACACAGTGATTACCATGGGGGAACCCTTCCGATAGAAAAACCCTACCCTCCAAAACCCACACAATGTATTATCAAACCAATATGATTACAATACACTTGCAATGCAAGTTCTTACATGAGCGCATCACCACAACTCAAACTTGAAGAGATTCCTCCTAGCACCAGTCTTGCAAACTAAACTCAATTACACAAACATTTCCCCAAGCCCTCCTTTTATTGTGATTTTACAACCTAGAAACCACTTGTTCTTTTACAAAACCATGGGCAAAAATACCATGACACATGTTACCCATTTTTGACATTTACATTTCCAATATGGAAAAACAACGAGGTTAAATAGTAATCCCGTCCATAATTTTCTCTCTCAGTTTAGACCCCCATAAAAGTCATAAAAAAAGCCAACTATGCTCTAAAAATGACCCTTCTATATTCTACTATGGATACCTGGTACCTTTTTGTATTTTATACACTATTTTCCAAGATATAAACAAGTGGAAAACTTCAACAAAGCAATTTTCTGGATTTTTCCAAAAAAAAAAAAAAAAAGATTACAAGGTTGAGACACATGTTCTCAACACTTCATCTATCATATATATTGTTGAAATAAGGTTTTTCCTTCCTAATTTGAACACTAGAGATGAAACTTGTGGTTAACAAAAAATGGCTTAGCTAGTTAAACTATTTCTTTCCCAACAAAGATCTTCTCAAATTCCTTCAAACTGCCTAAAACTATTTTTCTTTTCTTCTTTTCAAACCTACAACTGGTGAAGTCTTGAACATATGACATACTATAGCTGATTCCTATTTTTAACAAATATTAACCTTAACAAGAGACGAATCACATATTAATTAAAAATCTTAAATATTAAAAAAAAAAAAAAAAAACCCAAAAAAAATTGTTACACTAGAAATAACAAGTGAATATGTTTAGAGTAATCTCAAGAAGTACCAACAATGCTTTAAAGAACTCTCAAAACTTCAACAATTAGTCCCTAAGTTTATTCAATTTTCACAAACAATCTCTGCCTTTATACTTCTTACTATGGTAGCTTTAACACAATCTACTAGAATTAATAATTATTTTGCCAAAGACATTTAATATTTGAATGATTGGCTTGGAAAATACAATTGATGGTTAGCACTACTTTGTAAGGATGCAAGACAATTACAACACACCCAATTGTTGAATTATCCAAAATAGGACAAATTGTATTAAAGTTGTGGCATTCTTGATTTGAAAGGGATAGGCTTATTTTAGACATTGATGGCACAAATTATTGGATCTTAGATGCAAGACAATCAAAATCATCATATCCATCAACAACCTTCCAACTATTTGATAAAAATGATGGTGAACCAAATGAAGCCTCATTGCAATTGTCACTTGTCAATTCTACATAAGAATCTCTCACAACTCTCACTCTGTTTCCCATTTATCAAAATAGAGGAATCGAATTTGTCAAGAGTAAATTTTATTGCTTCTATTGCCTTGTAAAGTGCTACATTTTCCCAATTTTATTTTAATGTCATCATGCATATGGTGGTCATTGAGTAGGAGCGTCAGCTACACCATTTCCATAGGAAAGAGATGAAATAGTGTGCCCAAGGCAAGACCTAGGTGGGAGTCTTCATTCTCATTTTCTCCTTTTGGTGTGTTCCATTGGAGTCTCCATAGAAATATCCCCTATTTCTTTACACCTTTGACTTCTCAAATACACATATATGAACTTGGCTATATTCTTGATCAAATGCACCTTTGACCAAAAATTAAAAATTGAAAAATACAATGGATTAGCATTTTTTCTTCATGATCTACATATTTTGTTATTGAGAATAATTTCTTTTAAAGAAAAAATCACTATATTTTCAAAGATCTAAAAAAGGAATCTTTGACTTTTGGTACATTCTCTTTGGAGGATAGCTGACGCCCATATAGAGATGGGGCATATGAATAATCTATTGGTGTGAATTTGTAGTGTAGGAGGAGAAAAAACAAAGAGATTAGTGTCTAAACTCACCATTACCTACTACAAATCCTAAAATTTTGTGGCAAGATGACACCAAAAACTTGAACAAGCCATCGATTCGGCCAAATCATCATGTGTCCATGGATATGGAGAATGTGAATAACCATTGCATGTGGATTTTTGAAGGGAGCACCATGATCTGAAATCTTGGAAGCCCTAAAATCTTTAGGTTATCTTTTATTCATCAAATGTTTTCCTTTTCGAATTTTTAAATGGAAAAAGTTTAAAATCCCAACAATTTATGCTTCCACCAATCAAAAAATTAGATGAAATAATCAAATAATACTAGATTTTAAAATATTGATAAGAATACTTTTATTTTAGAAGATTCTCAACTTTCTAGAGGAAGATTATTATAAATATGAATTGAATATATTTTTCTAATAAAGTTGATATATTCTAATAATAAGCAACAAAACACTAAACATATATTACATTTAATAATTTTTAAATTATATTTTTATTTGTTAATTAATATTTATAAATGATAATCTATAAAAATAAATAATTTTAATATACTAATTTTATATATAAGAGATAGTATAATACAAAACAAATGATTTTCAATTGTAACTAAGTCATAAAGAAAATCCAATTATTATCATGTGTACATTCTATTCTATCAATGTTATCTATCACCTTTTTGTCTCACTCTTCCCACTCTCTATCTATTTTGCTAGCTCTCCCCACTATAACTATATCCTATTCTCTCTCCCTCTCTCCCTCTCTCTCCCTACCCATATCTCTCTACCTCTATTTCCCTAACTCACTATCTCTCTTTATATGCCCCTTCTCTCTACCCTATACATACATACATACATACATACATACATACATACATACATATATATACATATATATATATATATACATATATATATATATATACATATATATATATACATATATGTATATATATACATATATATGTATACATATATGTATATATATACATATATATGTATACATATATGTATATATATACATATATATGTATATATATGTATATATACATATATATGTATATATATGTATATATACATATATATGTATATATATACATATATGTATACATATATATGTATATATATACATATATGTATATATATATATAGATATATGTATATATATATATATACATACATACATATATATATACATACATATATCTATATATATATACATATATGTATATATATACATATATGTATATATACATATATGTATATATATACATATATGTATATATATATAGATATATGTATGTATATATATATGTATGTATGTATATATATATATGTATGTATATATATATATGTATGTATATATATATATATATATGTATGTATGTATATATACATGTATGTATATATATATATACATACATATATATATATACATACATATATATATACATATGTATATATATATGTATGTATATATATATATGTATGTATATATATATACATACATGTATATATACATACATACATATATATATATATCCCTACTATTCTTCTCTCTACATGTACCTCCTTTTCTCCATTTCTTCTTGTTCTCTGTCTCTCTCCCTCCCATTATCCTCTCTCTAACTGTTTCAACCTCTATCTATCTTTATATATCTTTCTCTCTCTCATTTTCCTATTTATATCTTTATTTTCTAATCTATCACTCTCTTTGTTTGTTTATTTCTCTCTCTATGTATCTCTTTGTCTATATTTCCCACCCTCTCCCCTTTCCTTATATCTCTATCCCACCATTGATTTATCTTACTATCTATATCTCTACTTGGGGAGAATGTTTACCCTTTCTCCACTCTGATCTACATAGTGTTTATGTGGCAATAAAAAATAGAATCTAAGCATGGATTTTTAGAAGAACATTAACACTTATTTAGGTAGATATGAACTATATTAGAAAAACCTTAGATATGACAACCAAGACATTGAATGAGACAAAACATTATTCGGAGTGGTTTATAAAAGTGTACTAGTGTAATGTGCACTAAAGTAACAAGACTATCCTTATAACCATATTTGCAAGGTTTAAAAAAATAGATTAAAGATAACTTAAACTAAGTTTCCCAATTCAAAAGAATGATAAATGTTCTTAAAAAGAAAAAAGAAAAGAAAAAAAAAATGAATTTATTGGTCATTTGATAAACATAATTTTTTTTGTAAGGTAATGAAAATATAAGTGTAAGAAAAAGCTAAACATAAAACATGTATTTATATGTATAAAAATATGTAAATCAATTTTATTAATGTTTTCTATGATGATTATTATGATATTATAAGTGCCCTCAAGAAAGTCATAAGACTTGTGATTCCAAGTGACAAATGACACAAAAAAGAATAGGATGCACACATGCTAGCCTTACCAGTATAACAACAACCACAAAAAAGAGTAGATCTTCACCTTAAAATTAGGTATAGACTCTTTTACGCTATTGCTTTTGATTTAAATTACATAGAAACAACAATCTAATAAAAAAATCTTTCAATATTATGTATCTACAATATACCATTCTTTCTTATTTATAAAGTGTTTATGATCTTATTAGGTTATGTAATGAAATTTTTGCTCCCTCTTACAACAGAGCAAAATATTGTGAATTTTAAATAGTTTTTTGTTGTTTTACCACCAAATGCACCACTCAATAAAAGTTCACGAAATGTCCCTTACATGATTTCTTGTAATTTTGTGGCACAAATTTGTTTTTATAAATTAGGTGGTATTTTGTGCCATGGGTACCTATACGGTGTTAAGTCCAACAAAGGAGGCTCCTCATGTATTTTGTGAAATGTGAAGAATTATTTCATCGAAGTATAGAGAGTCTTTGCCAAAGTCATTAGAGGTTTCTCTTTGACAAAATCATGGTGGTAGTGGTATGATGATTTGTCTTTACATGGTGTTATGTTTTCAAGTTCATTGTAATTCTAATTATCGACTAAATCTATTAAGACTATAACGAAAAATAATTCATGAGGCTAAAAGATATTTAATTTTAGAAAAATATTAGATTCTTGTCCTAGTTTATTTTATTACAATTTTGTTTCGCTCCAGATTATAATTTATTAAATGTTTATATTAGTAAGTTAGAAAAATGATTTTAGCTTTTCTCTTTATCTAAAAAAAGAGAAAATATTAAATATTTATTAACTAGAGAAACTATAATTAAAATCTTACTATTAAAAATATTACTTTAAAGAAGATTCTATATACTTTAAATTAGATATAATGGTTTATAAATTAAATAAATATTTATAAATTACATTGATCTCATTTAACTTAGGCTTGCATTCCATGTATATCTTGAATATAGATAATGTTTAGATTAGATAAATTTGTTCTTTATTAGGTAAAATAATAGATCTTCAAGGCACCTATAACCCTTTTCATATAGATTTTACTAGAATTTAAAAACCACATACAAAGGTTGTCAAAATATAATGAATACTAGACATTAGTTTAGACATAATAGATTAAAAATAAAAAACACACTACAGAGCCCAATAATTACTAGGTATAACTCCTAAGTATAAACTAGGTATAACTCCTAAGATGCATGCTTTTCATTAACTATGACAAATCACCTTCCAAGATCATTTCCAATACAATCAATTCTTTCAAATATTTTGAAGCTAACATTAATACTTTCTTTGTCAATAATTTTTTTTAGCGATGAAGAGCAGAAGCAGAGAGGGAAGAATGGATTTTCAAAATTTTAATCTCGCCTTTGGTGGGATTCCTCTGGTTGGCTAAGATCAAAATCATAGCCTAGGCCATGGATCAAAGGGAGGGAAGAGAGATTGTTAAGGGAATACAGAGATTGATGAATCGACAAAGAATGGAGATGGACACCCACATGCTCTTAGCAAGGATCCAAGTAAGCCTCCTCTAGTCTCCAAGGTGGCACTTCTTGGGGCACAGACTACAAAATGCTCCTTTCTATTTTGAGTCAATCCATCTAGTAAGTCTTCTTTTCCCATAGTTAAAGTGCTCCTTGGGTCTAAAAAAGGAAATTTTGCAATTGCTATTCTAGACGAGCTTGTCGACCACATCTTTGCTTCTCTAGCTTTAACCCTAGTGGGTAAGTTCATTAGGAAAAGGCCAAATATAGACATTGTTAGATCTTTCACAAAGAAGAAATGGAACCTAAAACGTCAATTCATAGTCACTATGATGGAAAAAGGATTTCCTTCTTTCAACTTTTCCTATATCAAAGACCTCTCAAACATCTTCTGTGAGGGGCCTTGGGTTATTAGCTACTCAACACTAGTCCTCTAGAAGTGGACCTCAAAGCTAGATCTAAATGATTCCTTTTTCTTTTAGGCTCCAATTTGGGTAAGACTTGTAGAGCTTCCTCTAGAATTATGGAATGAGGATGTTTTTGTGGGAGTGGCTAGCTCCTTTGGAGAGCTTCTCTCAATAGACCCAATAACAACATAAAGAAGAAGGATAACCTATGCCCATATCTATATTGGAGTTAGGAAGGGGGTGGATATGCCTAAGCTTCCATTCCTAACTCAGAACTCATGTACAAAAGCTACTTTATGAGATTGTGCTTTTTGCTTGCTTTCATTGTTTGAAATGGGGCTATAAGGCCAAATAATGCTCGAAGGCTAAGGAGGAAAAGAATGGGAAAAAGGCTATCCCCAAACTTGGATCTCAGTAGGATGGGAACAAGATTTGGAAACAAAAGATCAACAAGGATCCTACGACTGGTTGTCTTGACAATTAGGAGGTGGTTGTGGAAATCCTTGTAAAAGAAGTGAATGATTTGGCTCTGATTGATTCATAGATCAAAGCTATGGTGGGAAGAATTTCCTACGATCTGCTAATGGGGAGAGTTGTTATTGTGATACTTCCCTTGAAGTATACTACAGGGCTTCTTCCCCAAAGGGAAAGAGCAAGGAGCCAAGAATGACAAAATGAAGAGGAGGGTGATGTGTAGGCCCTATCCTTACCCTTCGGGGATCATCTAGCTTCCCCTAGATTGGGAACTAGGATTTTGGAGTTGGTAAGAAACTCATCCCCTAAATAGCTATCTAGAATAGAGGCTTGGTTTGAGAATTGTGCAAATGATAAAAAGGGTACTTGGACCCTGGTTACAAGGAAGGAAAGTAGAGAATCTTCCTCGATATCACTAGTAGCAACTAGGAGTAGAGTGAAAGCTGATGTTGGAGCTAAAATTAAGACTCCAGGGAGAAGGAGTTTAAGCCAATCCATTCAAGAGGAGGCTAGAAGAAATGTGGCAGATGAGAGCCAAAGGACCATCAAAAAGGAATTTTTTATTAAAAAGAAATGAAGATAATATCTTGGAATATAAGGGTGCTAAATAGAGCCCATAAACAAGAAATAATTAGGAATATGATTAGAGACCACAGACCTAATTTTATGTTGATTCGAGAAACCAAAATGAAGAAAAATCTAGTGGGTAAGATTTCTTTTAGTACAAGCATGGATGGAGAGGCCACCAATGCAAAGGGCACCTCTAGGGGTCTACTCATACTCTTCAACCACAAGAATTTTCAAGTCACCAGCATTCATAATGAAGGTAACATCCTATTATGTAAAGTTTTACACATTTATAGTAAAGATTCCTAGTTTCATTTGAATGTGTATGGCCCTACCTCTAAGTGGGAGAGGAAGGATTATTTCACCAAACTCTACTCCCTCATTCAAAATTGCAACCTTGATAAGGGTATCACAATGGGATACTTCAATACTCCCCTCTCTGATGAGTAAAAATCTAGGGGTTTGGCACTAGACCTAGATAGCAAGATGGATCTTTCTTTTTTCATAAATAGTTTGGCTCTCCTAGATGTAGATCTTTCTCGTGAGTTTTTCATTTGGTACAATAGTAATTTAGGGAGTGAATGTATCTAGGTCTCCCTTGATTAAGCCCTCATGTCACTTGGCTAGTTGAACCTCTTCTGCAACAAGCTCTCCCTTCTCCCTAGAGTTGGGTCTGATCATTCTCGAACTATCTCCCTTTCTTTAGCTCCTCTCTCAATGAAGTGAAACTTCCCTTTTCATTTTGAGAAGACGTGGATCTCCCACCCAGACCTATTATCTAGGATCTCCTCTTGGTGGAACATCAATGTGGCAAGGACAACTATGTTCAAGGTTGCCAAGAAATTGAGAAATTTTAAAAGAAATATCAAAATCTAGAACTAGTTGGATTTTGGTCATATTTTCTAGGCCAAGGACAAGGTGACTGATCAACTTCTTTCTATTTAGGACATCATTCAAAAGGAAGGGTATAGTGAATACCTTAGAATCACATAGATTTTTATACTCTTTGACCTCCACAACATCATTAGTAGAGAAGACAAATTCTAGAAACAAAGATCCAAAATTGACTGGTGCAAAGAGGGAGATCAAAATACCAAGTTTTTCCACCTTTCCACACTAGAGCACAAAGAAAATAACTAGATTTCAAGCATGAAGAAGGGCCAATCCTTGTTACTTGATGTAAAGGACACTTCTGTTGAGGCTGTTAAATTTTTCTCTTCTCTCCTTTCTAGGGATTCCCCTTTGTCTATGGAAGATGAGAAGGAAATTGTCTCCTCCTTTCCTTAGCTAATTTAGCCTCACCATAATGTAATGATGTGGGCTATACCTAACTATTTGGAAGTGAAGCAAGTTCTATTCTCTCTCATTGCTGATAAACCCCCAAGGTTGGATGGTTTTCTAACTTTCTTCTTCTAGGTTTATTGGGAGGTGGTCAAGATGGATGTTGTCAAGGTGGTGCAAGAATTCATTGGGGCCAAGAATCTACTAAAAGAGCTCAACTCTACCTTTCTAGTTCTTATCCCTAAAACCCCTAGGCTGGATACTATGGACCAATTTGGGCCCATTAGTCTCTAAAATTTTCTCTACAAGATCATCTTGAAAGTTCTAATGATCAAAATTCTTGAGGTCCTCCATTTGATCATTTCTCCATAGTAGATTGGTTTTCTTCCTAGTAGATTAAATCTTGGACTCTATAAGGTAAAAATACAAACCTTTATAAAGAAACAAGATATCAAAATGTGACAGTTAACTATTAATGAAAAAAAAATGGTATTTGTGTTTAGAATATGAAGATGATGTAAACTGATGAAATGTGTAGAACTAGATGAATTTTATTATGCCTATAATTTGTATAATTTTTTTGAGTAAGAATTTATTCATTTTATTTTATTTTGAAGTCCCTTTTTAATTGTAAAAAATATAGGGTATAGTTCCCATCAAACAAGTATATGCAAATCATATTTTTTTGTTCTGATTTGAAAATATCTTATAGTTGACATGTATAGCTAGGGAACAAAAAAAGAAATAATTATTTTTGATGTATATTTTCTTTGTTATAAGTACTCAAGTTCGACCTTATCAGAATCCAATAGTTTTTTCCTTCCATCAAACTTCCCTATGAAATCTATACCTTCTTGAAAAAAAATAACATATTTATGAAGATGATTCTTTCCTCTAAAGATAAATATGATTTTTAAATTTTTTTGATATAATTTACTATTTTTTTCCTTTTTTGAGGGAGCATCTTCTAAAATGTTGAAATATCGACTTTTAATATTTTTGAGATTATAACATATTATAACTAATCAAAACACTCAAAAATTATATGATGATGATACTGAATCTGAGATCTATAAAAAGGTATTTTAAGTTTTTAAAAAAAATTGAGTTTTGATAGAGAAATGAGATTTAAACAAAATAGGTTTTAGTATCCTAAATGGTGACATAGATCTATTCTTTTAGCCTATAATGTTGTTTCATGAAGTAATTCATTCTTTGGAGGATGGGGGGAGGGAGGGTCCCCTCCTCAAGTTGGATCTCTCTAAAGCCTATGACTAAGTGGACTAGTCTTTCCTTGGAACAGTTCTCTAGGCTGTCAGTTTTGACCACCATATTTGCAATCTTATTTCTAAACTTGTTTCCAACTCTTTGGTAGCTATCATTATTAATGAGGCTCCTTCTATCTTCTTCAACCTGTTGAGAGCATTAAGTCAGGGAGATCCTCTTTCTCCCATCCTCTTCATCATCATGGCAAAGTGTATTGGTAGATTGATCCAGAGAAAAAGATAGGAAGGGTCCTTGAGAGGAATCAAACCTTCATTAGGGCAGTTATCATTCACTCACCAACAATTTGTGGATGACATTATAATGGGAGGAGAAGCTTCAATTTTGGAGGCCAAATTGATCAAGAGCCTATTGGATATGTACACCAAGCGAACTAGCCAGCTTATTAATTGGACAAAAAGTTCAGTATTCTTTATCAATGCCTTGTAGATAGAAAAAGGAAGATTGTAGGTATTCTTGGTTGTGGGATTGGGAGCCTATGTGCAAGCTATCTTAGACTCCCATTGGGGACTAAGTTGCCAGATTCTTTTTGGAAGGGTCTTATTGACAAGTTCAACAAGAAACTAGTAGGCTAGAAAGGAACCATTGTCAGCCAAGTTGGCAAATTCCTTTTGGTGAATGCCACCCTTCAGAACCTCCCCACATATGTCTTGAGTCTCTATGAGATTCTGGTCGAATATGTTGAGATAATGGAAAAAGTTCAAAGAAATTTTCTATGGTCTAGTGTGGAAGAACATAATAGATACCCTCTTGTGGCTTGGGATAATGTTTTCCTCCCCAAGTGTTATGGGGGCCTAGGAATTAGAAAACTTAGGCATCTCAATAACGTCCACCAAGCTAAGAAGATTTGGAGAATATTAATAGCACTAGAGAATGGACAGATATTCTAGTGGATAACTATATTAGGAGACCCTCTCTAAGATATTTGCTCAATGAATCTGACATCCCAACTGGCTCAATTATATGGACTGGGATCTTAAAGGAAAGAATCCTAGCTAATTCCAAGGCCAAATAGAAAGTGGAAAATGGAGAGAATATCCTCTTATAACAAGATAATTGGCTGATTTAGGGCCCTCTCATTAATAACCCCATTTATGATAGTTGGGCCAACACTTGCATAAGGCTATTTGGACTGAAAGTAAGTGACTATAGAATGAACTAGGGATAGAGAGACATGTCCTTGATATCAAATGATCTCAAGCCAATAATGATGATTGAACTCTTTGATTTTGAACAACAATAAGGATGAACTGATATGGGAAGGCAATACAAGTGGATCCTACTCAGTGACCTTGGGGTACAACTCCCTTTGGAATCTAAATAAGAAGCCCCCTTGGGCTAAGGCCTAGATGCCTAGCCTTACCCCTAAAATCAACATTTTCTTCTGGCTATTGCTTAAAGATAAAATTATCACTCTAGATAACTTGGAAAAAAGAGGTCAGTATATCCCTAACACATGTATTCTTTGCAAGAATCACTTGGAGATGGTCAACCACATCTTCATTCATTGCCCCTATTTCATGGAGGTTTGGGATAATCTCACCAAGAACTATGGTGTTAATTAGAGTAAGCCAAGGAATATCCTAAACTTCTTCTACCAATGGGATAGCATGTTCAAAGGTATGAATCTACATAGTATAAGCATATGAACTCTACCCCACTTTTGTTGGGGAGTATGGAAAGAGTGAAACAATTGAATCTTTAGAGACAGAGAGGTTCCTACTAAGGTGCTTATAGAAAAAATCAACCTGAGAGAAAATTTTCTTATTAGGAAGGGTGGCATTCCTGATGAAAGGGGTAATAGTAAGGATAGAGAGAAGGAGAGGAGAATGAATAGACAAGGGGGTCAAGTGGAAACTCCCCCATGAAGGATGGCACAAAGTAAAATTTGATGGAGTGGCCAAAGGCAACCTTGGTCCTAGTAGATGTGGGGGTGTCATCAGAAATAGCCATGGTGCTAGCATTGCTGCTCTCTCCAACCCCTTAGGAAACTAGAAAAAATCACTATGCTAAAGCTGACACTACCCTCTACACTACTAAACTAGTGTTGGAAGTGGGAGTTAAACATCTATGGTTGGAAGGGGATTCAAAAAATATCATTAGATGCATAAAAGGTGATCTCCACCCTACTTGGGCCATTGCAAACATAGTGGAAGAAATATGCATTACCCTTGGCAAATTTTATAGTGTATATGTTAGCCATGAGTACAAGGAATCTAACTTGGTGGTTGACTAGTTTGCCAACGAGGCAGTCAAGAATGAGATGGTGAGGATATGGACCATTGAAGGGAATATTCTATCAATTGTGAAAGGTTTAACTGATCAAGAGAGGATCCAGAGAAATACGGGTGAAACCACTTTGAATTCACATTGAAATCACTAGTTAAATTATGGAAAGTAATGCAAAAATGTGCATAGGCCAATGTAATTATGGAAAGTATGGGGCGAACTAGTGGACAATGCATTTTCTATCTAATCACCATGCTTTATGGGTTATTTATTTTCTTTTCTAAATTTTTGGAATTGAAAGGAAAGGCGGTCTTAGAAAAAATAAATAGAGGATCAACAAAGGAGCAAATAGAAATATGTTTATGTGACATGCAACAACCCAACAGAATGAGATGGTCAGAGACTGGAGTAGAAGAGAACTAGTTGGAGAGGCAAAGAAATGGAAATAGACAACCAAGGTTTGGGAGAAACTCAATAATAAAGGAATTTCTAACTACATTACCAAGCTTCATGGGTATGACTCAGCAGTTACTAATCTCATGGTCAATTCTTGGAAGGATGGTAGGATTAAGATAGATGGGGTTTCGTATCATGATGATGTGGGGGTCATTGCCCATGTTACTAAAATTCCTACTGAGGATTTGGAGTTTAGCAAATTCGATGAAGGATTTTTCCATGAATACAGAAGAGAAGAAGGAGCTAGTGAAAATAGAGATTTATTATGAGATGGACTCTATCAAGAAGCTCTAGAGGTATGTGTTGTGGGCTATCATTATGTTAGTTTCTTTGGATACAAGGTTTGATAGTGTTAGAACTCACCACTTTGTACTGCTTAACCACTTATGTTATGGTGTTAAAGTCCCTTTTCCTTTTTACCTTTATTCTTCTATGAACAAGAGTATTTTAGGGTATAAGGAAAAACCTAGTGCTAAACCTACCTTGCACAAGGGTTTACTTCTTCTAATTTTTTAATACTTTAAGGTCAAGTCTAGGAGTAAGCCTCTACATCATGTTGTGGCTACTTTTGAGGAGACAAGGAGTTCCAATTTCTCCTTAGACATGGAGGGAAACCTGAGTTTAAGTTTGAAGGAGGAGGAAGCCTATTAGTCTCTAGGCAAGAAGAGTAAGGGGAGAGTCAAGTGAATTCCCATTCTTGAAAAAAACCCTTGCAAGAAAAGACCTAGGGGCCATATGCCTAAAAATTTTGGCCAAGTGGATGATGAATACAATGAGGAAGGAGATGACATGGACATAGATGAGGAGACCAAGAATGTGGATGTTGAGACTAAAGCGAAGTTGGTTGCTACCCACAAAAAGAAGTAGAGGAAGATCAGGGAGTAGGATATGCTATTGGAAGGGGATAATGATATGGGGCTAGAGCTATCTTTTCTTCCTTCCCCTCCCAAGCCCCCATAAGAGCAAGAAAATGAGAAAATGGAGGAGGGTGACACAAGTGGTGTGGTGGAAATTAAAGATAGACAGATGGAATGCAAGAACTTCAATGCTAGAACTTATAAAATGGGGATTCTCAGAGAAGCTATGAACCCCCAAATCCTTGAAGAAAATGAGGGGAAAGTCTAGTTGGATGAGCTCATTGATTCGATGCTAGTGGCCATTTCTAATAATGTGAGTGAGGTGGGTATGAACTTTCTCAATAATGCAAAAAAAAACATGGTTGACAACTTCTAATCTATAAAATGGATCTTTCATGAGCTAAAGGAAGTTAAAGAAAGGTTGGGGCAGATGGAAAGCCAAGTGAAGAAGAATGAGCAAAGGAACTAGACCAACCTAGGGGATTAAATTACGATTGTTGAAGACAAGATGATAAATATGGATAACTTCAACTTTAGCATGGCTAATCAAATGCTCATCATTCTCAAATCTCTCAATGATAACATTGTTAGTCTTAGTGGCAAGCTAAAAACTAGGGGGCATGTTGTGAAGGAGGAGGGAAAGGAAAATGATGAAGACAAGATGGAAGAGGGAACCATAATGGACATAACTCAAAGCCACATAGATCAAAGCTATGAGAAGGACTAGGAACTCTTAGCAGAGGAGTTTTAGAGAATCAAGGATGTGGTAAAGACCATCCAATACCTTGAGAGGAGGGTGGGGGAGAAAGTGAAGAATATATAGGTGTCGACTTTGGCTATTGTCTTCTCTATTCATTTTTTCTTTAGCTTTTTGCCTATCCTTTGTTTCAACCTTTCTATTGCTAGGCATTTTTTGTTAATTTACTACCTTTTTTATGTAAGACATATTGGGTTTCAGGATCCTTGTAACACCTTTTTTTCTTAATAAAAAGCATTAATACTTGCTTCTCATTTGCAGAACAATGAATTAAATTTTACTCTTAAATCATTTCCCTAACAAAAGAGATCATTAAATCAAAATAACTACAAAAGATATCATTGATATTTTCTTGAATTTAAAATAATTAACACAACCCTTTAAATTTATGATCTAAACAAAAATCTAGTACCACTAATAAAGTATGTTGTATTATGGAGCCAACAACATATCTTAGCTAACCCATTGCAACCCAAGGTGAAATTTCTACTTATATACAAATAAAAAAATACATTTTAAAATGCCTCTAACAACATATCTTCAACATATCCATTGCAACCCAAGATGCAATTACTAGTTCTGCCAAAGGTGTTTCCTATATGAGATGGAGGAGCTAATATTTACAATCAATGGCTCAAAGTTTCTAGAAGATATTGTCAACCATTTAGTACATCTTGGCCATTGGTTTCCATCATTAAATTTACCTTGTTTTACACACATCTGTAATGCACAAAAAAATGTTTAGATAGTGGAAAGTTCATTGTTAATAGTTTACATGTTGAAAGTTTGTGATGTATTCAATAGTTGAAACTAGGTGAAAAAATAGTCAACCATTAGATTAATCTAAGTCATCCATATTTCAATAAATTAAATTTAATAATCATCAATATATCACCCCAGTCTCCTATTTCTTTCCCTTTTGGTTGCATGAAAAAATGAAATCCTATGATTCTTTTGGATTTGGCTCTATTTACTCAACTATAAAGAAGACAATTTATGTATAATAGGTCTTTTAAAATCAATGCATAGGATAAAGTAGAGAGTGGTATCTAGCACCTAGAGGCCCCATTTGTTAGAAAAAAATAGTTCACCAATATAACTAAGATGGGGATAGGGTGGGGGTGAATCAGTTATATGATGATTTAAAACATTTATCCTTTTAAACAATCTTGACCATTCAACCAAAGTAAACAACAACCATAAAGAGATGCACATAAATAATTACACTAGATATGTTGACTAGGGAAACCCTTGATCAGAGGGAAAACCTCAGTGGGAACGATGTCCAAAAAATGATGTACTAATATGAATATTCCTTGTTAGAAGATGGAAACTATTAAGAGTCTATTATAACATTTAGTACAAAGAATCCATGTTAGGAGATTCCAACCCTATTAGGAGTTGTGCCAACCTTGTTAAGAGTTGTGGAAGGTAGTTGAACCCACTATCCAAACAACTTCAGGATTAGATCAATGAACCCACTACCTAAGTGACCTCGGTATTATTCCTTTCAGAATAATAGCTATATAATAGGCTTTTACTTCTTCCTCTATCTAGTACATCAGACTCCTTCACCTTTAGATCATGTAACCAGATTTGGAACTTTGTGATCAGTAATAATAACCCTTAAGGTCACTTAGATGCATTAGCATGTCACTCTACTCTACTACTTATTAATTCACAAGTATTCTTCATCCTCATATATCAAACACAAAAATCACCTTTCCTCTTTACCACACTTAATTAATAAATCCTTGAGTTGGCTTCATACTTCGTTATCATACATTAATTAAATGAAATACACATTTAATTAATACTGCTAGCTCATAGTTATACACAAAATTTCACATGTCTGACTTCTATACATGTGCACTCTCTAATGTCATCAATAGTCAGTATACTATCTCCAGTTAAATGTACAACCCTTTATTATAAATGTAATAAGCTATAGCAATCACATAGTAGAAACTGCTTTCCTAATACATTGTTTCTATACAGTTCTCTATAAATCAATCATATCTTCTGTATATTGTCAATTTAGGTTTTGCCCACTTATTCATGTAACAAATAAACAATGTAATATGTGTTAGTAACTGCACATCATTGGATAAGTAATATAATGTTCTCAATTTAGAAATCATAGTCTACTACTATGTCACTCTTTTACACACTTATTACTATGTTGTCATCAATGAAATACATAGTTATAAATACATCATAACAATGTTCTAAAATGCTCCCCAATGGCATCAACATTCATGCTAACAATCTCCCCCTTTGGCATTGATGGCAACATAGATGAAAAACATCTAGTTCCAAGAATAGCAACAAGTTTTTTCTTTATTTGAATCCTCTTCATCAATCAAATTTTGCTTTATGAAAATCCTCTATTACAAAACTTCTCCCTCATAGTACAATTCTTTTCATGCCATACTTCTCCCCCATTGACATCAATGTCAAAGATAGTACACAAATGGTAAAATTTTCTTGAACATCTAGCTTATCAATGTGGCCACAAGCTAGTCTATTGCTTGACAACTTTGTATATAAATCCAGAAACAACTCAAGTGTCTAAAGACACTATTGTATATGAATTACCAATTACCAATTACCGAGAGTCCTTTGCTAACTCTGTTCAACATAGACAATCCCCCATGGAGGAAGCATCAACATTTAGTCTAGTCTAATAATGATGCTATGTACCATGGATTGATGCACTTTTACATCTTTTATTCTAAAATAGGTAGGGGCATAACCACAAGCATACCTCTTAAGTACTCAAATGTATCCTTTGGTAAGGCCTTTGTGAAAATGCCTATAATCTATTACTTAGTGTTAATGTACTCTAATCTAATTCCTTTCTCTGCAACTTCCTCTTTCAACACATGATATTTTATAGAGATGTGCTTAGTTTTAGAATGTAAAACAAGATTCTTAGACATGTTAATTGTTCTTTTCTTATCACAGTAAATAATAATAGGTTCTTTGAATTTAATTCCAATATCCTTCATCATCTGATTCATCCATATAACTTGATTACAATTGTTTGCTGCTATAACATATTCTGCTTCTGCAGTACTTTGTGAAGTGTAATCTTGTTTCTTTCTTAGCCAAGAAATCAATATTCACCTAGAAAGAATACTCCTTCATTGGTTCTTTTTCTATCATCCATATCTCTAGCCCAATCAACATCAGTATAAGTGCAAAGAGTAAAATCGTTACTTTTGTCATACCAAATGCCATAATTAGATGTCCCTTTTAGATATCTAAATATCTTTTTTATTATTGCATAGTGATTTTCTTTAGGATTAGCTTGAAATCTTGCCACAATTCCAATCGCATTTTCTATATCAAGTCTACTATGAGTTAGATATTGCAATCCTCCAATCATAGATCTATGCTTATTTTGTTCAATAGTAGGTGTCTCATCCTTGCTTGATAACTCGTGACCAATTATCATAGGAGTTCCAATAGGTTTAAAATTTTCTATTCTAAATCTTTTCAGCAAATCTTTCAAATACTTGGTCTAAGAAATAAAGATTCCTTCTTTGTTTTGAACAATTTGAATTCCTAAGAACAATTTCATTTCTCCTATCATGCTCATCTCAAATTCATTCTTCATATCTTCTAAGAATTTGTTAGTGGCTTCATCATTTCCTCCAAAAATGATATCATCAACAAATACAATGATTATCAACAAACAATTTTCTATCTCTTTCAGGTACAAATTGCTATCTATTGTTCCTTTAGCAAATCCAAGCTTTGCTAAGTATTTATCTAATCTTCCATACCAGGTTCTAGGTGCTTGCTTTAATCCATACAAGGCTTTCTTTAATTTGAAAACCATATCCTTATCTTCTGTCAAAGGAAAACCTTCTAGCTACTCAATATAAACTTCTTCAAGCTCTCCATTCAAGAATATTGACTTAACATCCATCTGATATACCTTTAAGTTTTTATTTGGTGCATATTCTAAGAACATTCTGACTACTTCCATTTTAGCCATAGGTGCATATGTTTCCTCATTGTCAATTGCTTCTTGTTTAGAATAACCTTTGCATACCAGTCTTGCTTTTTTTCCTATTACTTCTCGTTGTTCATTCATTTTGTTTCTGAATACCCATTTTGTGCCAATCACATTTTTCTCCTTAGGTCTAGGGACTAGTTCCCATGTGCCATTCTTTATTATCTATTAAAGTTCTTCCTCCATTGCTTTCATCCAATGATCATCCTTGATTGCTTCATCTACACGTTTTTGGTTCTACTTGAGATATTAGGCATAGTTCTTCATTGATTCTTCTTCTTTTCATTACACCTTTTTCTTTACTTCCTATAATATGATTAGCAGGATGATTTCTTATCATATTCTTATTTGGGGTAAGAGTTGCTACTTCCATTTTTATTTCTAGCAATACACTCTATTCTTCTCTTACTTCTTCAGTTTGCACATTATCCTGCAAGACATTATTAGCCTTGAGAAATAATTCATACATATGTTGGTCATCCCAAAATAATCATCTCCATCAGAATTGTAACCCATCACTTTCTCTTTGGTGCCAAACTTTTCATCTATTCTCACATTTGCACACTCTACTATAGCTTTTGTTCTATAGTTGAAACATCTGTAAGCTTTACTTTTTAATGAATAGCCAAGAAACATACCTTCATCACTCCTTGGATTAAACTTACTGATGCCATCATCTCTTTTGATGTAGAATTTGCTTCCAAATATTTTGAAGTATTTGACTAATGGTGAGTATTCAAACTGTAACTCATAAGGTGTTTTCTCCATACCTTTTCTGATTTGTACTCTGTTTAGAGTGTATACTGTATGCACCCTAAGATGGTCGCCTAGACTATGGACCCCAATTATTCAATTGATCAATTTATCAATTTCCTGAATCAATGGTTTGCAATATTTCATTAAATCAATTTCCTTGATCAAATTCAATTATTTATTTTTCTAAGGTTAATCATTTTATCATAAGTCTTATTTAATTAAAAGAAAATCTTCCTTTTAATTAAATAAAAGAAGTTTGCATTTAATTAAAAGAAAATCTCTCTTTTAATTAAATTCATCCACATTTAATTAATTAAGAGAAAAACCCCTCTTTTAATTTAATTAAATAAATCCCACATGAAAAAGGAAATGAAATAAATAAAAATTAAATAAATTCCTTTTTCCTTCCCTCATTTAATTCTTCTCCTCTTTTCTCATTGGTGGAATCTTGTCTCACATGGATCAAATTTTATTATCCCATATTGGTTGTGAGAATCCTCTTACCTCCATATTTTCCTTTATAAGGGAGAGCCCTCTCCTCATTTTAGACATCCATTATTATTCTATTGTTATGCTGAAAGTTTGAACATCCATTATTATGCTATTGTTATGCTTCAGTTTTTGAGAGCAATTTTTGAAGGAGTTTGAATACTAAAACTTTTTGTGGAGAACTTCTATATTCTTGTCTTATTCTCTCTTGCATCCATGGCTTCCATCATGAGGTTTCATCCTTGCCTTTTCATATTATCTTAGAGTCATATTTATTTTCATTGACTAATATTGCATTCTTATTTCTTTTCATAGATTAGATTTCCTTTCTTGCATTTCTTTGCATTGTTATCATATAGATTAGTTTCCATTTCCATTTGTATCCATATTTTGTATCCTTCAATCTCTTGTTTCATGGTGTACTTGCATGGGTACCAACTAGGTTAAATTGAGGGCCTCCATTACAAACCCTTGCACTCCATGAATAGAGAGCTATGAGCCACCATTCAAGACCTCATTCTTAAGAAATCTTGGATATAATGACTCATAGAAGTGTGCCCACATTTTAGTCATACATATACTGCTTCTCTCTAGAAAATCTTTGGTACATCATTTTTGAATAACATAGCTGTTGTTGCTTCAACAATTGATCTATTTCTTCTTTCAACAATCCTATTCTACTCGGGTGTATGGGGTGAAGATAGCTATCTCATGATTCCATGCTCTTCACAGTAGATATTGAATTCTCTAGAAGTGAATTCTCCTCCTCTATTAGATCTTAAGCTCTTTATTTTGACTCCAGATTCATTCTCTACTTTGTTCTTGAATATCCTAAATTCTCAAATGCTTTTAATTTTTCTTTTAGAAAATCTACCCACATAATTTTGGTAAAATCATCAACAAAAATTATAAAAACCTTTCTCCATAGAATCCTCTTGTTCTTGCGGGACCACTCAAATCTATATGAACCAATTCCAACTTTTGTGTAGTACCAAACTACTTGCTAGGAATTGAAACTCTCTTCTGCTTAGCCAAGATACATTCCTTACAAATAATGTGAGTTGTCTTAGTGCTCTTAGGTAAATCTCTCAGAGAAAGTGTATTACTAGCTTTCACAATGTTGTCAAAGTTTATGTGATAAAATCTTCTATACCATAACCATATGTTGTCAATTTTAGCTACTAAACAAGTAATTTTAGTTGTGTTTGACTAAAATACATTACCTCTAGTTCTTGTGCCAGTACCAAGCAATTTTCCTTCCTTGTCCTTGATGATGCATTAGTCATTACCAAACTATACTTGGCAACCTTTGTCCATAATTTGTCCAACACTTAACAAGTTATGTTTCTATCCATTAACAAAATAAACATCATTAGTATTTGTTGTACCATCAAGTGTGATAGATCCAATTATTGTGATGTGACAAGCTACATTACTCCCTACTCTAACAATTCCTCCATCATGGCTTCTAAATTTGACAGATTTTCTCATATCACTAGTCATGTGATGTGAACATCCACTATCAATGATCCAATCTTTCCTTTTGACTTGTGAAATCAGCTTGCTTTCTTCTCTAATTTCTCTATCAAGACCATCCTCTTTTATAGCTATGAATCCTAATTCATCTTCACTTTTTTTTTTATCAGATTCTTCTTCTTCTTCTTCTTCTTCTTCTTCTTCATTAGCATATAAACAATTTCTAGGTCTTCTAGATTTGAATCTTCCCTTATACTTTCTTTCTCTTTTGGGACACTTAGATGCATAATGACCATATTCATTACATGTCCAACATTTAAAGATATTATTACCATGTTTTTCTCCTTCCACTAGAAGAGCCACTCCTTCTTAGATCTTTTTGTCAATAGAATTATTGCTGGTAGAAATGTCTCCTTGCACTTTTGTGTTCCTTGCTAGACTAGGTTTAATGTTAAATGTACTAAATGATATCTCAACTTTTGCTAATTCTCCAGATTGTTTCAAATTGAACAAACAATGTTTCTTTGGTGAAATTAGTGGTAAAAGGTGACATTACTCTAATGATCTATGTTATTTTCTTGAAAGGTGGCATCAAACTTTTCAAGATCTTCCATATTACTTCATCGTCAGATTTATTTCCACCAAGAGATGTGATTCCTAAAACAATCTCAAATATTCTACCAATATAGCTTCTTATAGATTCATCTTCCATCATTTTAGCATCTTGGAATGCAAAATATAGATTTTGTAATCCAACTCCTTTTGCATGTGTATCACATTCATAATTAGCTTCTAAAGTTTTCCAAATTTCATGAGATATTTTGAGTTGTTTTACTTGACTATACTCACTTTCAGGTAGAGCTAACAATATTGCTTCTCTTGCCCTTATGTTGCACATAAATACTTCTCTTTGTTCCTTAGTACAACTTTCAAAATTGTCTTCTTCCGTAATGTTTTAAGATGCCTTGGTTACAAGCAAATATCTTGGACCCATGGACAAGAGATGATTCTTCATTTTATCCTTCTATCTATCATAATTTGTGCCATCACATCTCAGACTTTCCTTTCTGAACATGTTCACCATGGATCTCCCAAAGTTAATTTTTTTCTTCAAGGACTTGATGCTTTGATACCAATTGTTAAAATCAATAGTTCACCAATATAACTAAGAGGGGGGTAGGGGGTGAATTAGTTATATGATGATTTGAGAAATTTATCCTTTTAAACAATCTTGAGCATTCAACCAAAGTAAACATCAACTGTAAAGAGATGCACATAAATAATTACACTAAATATGTTGACTAGGGAAACCCTTGATTAGAGGGAAAACTCTAGTGGGAATGATGCCCACAAAATGATGTACTAATATGAATATTCTTTGTTAGAGGATGGAACCTATTAGGAGTCTATTACAACATTTAGTACTAAGATTCCTTGTTAGGAGACCTTGAATCCCTATTAGGAGATTCCAACCCTATTAGGACTTGTGGAACATAGTTGAACCCACTATCCAAATAGTTTCAAGATTAGATCAACAAAACCACTATCTAATTGACCTTGGTACTATTCCTTTTAGAATAATAGATGTGTAATAGGCTTTTACTTCTTCCTCTATCTAGCATGTTAGACTCCTTCACCTTTAGATCATGCAATTAGATTTGGAACTCTATGATCAATAATAGTAACCCTTAAGGTCACTTACACACATTAGTATACCACTTTGCTTTGCTACTTAGTAATTCACAAGTCTTCTTCATCGTCATATCTAAAATACAAAAAATATATTTCCTTTATAACACACTTAATTAATAAATCCTTGATTCAGCTTCATACTTCATTATCATACATTAATTAAATGAAATACACATGTAATTAATGTTATTAGCTCATATTTATACACAAAATTTCACATGTGTGACTTCCGTACATGTGTACTCTTTGACATCATTAGCGGTTAGTATACTATCTCTAGTTAACTACACAACCCTTCATTATAAATGTAATGATCCATAGCCATCACACAATAGGAATTGCTTTCTTGATACTCTATTTCTATATGGCTCTCTATAAATCAATCATATCTTTCATACACTGTCAATTTAGGTTCTATGCACTTGCCCATGTAACAAATACACAATGTAGTATGCACTAGTAACTACGCATCATCAGATAAGTAATATAATGTTCTCAATTTAGAAATCACAATACGTTTCTTTATTAGTCTTTTACAAACTTATTACTATGTTGTCATCAATGACAAAAATAGTTATAAATAGATCATAACAATATTCTAGAATGCTTCGCCATGGTATCAAGATTCATGTTAACACCATTATCTCCTCGACTTGAAGGACTTGATGACATTTGAGCTTAGGGTTTCACTCATTAGGTTTCAAAGGAGGGTTCACCACATGGACTGACTAATTGATATTTTGAAGAACTAATGAGATCACCAAGAACACCTAGTGAAGTTATAAGATCTTTTTGAAGAATTGACAAGATCACCAAGAAAACCTATTGACACCTCTAGACTAGGAAATATCAAGCACTACTCATCTACTCTAGAAGGAGAATAATCTAAGACTAGAGAGGAAAGGAATGCAAAACCAAAAGGAAAACCTACATTCTATCACTATGGAAAAATTCGACACACAGAAAACATCTGTAGAAGCAAGATTGGTAAGTGAATCCTAAGCCTAAGTTTATTGGTAACTATATTAATTAAAACAAGCAAGGTCACAAAGCACATGAATGTAGATGAAAGGTTAACAATACACCTACTGCACCTAGATTTGAGGGATATTGCTACAATTGTCAAAAGTATCGACATAGAGCTCAAGAATGTAGATCATATGAAAAATTTGACTGGACACCTAAAAGGAAAGTAAATGTACCTAAGAAAGGTAACTATTACAATTTGTATTAAAATACATGGTATAGTTTTCATTATTGTGGAGAATATGGTCACATTCCAGAAAATAGCATAAGAACACATTTTAGAGGAAATTATAAGAAATGGTTGAATGGAAGCATAGTTTGTTTTAGTTGTCACTAGACTAGGGATGTGAGTAAGAACTAAAAAACTTGAGCACCAACACCAAAAGATGAACACATCAAGAGAAAATGAAAAGCGGATGTAGAACAAAAAAAGAAGGAAATGAATCAAAACTAGAAGAAGAATGTAGAAGTTAGAAGTATTGGAACAAGTGAAGCTGATACCACCCTATCCAATGGAGAAGGTGATCACACTACCTCAAACTAATCAACAAAAGTATGTAAGGAACTACACATTCAAATGACATATCTATTAAATAAAAATTTTCAATTGTGTGTTGTCTTTGATGTCATGCAAATGTCATATTAGTCATTCGACAGTGTCTACCAAGCTCAGAAGGTTAGCAAGGCAAAGGATAGTGTTTACTGAGCTCAGAAGGTCAGCAAGGCAAATGACAGTGTTTACCAAGCTCAAAAGGTCAACAAGGCAAAGGACAGAATCTACTAAGCTCAGAAGGTTAGTAAAGAAAATTTGCAGTATCTACCAAGTAAACAGTTCTTACCAAGCTCACTCAGTCATCAAAGGAAATGTGGCAGAAGTAGTTCTTACTGAGATCACTCGGTCATCAAAGGAAATGTGGCAGAAGTAGTTCTTATGCAGCTCACTTAGTCATCAAAGGAAATGTGACAGAAGTAGTTCTTACTGAGCTCTCATGAAGGAATTTAGTTCTTACTAAGTAAACTTGGTAGACAAAGGATTTTATAGATATTGCAATGTTAACCAAGTCAAGAAGGTTAACTTAAGAAATTTTTGGAAGTAGTATTTACCAAGCAAGGTTGGCCAATAAAGGATTTCATTGTTTTATGAAATAACATTGATTTGTTTAGAGTAATATTTGTAGCTGACCGATGTATGGTTTATTGGTAAATGTAACATGTGAATGAGCTGACTTGATAATCAGAATGGTATAATTAAGAGGTCAAGTTGTGAATTCTAAGTGTGTGTGAGATGGAAGTGTGGAATTAATGAGATATGAATTAAGGATAATAATGTTCAATTTTTTAGAGTGGCACTTTTCCTCCACCTAAATTTCTATTCCAAAAACTACAATAAAAGGAGATTTAATGGATGCATTATCATTGGTACCACTTGTCCTCCACCTAAACTACTATTCTAGAAATTGCAATGAAAGGAGATTCAATGGGTGCATCATCATTAATACCACCTAGGTTTATTATGATACATGATGTACAAAGTTGCCACATTTATAAGATTAGTTCAATGTTATAGATTGCAAAAATCAAATGGCATATAAAAAATTGTGTGATGAAGGAGTATTGAAACATTTATTCAAGATTGTGGAGAGGAAAGGGTTAATACTTGCCCTATATTTTTGAGAAACTTCAAAATTTAATGGATTAAAGTGGTGCTAGGCAAAATTCATGATATGTATTTATGGTGAGAGAATGGGCTGGTGAGATGATGAAGTTGATTATACATGATGTAATAGGGTATCCCACATTTGACAAGAAGAACACCATGCGATTCTAGAGAAAAGACATTGTTGAGGAAAACACCAAGGCTGAATGGATTGAACATGGCATGCCAATTTCAAGTATTACTAATCCAGTGATAGATTTCTCTATGAGAGTGATTGCATATAAGTTTTACTAATCAAGTTGAAGGAATAGTGTGTCATTTATGGCAATAAACCAAGCTCAAAAGAATGTGATGAAAGACAATGACTATGATCTTGCTAGGCTCCAATGGTTGCAATTGGTAGAAAATATTATATCAATTAAATAGGAAAAAAAACTCAATGTGTAAGTTTGGATCATTGATATTGAGCATTTTCTTTTATGTTGAAATATATTTTCCTACTATTGGTAATGTTGTGTGGGAACAACAAAAACCTGTTACTAGGAAGATAAGTGAATATATTGCAAATCTGGGAGACAATTTTGGAAATGTATTAGATGGATATTTTGATGAGTTCAAATAGAAGATGAGAAGAAGAATAAGGATTCCCACATCCTTAGTAGAATAGTATTACAATGATGTGTTTTTTCTAGTTTACAATGATACACATATGTTCAAGAACTTAAGCCAAGGATAACCTAGCTTAAAACATGTGGCTATGTCATTGATATTGATTATGTGAGTGTAGCAATAACTACATTTCTTGCTTAGGAGATTGATGCAAAGGCCAAGCCCTTTGGAAAATATGAGGAAGCATAGACAAAAATAACAATAGATATTAAGATTGCTTCATTTGACAATAAAGAGAAGAATATTATTAAAGATGTAGAAGAGAAACAAGACACATAGATTGAAGGTGACAGACCTTTAATGATTAGAAAAGGTCTTAGAGAAGACAAAGAGAGTAATGATGATGATGCAAAAGAAGAGGAAGAAAGTGCATAGAAGAAGGCTAAAAATATAGCACTTATCTCACCACAAGCAAAGAAAATAAAGAAAGTCACAATAATAGAGGCTAAGGAAGGTTGTAAAGAAAGTAATACCTAAGCCCTTATCTCCTCCTACACCAATTAGATTAAGAACTAGGGAAACCACAATAACTCATGTCAAGCCACCATTAAGAAAGGGTGTTGCAAGAATCTCCAAACCAAGTGAAGGTTCTAGTGGTACAAGTGGAGAAGAGAAAAAATTATTAGCCACCAAAGGAAAATCAAGGAGAAGAAAACTGATTACACATGGATGATGATGAGGAAGATGTAGTGAAGACAAAATCTGATAAACCAAGTCATTGTTGGGTAGTTGTACATAAAAATCCAAATCAATTAATGAGGTATGTGACAATATTAGGAACTTTTCAGGCTTATTTGGCTTTAAATTCATAAAGTATGGACCTTTGAGTGCACTAGATAAGACTAAAGTAGAAGAATCCATGTTAGACATAATGGAAATTTTAAGACCCCGCCTATAGAGATAGGAAATAATATTCCTAGTGAGTTGTACATTAATTGATGCCAAATGGAAACATGCAAAAAAGACTAAGAAGTAGATTAGAGAAGGAGAATTAGAAAATATAATTCTTGAGGTAATAACTAAGAAAATCAAATTTTTTATGGAGAAATATTGGAATATATTTGTTCCTAAATATAGAGAATTTATGATCTTGGAACATAAAATTGAGGATTGTATATAATAGAGTGAATTGTTATGGAAGAGTATTTTTGGGTTGACCACTAGAAAAGAGACTAACAAGAATGATAAATGTAAGGGTATTGGAAAAGCTCAACAAGTCACTAAGAAAGATGTATATAATGACCTGGATACACTTGAAGAAGCTATCAGACAAAAGATGAAAGAGAGTGAACAAGATAATGTAACTATAGAGGATGTTCATATAGATGAAGAAGACATGCAGGTGTACCAAGCTCATAAGAATAGGGTAATATGTCCCCTATTCATTCAACCACACCTAACACTCTTATAATACAACAAATAAGGGATTATCCTAAAATAGGAGAAATACAAGTTTGAGTTATAAACCATATTGTATAGATTCAGTTATCATTTTAGACACAAACAATTGTCAAGGAGCTAGTAAATAATAATGAATAAACTAAGGCATTAGAATAAAAAAGAGAGAAAGAAAAACAAAAAAAAGTAGAACATTCTACTACTGGTCAACAAAGACCAAAAGTCTTAGGACCTCTATCAAAGGGAAACAAGGAGACAAAGCCAAAATAAATGGAGAAGGAACAAAAATAAAATTGATGTATCATAAAAAAATCCTAGTTTGATAGCCCACACTTCATCCCCAACTACTTTAGATTCCACATATGCATAATAGGAGCAAGTCCCTACAACAAAAACCAAGCCAAGTGCTATTATTGCTACCTTTGGCACTAATACTCAAGATAGACTGAGTGGTGAAACACCTTCAACCACTCTCGCCTTAGGTGTATTGAGAAAAAATACGCCTAAACCTAGTAAAGGGAAGAAGAAGAAGAAAATTTCTCTAGGTAAATTTGTTACCTTAGATGAAGTCATTGAATTACCAGATTGGGATTTGAATAATCTCACACTTGAGTAGAAAGTCATCTTGCAAGACATTTTGGTAAGAAAGAAGAGACAAGAAGAAATGAGAAGGAAAAAACAATAGAGGAAAGTATTGCATGGTATAAAAGATATCTTTGTTCATACATTTGATATTCATCAAATTGATGAACAAGATCCTATTATCTCTCAGTTATTCCAAATTGTTGAAAAAGTAAACAATGAAGATATAGAGACAAATGAAAAATTGATGTCTTAGTTTGAAAACAAATTTGAGAAGAAGGTACTTGGTAAGCTATCTACTATTATAGCATTGAGGATATTTGATCTATCAACACTTGTAAAAAATCTTGAAGAAAAAATGAATGAAATCTAAGATCAATACAATATTCTTTGTGATGTGCCCAGATTCACAAATGAATTTAAGACTAGTATTAAAAAGATTGACGCTGATTTGAAATCTTTCAGGAATTCTATCTCTTAATCAGATGGATCATGTTCAATGCATTACTATAGAATTCTATTTGTATGAGGTAGAATTCTATTTGTACGAGGGAGGCTAGATGATCTACACACAATAGATAGTTCAATGAATGATAAACTTGTCTCTATATACTACATGTTAATACATTATTTGGAGGTAATACAATGTGAGTTACCTTAAACAAAGGATCTAGTACAACCAAATCATAATCTTTCTATTGTTGATAGCTTGATTGATATGGTTGTAAATTTGGAGATCAATATTCAAGTCTTGGAATTAGAAAGAACCACATGGGATCATGCTCTTGCCATGATCATTCAAACTTAAAAGCCATTCATTGATAATTATGGTTTGGTTCTATTATCCCAACCCAAACAATAGACATGATGAGTGAAAAAATTAAGGGGGATAGAAGAGGATTTGAAATAAGGAACAAAAAATTGATAACTTTTAGAAAATACATGGACAAAAAAACACATATCAAATGTATGACAAAGCTACATCAGACAATTTGAGTCATGTGATATATGTAATATGTATATGAGTTTGATATAAAAGTTTTTGTAGTCCTATATGGACTGATTCATAGACATCAAGAAGTACTATCATTTTTTAATTGTACTATAATGATGTAATCACGACAAAGTATGCCACTAATGTAAAACGGGGAGATTGTTGATCTCTATAGTTTCATTGTCTATTAGTGTCAAACACTTAGTCATATAGAAGGTAGGGTTGGTCGGTCATCACTGCGATTGAGTCCCTCAATATAGGCTGGGTTATGTATTTGTTAGACTTGTAAATAATCTTTTATATTTTGAGCTCTATAGAAGCCAAGAAAGTCTATGGCTGCCAAATTTAGTGAATGTTGAGTAAAGAATAGTGAGTTGATACCAAGTCATATAGAAGGAGCTAAGCTAGTTGAGGCTAAGTGTCAGCAAATAGAACACTTATGACCACACATCAGAAATAGTATGTGTCAAGTAAAATTATTTGAACAAGAATGTATAGAATTAATTTTTTTTGAAGTATACTATTTTGAGTTGACATGTAAGTGAAATTTAATAATTGTAGAGTTTGTTACGTGTTTTGACATGAATCACTAATCCCTATGAAGGAAATTTAAACAATTAGATTCAGAGGTTAAAAGGGAAACATTGAAATCATTAATTTTATTCTAGAAGCCTCTACATATGTCTATTTTAGGGTAGATCCAAGCCCTATTCTATAAGGATGTGAAGTGCTATGAATGATAATGTGAAGGAGTTGTGTTTTGGAGGCTACAAGTGAAGTTGTGAAGTGATAGAGTATAGTGACCAAATGAAGTAGTAAAGAACATAGTATAGATATATCAAATAGGAGATCATATTAGATAGTGGAAAGAGACTGTCTATAATCAACACTATGAGCATAGACTAAAGGAGCAGGTACTAATACATTTTAGAAAATGAATCAAGGTAAATCTCTAAATAGAGTGGTCCTAATAGGCATAAGTAGATCTCCTAACATATTGCTTACTTCATTGTAAGTTTTAAATCCTTTGATTAAGGTAGACCTAATAGTCTTGTAAAGATCTTAACACAATATACCCCTCATGGGGTAGATCATCAAAAGTGATCACATTTGTAGCCGTAATATGCAAACTTTGTTACTATAGTAGTAAAGATTTGTGGGTGTTATCCCCACCCCAGTTTTACCTTCACCTTGGAGGGTTTTTGGGTAAGAAAAATATTTTGTGTTATGTTTACTTTAAGCTTATGGATGTGATGATTAGTTAGATTTATTTCTGCATTTCAAGTTTAAAGTTATATTATTCATGATCTAGATATGTAATGGATTAAGTGGTGAGTATAGTTAAGTATCTCACCTTGGTCCCCACTCCACCCCTCTCTTACTCTTAGTATCTCACCTTCCTAATAAACTTCCAACAACCTCATCCTTTGGGATTTTTAGGTGGCAATGGAATGAAAAATCCTTGAGTATGCTAATTAATTTGAAAACTTAAAAATATTGGCCCTTGTAAACATAAATTGGCATCCACCCTAAGTGGTTGGCTCAAGATAAAATTTGATGGTGCGAAAAAGGGTAAGTTAGCTATGAGAGGTGAGACTTTTAGAGATGGGGGAAAGCATATTCAGGCCTATTTTGGTAACTTTTTCACCAATTCTTCTAATATGGAAGAAGCCTAGCCCTTTTCTAGGGCCTCAAATTCAAGGCCTTTTTGAAAAACCATAAGATCTTGGTGGAGGGAGACTCTTAATTTATTATTGACATTGTTAATCAATAAGAGTTGAGTGATTAAAAGCATGTTGAAAGACATGTGGCATTTCCTTGAAAGAATTGAGGAAAATATAGTCCAACACATGTATGAAGAGGATAGCAAGTGACAAATAAATTGACAGGTTTGGGAATGGAGCTGAATAGATTGTAGTGTTAGAGACAACTAGTAGACCTCCCTATGGAAATTCAAAGTCTTATTGAGAGTGAAGTTAAACATAACCACAAGAATGATGATGAGGCTTGAGATGATTTCTAGCTGGCCTAGAAATTCATTTTACATCTAGACTATGGGTGATGACATTGATAGGAGTGATATAATGTCTACATATTATTATCTTGTATGGAGTTTATTACAAAATTATGAATTCTCATATTGATTTTAGCATGATTTCAAGCTATGCCATCAAGTACAATTAGATATGGTGCATTAATTATGACTTCAAAATCCCTCTTTATCATTATTTTGGTGATTCGCAAGATCAATCCATTCATGGAATGGTTTATTTGACTAACTGATCTCACATGGTAGAGTTTTGTTATCATGTGATTCCCAATCACTCAAATTAGAATAATAATTTTGGTGAAAGAACTCTCTAGAAAGAATTTTTTCCCCCTTCCATTAGCAAACATAATTTTAACAAAAAACATCTCTGCAAGTTCAAATTTCCCTTTTTCCATGTTTATGTTATAGCTTTCAAGCTTGCATAAACTATGGAACTTAGTTTACTAGTTGACATGGGTGGTGAAAGGGATAGAATTTAACCATGATAGATTGAAAATGAATGGTGTAAAAATCCCTATGCATGGATACCCATTGTTGAGCATGGGCTCCCACCTTTCATGGAGGCCATGGAAGGCTTTGGCAAGATGGTCATGCATTAATGGAATTGCATTTGAAATTAATGAAGAAGTACTAGCCTAAGTGTCTGGTCTATTTTTGGAGGGAAAAAAATAGAAACATACTACCAAGGTTTCAGATGAAACAAGTATGAAATGTTTTTTCAAGGCCAATGAGGAGACACATTGATTAGAGGATGTTTCAATAGTGAAAAGTTGTTAGGGCCATGGAATGATGTTTTCTACCTTATCATGAAGTATCTTACCCCAAAGGACCATTCCAATGTAAGATATTACTAACATTTCCCTTTGCTAAACCATTTCTACTACCATGATAAGATTTCCTTTCTATTCTTGCTTCATGATCTTGAACCATTGGTAATGGATGTTATAAAATGTAGAGAGGAGGGAAAAATTATACTATCCTTCATCAAGATGTTATCTCTCACATGTTCAACTTCTATGAGGATATGTGTCCCCCCTACTGTCTCCTTGCAATATTGCTATGTTATAGCCCTTGGTGCCTAACACCTCCCTTGTAGCTATGTTAACCTTCATTACCAACACCCCTATTTTTTCTTAGGAATCCCCCTTGTCTAGTAGCATCAAAATTAAGAGCCCCCCACCCACCCACCCCCACTATGTCATTTTCCCAACTAAAGTTGGTTGTGGATTTAGGTGAGGCTAGGATGAAATTAATAGGGGATATGAGATGTTCCCACATAATTTCCCCAAACCTCAATAAAAATAAAAGAGTGAAAAAATAGGAGAGTCCAAATGAGGTGGATTTTGATTTTAAGTATAAAGGAAGTTGCGAGAAAGGGAAATATGCAAAGAAAAAATAGAAAGCTAGGAGGTTCCATTAAATTGATGATGATAAGGAGGAAAAGTTTACTAAGTCCCCCCTAATGATGAAGGATTTTTCTTAGGATAAAGATATATCTCATGTGTTTTCTAGTTTTAGTTTGGATAAATGGATCTCATAGCTAAGAAGGAGGCTCAATACACTAGTGAAAACTCCTCCATGACCACTACTTCTCCTCTTAGGAAGTTGAAGGAGGATCATGTTTTCCTACCTTTCCACCTCATCCCCTAGATCATGACCCCATCCCTACCCCCAATATGGAAAAAATTTCCTTTGTGTAGGTTAAAGATGAGATAAAGAACCTTTGGGTGTAGGTGGAGAATTTCAAGATGCAGAAGTATCTTGAGTTTTCTTGGTGAATACTCTAGAGTTAATGGGAGGAGTCTTGGTAATTTCTTTGGTGGGTGCTTTGATTGGTACTTGGTCAAAAAAGGACTGGTGCTCAGCATGCTTTGGAGCTTGCCATGGTCTAGGAGCTTGGCATGGTCTATGGGACTCGACATGGTCTTTGGAGCTCAATGTGGTCTATAAGCTTAGCATGGTCTATGGAACTCAACATGGTCTTTGGAGCTCAGCATGGTCTAGGATCTCGACATGGTCTTATGGATTTAGCATGGTCTTTGGAGCTTGACATGGTCTGGGAACTCGGCATGGTCTTTGGTTGCTCGACATGGTCTATGGAGCTCTGCCTTGCTTAGGAATTTCGTTCCTATTGTAGGCCATGTAAATAATTTTCCATAATTAGCTAGAGGATGAAAGTTTTAGGGGTTTTAGAGAACCTAGATTTCTAACTACAGTTAAAACATCGAGTTCTAATTCATTTGGAGCTAGGAGATATTGTAATTTTACTCAAACATCAATTTTGGGCATTTAATTATTGTTGCAGGCCGACTTGTGGCATTTAATTTATGTATTTGTATTTAATTTGTGTTTTGGGCCAACTTGTGGCTTGGATTGAGATAATTTGGGGTTGTGGGAAAGTATTTAGTCATTATTCATCCATCATGGAGAAGAGGGGGAGCTTTAAGAATGAATTTGAAGAAGAGCTAGTAGTTGCAGCTTGGAAAACAAGGGGATTGCTTGGTGGGCTTGCAAGCACAAGTTGAGATCTTCCTTGGGGGTTTCTACTAGAGTGCGGATCTAGAATAGCTAGTGTTTGGATTGGATCTTAAGGGATCTTGTAGAACTATTACTTGGTTTGTATTTTTTTGTGACCAAGAAGGCCTTATAGCTCAACACATTGCATGTAATCAGTTATATTTTATGAATATATTATTGTAATTTAGTATCAGATCTTGCATTATTGCTTCTTGTTGTTGTGTTTCTATTGCATGGTTGTATAGTTGGGGGCTAGGACATCTCCTTTGGGGATACTCCTTCTTTGCACTACATCATTTGAAGAAGATAACATCAAAGCTATATCTGAGGTTCAACACCTTGGTGGATTTTTCTATTAAAGTCATGCATGTTGTGACTACCACCCTCCAACTTTTGCAGTAGGAGAAGGTGGAGGGTAAAGTAGAGGAGGAGGTTGATTGATCCTAGAGGCTCTACAGATTCCTTCAAGATGACTAGGTAGATGTGCTACTACCAAAACCAACCCTGACAATGAGAAGAAGGAATAAGGGTTCAACCTCATTAAGTGATTCTTATTTTCTTTCTATTTTTTATTATAGTTAAGTTTAGGCACTACATGGCTAGTATGAATATTTCAACTTTTAAGATCTACAAGTTATTACCATTGATAGTATAGTTTCTTCTATTTTCTATTTTAATACTATCTACTATTTTAAGTGGCTAGATAGTTGGTTGCTAAACTCTTTCTGTAGCACTTTGTTTTTTATATTGAATATGGGTGGCTAGTTTTTTATTGTGGTGGTTGATGAGTTGTTAATTAGTTGTTAATTAGTTGTTATTGATTCTATCACTACTTTGTTCCTTTGGGCATGTTGGATCCTAATTTAATACTATTTTTAATAACCAAGTATGCAAGGCAAGAATTCATCTATGGGCAGCTATCTCCAATAATGGACACAATTCACCAAGAACTCAGGCCAACTATAAGGCTACACTCCTTCAATTAAGGCTCTACAAAACCTAGGTGCATGAACCTCTTAGATTCCAATTATGTGACCAGTGCAATGAGCACAATCAAAATCTATAATAATAGATAAAACCCCCTAAATCTTCTATACTTAACCAATAATTCATAAGCATGAAATAGCTAAGAACATGACTCATGAAACTGGCAAGCTATGTGCGGGTTAAACTTTGAATAACTTTCAACATAAAAGGGAAAATGATTTGATATGTTGACAATAGCAAGACCTAGGTGTGAACAACAAAACATAATGATCCTATCTCTAATCAGTGTCTTATTTATTGGGAAATTAAATGAATTATAACCATACATCTTCTAGAAATCTATGATATAATTCCTACATCAAGATCCTTAATCTATCATTCACCTTGTGAATAGAGATTTGCATCAATATGAACCTCATACTCAGACTATCCTATCATGAAATCTGTGAACCCTATGATAAACACCAAGAAATTACATGGCTCTTTATTCCACAAGCAAGACATTTCAATCACATACATTCTTAAATAGAATGCAACCTAATTTATGTTGTTTGTTCACAAACTAGAAAAGATTACAAATCCACGACTAGGAGGCAAGATTTAGATCAAATTTTGAAACCTTTTGTTGTGCTTTAATTGTTTTCCTTGAAACCAAATACATGAAAGATGTACAAAAAATAACTCACAAATCACCTAACAAGCAATATCTACATAAAACTCAAATTTCTATTCAATACAAGAGAGAATGTTGGGTTTGTGGCTTTCACAGCCTGAGTAGAGCTCCTAGAACTAGAAATTGAAAACCAACCAATAACCTATTTCAGAGAAGAGGAAAGAATATGTATGAAGAGGGCAATTCTTGGATTGAATTTGCAATTGACATGTGTTCCTTCAGAATTCTCCCTCAAGAAGTTGGAAAGAATCTTTCTACCTTCTCTCCTCAATTGCCAAAATCAAATCCTTGATCAATTTCCTTTCAAAGGCATCAGATATCTCAAAAACTTCATGAAGAAAGAACATAACTAATTCTGATGTTAAAATGCACTTCAGGTAAAAAATGAAAATCAATTAAAATGGCCTCGACAATACAAGAAAATTGATTAAAATCGATTTTCTTCACTTTTACATTCTAAAAAGCCTTTAAAACTATCCTCTAACCAACTCTAATGCTCAATGATGAAAAACACCCATTTTGCTGAGAATGCCCCAAAATGTACAAATTGGCCTATAGCATGAACTAGTGAATACATGTGCACAATCTAACCTAATATTGAAAAAGTTCATCTCTTCCCAGTTTTGGTGGTATATTGGAGTGCCCATTTTTAATAAAAAATGCTTCAGTTATGGTTGTTTCAAAATTGGGCCTCTGTTCACAAGTTTGTGCATTAAAATGCCAAAATTGAAATTTTTTAAATAGTCTATAGTTTGAACTATAGAATATTTAACAATTGAAATTAAGTTTTTCAAATTTGGTAGAACATGCACACATGGGGGTATTTTTTAATTTAAAATCTCCCTTTATACCCTTCAGCTAATCAGACAGCTCCACTTGTCCTCATCTTACTGGCCTGTCCTCTAGGCAAGTGCTACTTGTCACAGTCTGACTAGAATTTCCTTGCTAGAATTTCTCACCATTTTTCGATGGCGACATGGTGACCACTGGATTCTAGTCATTTTTTTAGCCAAGTCCATCTGTCCACATCAGTACCACATCATCACACCACATAGACAGTCACCAAGTCGCCATATTATCTTCCCTACAACTTTCCTATATCGACGTAGCGACACCCATAGGATTGTCCATGTGTTGCAATCTAAACACATCTTGGTTTTTTGTGCCATGTCTGCTTGTTTGTATTCTCGTTTAAAATTTACCTTTCTTTACATGCTAGTTGGCTAGCCAGGTGGGCCCCTCATCACCTCCTTTCACCATGCGGGTTACAAGAGCCTTTATTTTATGACACCAAGCTTCTTATGTGATTTTCTATTTAAAACAATATAAGCTTCCTCACCCACCCAATGTGATTAAACATTTCAAAAGCATTCCTCTTATGTTGCTATGCCTAAAGCATTATCGATTTCTCTTTGGCATGTGTTTAATATTTTAATGTGTGGGATTCCTCCTTTCTGGTGATGATTCGTCTTCCCTTGGCATTGACTCTTGTTCTTGGACTATGGCTTTATGTGATGCACAGCTCTCTTTGATCACTCCCTCCTTATAGCTGCGGCCTCCATAATTTGATGCTCTGCCATTGGCATCTTCTCTTTGAAAGCATGCACTGACTATTTGAAAATGTTACCACTTCTCCTTGATGTGTGGGTGGAGCTCTTTTTTATTCAAAAACTACCTCTGATCCTGCATTAAGTGTTATCATTTATATTTATGTGGAGTACCATATATTCTTTACTACCACTTGATCTCCTCCATATTGAAGCATGGATTTGTTGCCTATGTTGTGGCTTCAAAAACTTTTGTTAGGGATGCCTCTAATTCCATATGCTTGGAAATAATAAAATTATCAATATTTCTCTATATTGTAGCTAGACTAGGTCATTACTGCCTCATAGGGCTCTGGCCAACAGAGAACCTGCCATTATTGCTAATCGTGTGGGCAGTTTCCTTTTAAATCCTTAGCTTTAACTCTTCAAATTTATGCTACATATTTTCATGCCAAAACTCATTTGCAAAACATTCCCTCCTTACCACATCTCCCATTTTTGTCTACGAGTTCATTCCTTAAATTACCACGGCTTCTGGATTTCATGTGGGCTGCTTTTCTTTTAGCATGAGCTTGCTTTTTAAATGATGTTGCCTTTGATCATTTTCTTGGATTTCCCTTCATTTATAACTAGCTAGCTCCCTTTGTCATGCATGGGGACTTTAATTTCTTTCTCATGGCTATGGTGCTTCGGTCTTCTTCCTTTTATCGTGTCGAGTTTCTACCTTTGCGTGAGTTGTCCTGCTAACCTTCTCATGGCAGCAACCTCTTGTCCTTGCTATAAAAATAGTTTGACTTGAATGAATGAATTAATAATTGTAACTTCTCTCAAATTTGTCTTTGGTGGCCTTTTACAATGTAGCATTATAACATGCTCTTTCGAAGGTGGCCTTTTTTATAAGCTTCTACTTTTTAAACTTGCCATTTATTGCTCTTGCATGGATTGACATTAGAATAGTTTTCTATGTTATAGTGGAAATCAAAAATGACATTATTGAGGTCAATGTCAGTTTTATTACAATTATTTGGAGCTTGGGTTTGGTTCAGTTTGTAATTTGGACTTCTCAACTTCCTTGCTAGAAACCTTGAAGCACTCCTATTTCTATGTTTCTACTATGTTTATCATTTTCACACATTATAGAATCTCCTTTCTTTGGAAGAAATGAAGGCATTTTTCTTGTTAGGATAGTCTATAGAGTTGTATAAAAGAAAAACAATCCTTTTCTTTTCTTCTTCTTCCTTGATGCCATGCTTCATGCTCACCTCCCCAATCTAATTATTATCTGGCTGCCCACCAACAACATCTCATGAGAGAAAAATCTTATAACAAATGATCCACAATAGAACATAAACAAATCCAATGGCTTTCATCAAACTTTTCCCAAACACCATCATGGTCTATGGTGGAGTTTTATTTATCAACCAAATATGACCAACATTGTAAAGCACTTTAGATGTTGTGGTTAACAAATATGCTTCAACACTTTAAACATGAAGGCATTCACTTTAGCTTCATTATTCTCATGCTTTGAATCACTCTACTTGATGGAATCAATCGCGCCCCAACGTGGATCCGGCTAAATTTTTATTTATTTTCAAATACCCGATCATTTAAATTGATCCACTAATCAGCTAGGAGCGACTAAAATCAATTTACATCATTGATTCAACTTTTTAAAACTCACTTTACCCCTCTTTTTAAACTATCAGTTTCACATTAGGAGATCTTTGACTAGCCTAAAAAACTGATCCAAACACCTGACCAGGCTCTAAAAGTCAACACACTGAATCTCGATTTTGCATACTTGCACTCTGTCAAATCTCATCTCATGAAAAATTCAGGGTCAAAATATATTCATTGTCAAAGTTGACCTATCAAAACTACTTGCAAGGAAATATGTTAGAAAACCATAAATTGCATTTGGAATTGGCTTTGAAAACTAGGTAAACTGACACTTGGAGAGATGAAAATTGGGGTGTTGGTTTACTATCACGAGGTAAGTATGGATCTATGATTTCGGCTCATGATGAACAACTAGGTGCAAATGGTGAGCGGTCAAAGTGAGCTACTCAGAATTTGTAGATTAAAAGCACTGACAAAACATTTTTTGCAAATGGAATTGACCTAAAAAAGTGTGCAAATGGATTCATCATGACTTGAAAATCGGCACACTTAAAGTATTTTCAAAGGAAAACATAGTGGTACAATCCATTCAATCTCAGTTATCAAATATTTTGAGATATAATAGCATGAAAAGGGGTACTAATCATTCTACACTTATTGACACCAATAACAATTTAGAAATTATGTTTGGAATTGTGTTTGAAAACTGACCAAATAGACTCGTTATGAGTTGAAACTTGAAAAATAACAAGTCTTTGACCCCCTAAAATGCAATGCAAAAGGAATCTTAATATTTTGATCAACTAGGTCAAAGTTATAACTCATCAAACAGGGCTTCCCAAAATTGTGTGCAATGTGCATCAGCATGAAAATAGTAAACTACCAACTTTGAGGGATTCAAAACCTAGTCAAATGGATTCAAAATGACTTGAAATCTAAAATGTAGGTTCTCTAGTATGAGCACTATACACTCCCAAAGTGGCAGGTCATGACACAATTCTAGGTGCAAGATATTCAGGTGCAAACAAAGGCCCCTGTCGTTCTTTGACACTCAGGTGAAAATACAGATTTGACACTAGCTCAAAATGGGACTTCATGAAATGACTCAGAATGACAATTTATCACCATAAAACATATAAACACACTAAATGGAAGGTGTTAGAAGCATTAACCACCTCACGAGGCTCAAAAGTATAGCCAGGTACAAACTCAACAAAAAGCATTTGTAGGGCTTGAATTTCTCAATAGTGCTCAAAATCGGGCCTTCAATTTTGAGCACCGATAGTGGCTCTGTCTGGATATGCATGTCCCTTATAGCCATGGCAAGGATTCAGATCTTTGGAAGAAGCAAACCATTGCCAAAAACTTCAAAAACTTCTCTCGAACAACTTTATTGAAAGCAAAGACAACTACCTCTATTATATACAAACAATGGCCCCGAACTACAGAACTTTCTCACAACCTTTACCTCTATCAAAAACCTGATTCTCATTCCTTTCATTATGAGGTAAGCTAGAAATGTTCTCTCTATCAGTCTCACCAATTAGATCAACATCTTGAAACTCAACACTTAGCAAAACTAAATATACAAATTCACTTTCATAATGCATATAACAACTAGCTTCACTTTCAAACACTTGCTCATTATGAAATTTTTGATTAGCATGCTTGAAAATATTAGACTAAAACTGAAAACCTTCTTCAAAAAATGAATGATGCATGCTACCAGTCTCGAATATGAAGGCTTCATAGTCAACATGGGGAAAGGGATCACACATACCTTGAAAAAGTGTATCCTTATGCATAATCATATGGTACTCAAATGAACACTCTGATTTGTACTAACATATATCATCAATGTTAGAATTTGAAGCTAGTCCATAATCTTCATATGGTTCTTCACAATCAGAAAATAGATTAGTCTTCACATCAGAAAGTTCATCATAAAAATCTTTACAAGATGCACACCAATTTTTTAAAAACACCTTCATCGAACACCTTCTTCTCAATCTCATGAGATGCAATCTCATCAATGCTTTCACCATCATACTTAGGAGAAGAAAAATCTAATTTCTCACAATAGTAAGTTAAAGTATTAGTATTAAGATCATTTTCAACTAAATCTAAAATTTCTATGCCTTCTTCAAACAAGGGGTTGATAACTGCATGTAGTGATCCTTGTTGAACATCTTGACAATAAATGGCCTGATCGTCATCACAATCTTCATCATTTAAAGCATTATCATACACTTTGAAACCATTACCCAATGTATTGTCACAAAAACTTGTAGCACATGAAGAAAAATCAGAACTACATGAAGACTCATTTTCTTCTCCATCAATGGAGCATATAGAAATTAAATCAATACTATATTCATTGTCTTCATCATGGTGATTCAAATGTCTTGCAAACCAATCATCGTTAAGTGCTGATACATTAACTTCAAAATCATCAGTATACTGATGGTTACTACTGCATCTATCTTCAAGACATTTATCTACACAATTAAGCAATCATTTCTTATAAATAACCTCTTTATCCTCATATTGTGTATACAACCTTTCTTCATAGCTTTCAAACTCAAGTTGACTTTTATAAATAAGAAATGGAACATTACTTTCAGATTTAGAAATAATACTCATACCTTTACTTTTGTATGAATGTTCACTTCCATCATTGCTTTCTTCTTCCCAATTAGTACCAAATTCATGTGAAGACAAGCATGTGCTAACAATCTCCTCTTCTTGACTCGAGTAACAAATCTCATCATCAACTTCAGATGATGCTTCCTCGAAATGGGTCAGGTCAACAAGTTCACCATTGTCACTTGGCACATCAGTTATAGCCTCTTCAGCCTCATATTGAAATAAATTCTTTTCAACTTCATGACTGGTTATGTTTTCAACACAATGTCGATCATCAATAGAAAAATTAATAACTAAATTTATACCTTGTATATGTAATTGATCAAGTGAAGTGATCTTATCATCTGCTACTGTAACATTACAAACACATGCACTATTTTCAACAAGGAAAGAATCTACTCCTTTTTCCAACAAAGAATCTTCAACTACCCATGTTTTTAATTCTAGAATTTTAGCAAGATCTTTTACAATAGTAGGGGTACACCTTCTTATAAATCCATACTTGAGATTGCATTCAATATCCATTGCAATTTCACAAGCTTGATATAAACTTTGTGGTTGTTTATCCCTCAATAAGAAACCCATCTTCTAGCCCAATGTGCCCAAATAAATAACTAAAAAAAGTTGATCATGGGGCCTACAATTTTTAGGGATATCAATTAATGTTTCATAAAATCTACTATTAAAGCTTAGGATCAATTCATCTTGTTCAATTTAAATTTCCATCAATCGATCCAACATTAATTTTACATCTATCCACCCATCAAACTGTTCAATGAAGTAATTGAAGCTATAGGCAAGCATGTGAACCACTCTCTTTCATCTCCTTTCAAAGTCTGCACTAACAACTACATCCATAGATCTTCATGGCACACATCAAAGTCATACATCAATTCAAAAAAAAATTCATCATGCTTCTTTGCTGACTAGGACTAGTTCCTATTAAACTTTGGCAAATACTCTCTGATTCCATTAGAGATCTTATTTGGGAAACTAGGTATACCATTATAACAAAATGGCACATATCCTTTGATATTCAAAGATCTATAACTCTCACTAACTGACTACATATTTGATGAAGGGAAATTTAACATTCTTCAAACTTAAAACTCATTCACCATTAGTACTTAGATTCACAACTAACTATCTTCTCTCAATTTTAACTTCAAACATACTTCAACATATAAAACACTTTATGGATCTCATAGAGTATGTTGAACTGTACTAAATCAATTCTCCTATTTAATGCTATAAACCATTTGACAAAGAAACTTTGTAAATCTTATTTTCATGTAAATGAAAATACATGAAAGTGGAGAATACCTTTTGATATGGATGCTTGCAACTACCTCAATACTGCACATAACAATAGATTCAGAGCTTATCTAGATTTAATAACTTGTGCAATACATCTCATACAAATCTTTCACCCATTGTCAAAAACTTGACCTGAATACTTCGTATCTACATTCTGACTATCATTTCCATTATAATACCTTCACATTCACAGAGTACTGGTATAGAGATTTGACTTTGAGTCACCACTCATTTAGTGAGAAAAGATTTTCCAACTTGCAACACAAAACAAGCTAGTCCAGAAATTACAACAGGTATTTGAAAACTTTATGCAATGACATGGGAATTTCATACTCTTAACAATGTGAAAGCACTTGACATTGATTCTGAACTTTGACAACAACTTATCAAAACTTCAAATGAATTTGATACTACAAATTATTTAATTTAGTCAAATTTCTGCTCTCAATGAATAAGAACACTAGGGGACATGAAACTTCAGCAAGGAAATAAGAAACACCTCTTGCTATAGATTTTCTATATCTAATCTATTTCATGCAAGAGATTTTGGTTCTTTTTGTATTCATATCCCCAACATAGTCACCATTTTGTTGGCTGACTCGGATGGACAAAACCATATTGAAAATAGGACTAAGATATTCAATTAACACAAGAAATTCCTATCCTTTTAAAAAAATGTATTGCCATCTTATCTCCCTAGAGTCATAATTTTTTTGGCTCTCGATTTAACAATGTTTTAATAACCAAGTATGCAAGGAAAGAATGCATCTATTTGCAACTATCTCCAATAATGGACATAATTCACCAAGAACTTAGGCCAACTATAAGGCTACACTCCTTCTTCACTTTAGGCTCTACAAAAACTAGGCAGGTGAACCTGTTAGGATCCAATTATGTGACCAGTGCAATGAGTATAATCAGAATCCAAAATAATAGATAAAACCCACTAAATCTTCTATACTTAACCAGTAATTCATAAGCATGAAATAGTTAAGAACATGACTCATGAAAATGGTAGGCTAAGTGCGAGTTAAACTTTGAATAACTTTCAACTTAAAAGGGAAAATGATTTGATATGTTGATAACAACAAGACCTAGGTGTGAACAACAAAACCTAATGATCCTATCTCTAATTAGTGACTCATTTATTGGGAAATTAAATGAATTATAACCATACATCTTCTGAAAATCTATGATATAATTCCCACTTCAAGATCCAGGATCTATCTTTCACCTTGTGAATAGACATTTGCATCAACATGAACCTCATACTCAGACTATCTTATCATGAAATTTGAAAACCCTATGAAAACACCAAAAAATTACAAGGCTCGTTGTTCCACAAGCAAGATGATTCAATCACATACATTCTTAAACAGAATGCAACCTAATTCATGCTCTTTGTTCACAAACTAGAAAAGATTACAAATACATGACCAGGAGACAAGATCCAGATCAAATTTTGAAACCCTTTGTTATTCTTTATTTGTTTTCCTTGAAACCAAATACATGAAAGATGTACAAAAAATAACTCACAAATCACCTAACAAGTAAGGACTATCTACATAAAACTCAAATTGTTGTTCAATAAAGAGAGAATGTTGGCCATGTGGCTTTCACAGCCTGAGCAAAGCTCCTAGAACTAGAAATTGAAAACCAACCAACAAATTGTTTCAGAGAAGAGGAAAGAATATGTATGAAGAGGGCAATTCCTAGATTGAATTTGCAATTGACATGTGTCCCTTCAGAATTCTCCCTCAAGAAGTTGGAAAGAATCTCTCTACTTTCTCTTCTCAACTACCAGAATCAAATCCTTGATCAATTTGCTTTCAAAGGCATCAAATATCTCAGAAACTTCATGATAAAAGAAGATAACTGATTCTGATGTTAAAATGCATTCTAGGTAAAAAGTGAAAATCAGTTAACATGTCCTGAAGAATACAAGAAAATTGATTAAATTGATTTTCTTCAATTTTACATTCTAAAAAGCCTTTAAATCTATCCTCTAACCAACACTGATGATCAATGATGAAAAACACCCATTCTGCTAAGAACGCCCAAAAATTTACAAATTAGCCTATAGCATGAACTGGTGAATACATGTGCACAATCTAACCTCATATTTTGTAATTTTGTCTCTTCCCAGTTCTAGTGGTCTATTGGAGTGCCCATTTTTGATAAAAATGATCTAGTTATGGCCATTTGAAAATCAGGCCTCTGTTCAAAGGTTTGCACATTAAAATGCCAAAATTGAAAAATTTAAATAGTTTATAGTTTGAACTATAGAATATTTAACAACTAAAATCCAATTTTTCAAATTTGACTAAACATACATACATGGGGATATTTTTTAATTTAAAATCTTCCTTTATACCCTTTAGCTAATTAGACAACTCCACTTGTTCTCATCTTACTGGCCTATCCTCTAGGTAAGTGCCACTTGTCATAGTTTGACTAGCCATCTGTACGTGAGGGGGCCCCATATGCAAATTGCACCAATTTTCTGAAAATTTTGGCAAGTTGCCATGTTTCTTGCCAAAATTTCTCACCATTTTTTAATGGTGACATTGTGACCACTAGATTCTGTTCATTTTTTTGGCTAACTCCATTTGTCCACAAAATCCATGACTAGGAGACAAGATTCAAATTGAATTTTGAAACCCTTTGCTATGCTTTATTTTTTTTCCTTGAAACCAAATACATGAAAGATGTACAAAAAATAACTCACAAATCACCTAACAAGTAAGGAATATCTACATAAACTTCAAATTGTTGTTCAATACAAGAGAGAATGCTGGCTATGTGGCTTTCACAGCCTGAGCAGAGCTCCTAGAATTGGAAATTGAAAACCAACCAACAACTTATTTTAGAGAAGAAGAAAGAATATGTATGAAGAGAGAAATTCTCAGATTGAATTTTTAATTGACATGTGTCCCTTCAGAATTCTCCCTTAAGAAGTTGGAAAGAATCTCTCTACCTTCTCTCCTCAATTGCCAGAATCAAATCCTTGATCAATTTTCTTTCAGAGGCATCAAATATCTTAGAAACTTCATGATGAAAGAACATAACTGATCTTGATGTTAAAATGCACTCCAGGTAAAAAGTGAAAATCAATTAAAATGGCCTTAGGAATACAAGAAAACTGATTAAAATCAATTTTCTTCACTTTTACATTCTAACAAGACTTTAAATCTATCCTCTAACCAACGTTGATGCTTAATGATGAAAAACACTCATTCTGTTGAGAACGCCCCAAAATTTACAAATTGGCCTATAGCACGAACTGATGAATACATGTGCACAATTTGACCTCATATTTAGAAAGTTTGTCTCTTCTCAGTTCCGATGGTATATTGGAGCACCCATTTTCAATAAAAAATACTCTAGTTATGGCCGTTTGAAAATCAGGCCTCTATTCAAAGGTTTGCACATTAAAATACCAAAATTGAAAATTCTTATATAGTCTATAGTTTGAACTATAGAATATTTAACAACTAAAATCAATTTTTTTCAAATTTGATAGAACGTACACACGTGGGCGTATTTTTAAATTTAAAATCTCCCTTTATACCCTTCAGCTAAGCTAATTAGATAGCTCCACTTGTCCTCATCTTACTAGCCTGTCCTCTGGGTAAGCACCACTTGTCACACTCTTACTGGCCATCTATACCCAAGCGGGCCCCATATGCAAATTGCACTAGTTTTCTAAATTTTTTGGCAAGTTTCCATGTTGCTTGCCAAAATTTCTCACCATTTTTTGATGGTGACATGGCGACCACCAGATTCTGGTCATTTTTTTGGCTAACTCCATCTATCCATGTGAGTGCCACATCATCATGCCATGTAGATAGTCACCAAGTTGCCATATTATCTTCCCTACAACTTTCCTATAGTGATATAGCGATGGCCATAGGTCGCAACACATCTTGGTTTTTGGCACCATGTCATCTTGTTTGTATTCTCATTTAAAATTCATCTTTGTTTGCACGCCAGCTAGATGGCTAGGTGGGCCCCTCATCACCTCCTTTCACCATGCAACTTACAAAAGGCTTTATTTTATGACACCAAGCTTCTTGTGTGATTTTCTATTTAAAACAATATAAGCTTCCTCAGCCACCCAATGTGGGATTAAACATTTCAAAAGCATTCCTCTTATGTTGTTGTGCCTGAAGCATTATCTATTTCTCTTTGGCATGTGTTTAATCTTTTACTGTGTAGTATTCCTCCTTTCTGGTGATGATTTAGCTTCCCTTGGCGTTGACTCTTGTTCTTGGACTGTGGCTTTTGGTGATGCGTGACTCTCTTTAATCACTCCCTCCTTCAAGCTGTGGCCTCCATATTTTGATGCTCTACTGCTGGTGTCTTCTCTTTGAAAGCATGCGTTGACTATTTGAAAATGTTACTAGTTCTTCTTGATGTGTGCGTGGAGCTCTTTTTAATTCAAAAATCACCTCTAATACTTCATTGGGTGCTCTCTTTTATATGTACATGGAGTACCATATCTTCTTTACTGCTACATGGTCTCCTCCATATTGCAGCATTGATGCCTTGCCTATGCCGTGGCTTCATAAATTGTTGTTAGGGATGCCTCTACTTCCATACACTCAGAAATAATAAAATTATTAACATTGTTCTATATTGTAGCAAGACCAAGTCATTCCTGCCTCATAGGGCTCTGGCAAACAGAGAACCTACCATTATTGCTAATCATGTGGGTAGTTTCCTTTTAAATCCATAGCTTTAACTCTTCAAACACCTACTACATATTTCCATGACCAAACTCATTCACAACACATTCCCTCCTTACCATGTCTCCCATTTTTGTCTGTGGGTTCATTCCTTAAGTTGCCACGACTTCTGGATTTCATGTGGGCTACTTTTTTTTTTGCGTAAGCTTGCTTCGTTAGGGATGTTGCCTCTAATCATTTGCTTGGATTTCCCTTCATTTCTAACTAGCTGGCTCCCTTTGTCATGCATGGGGACTTTAATTTCTTGCTCATGGCTATGGTGCTTCTGTCTTCTTCCTTTTATCATGTCAAGTTTCTACCTTTGCGTGAGTTGTCCTGCTCACCTTCTTATGGCAACAACCTCTTGTCTTTGCTGTAAAAATAGTTTGACTTGACTGCATGAATTAATAATTGTAACTTCTCTCAAATTTGTCTTTGGTGGCCTTTTACAATGTAGCTTTATAACATCCTCTTTGGAAAGCAGCCTTTTTTATAAGGTTCTACTTTTTAAACTTGCCATTTATTTCTCTTGCATGGATTGACATTAGAATAGTTTTCTATGTTATTGTGGAAATCAAAAATGACATTATTGATGTCAATGTGAGTTTTATTACAATTATTTGGAGCTTGAGTTCAGTGCAATCTGGGATTTGGACTTCTCAACTTCCTTTCTAGAAACCTTGAAGCACTCTTAATTATGTGTTTCTACTATGTTTATCATTTTCACACATTATAGAATCTCCTTTCTTTGGAAGAAATGAAGGCATTGTTCTTGTCAAGATAGTCTATAGCCTTGTATAAAAGAAAAATAATCCTTTTCTTTTCTTCTTCTTCCTTGATGCCATGCTTCATGCTCGCCTCCCCAATCTCATTATTATCTGGCTGCCCACCAACAACACCTCATGAGAGAAAAATATTATAACAAATGATCCACAGTAGAACATAAACAAATCCAATGGCTTTTGTCAAACTTTCGGCAAACACCATCATGGTCTATGGCAAAGTTTTATTTATCAACCAAATATGACCAACATTGTAAAGTACTTTAGATATTGTGGTTAACAAATATGCTTCAACACTTTAAACATGGAGGCATTCACTTTAGCTTCATTATTCTCATGCTTTGAATCACTCTACCTGATGGAATCAGTCAGGCCCCAACGTGGGTCCAACTAATTTTTGTTTTTGTTTTGAAACACCTGATCATTTAAATTGATCCACTAATAATCTAGTAGTGACTTAAATCAATTTACATCATTGATTCAACTTTTTAAAACTCACTTTAACCCTCTTTTTTAACAATCAATTTTATGCCAGGAGGTCCTTTGACTAGCTTTAAAAACTAATCCAAACACTTGACCGGGCTCTGAAAGTCAGCACATTAAATCTTTGTTCTGCATACTTGCACCCTATCAAATCTCATCTCATGAAGAATTAGGGGTCAAAATATATTTGCTATTAAAGTTGACCTCTCAAAATTACCTGCAAGAAAACATGTCAGAAAACCATAAATTGCATTTAGAATTAGCTTTGAAAACTAGGTAAATTGACACTTAGGGAGACAAAAGCTGGGGTGTTGGTTTATTGTCATGAGGGGAGTATGGATCTACGATTTGGGCTCATGACAAATAATTGGGCACAAATGTTGAGTAGTCAAAGCGAGCTACTTAGAATTTGTATATTAAAAGAACTGACAAAAAACATTTTTTTGTAAATGGAATTGACCTGGAAAAGTGTGCAAATGGATTCGTCATGACTTGAAAATTGGTACACTTAAAGTATTTTTAGAGAACAACACAATGGTACAATCTATTTGATCTCAATTATCATAAATTTTGAGATATAACAACACAAATAGGGGTACTGATCAGTCTGCACTTATTGACACCAGTAACATGTTCGAAATTGTGTTTGGAATTGTGTTTGAAAACTGACCAAATATACTTGTTATTAGTTGAAACTTGAAACATAACAAGTCTCTAACCCCTAAAATGCAACACAAAAGGAATTTTGGCATTTTGGTCAACTGGGTCAAAGTTACAACTTGTCAAACAGGGCTTCCCAAAATTGTGTTCAATGTGCATCAGTATGAAAACGGCAACCTACCAACTTTGAGGGATTCAAAACCTAGTCAAATGGATTCAAAATGACTTGAAATCTGAAATGTAGGTTCTCTGGTATGGACACTAAACACTCTCAAAGTGGCAGGTCATGAAACATTGTTGGGTGCAAGATATTTAATTGACACTAGCTCAAAATGGGACTTCATGAAATGACTCAGAATGATAATTTATCACCATGAAACATATAGACGCACTAAATGGAAGGTGCTAGAAGCATTAAAAACCTCATGGGGTTCAAAGGTACAACTGGGTACAAACTCATCAAAAACTATTTATAGGGCTTGAATTTCTCAATAGTGCTCAAAATTAGGCCTGCAATTTTGAGCATCAATAGGGAAATTCACCCATTTTTTACTACTTTTAATATTAAAAACATGCACATTTGAAATAAATTTAATCTAATAATTCATCGTCAAGAATGATTATTTGATAAGCTCAATTTATTACAATAAATTTTCTAATTTATTTAAATCTATCATAATTTCAGCTTTTTCCTCACAAGATAAATAAAAATAACTTTGTACATAAAAAGTATTAACCTAAAATAGTTAATCTTTTATCCAAAATTAGAATAAGAAAATTTATTGTAATCATTATTTGATATCATAAAGTTAATAATTGAGATAAAAATGTAATGATATAATTAAAAATTGTACATAACCCTTATCAAGGAGCTAGCCTTGTCCTTCCTCAACCACACTATCATCCTTGATCATGCCTGCAAAAATATTTGTACTTACTTGAGTGTTTTGTCACTACCTTTTTCAAAAATACTATTATCAAAATAAATTGCATTTATTCTTCATAGTTGCATCATTTGCATTTAACAAGATCAAAAGAAATCATCATTATTATATCATAATAACATCAAAATGTCAAATCATTAGCATAGGATACCATAAATCATAAGATAAGATCAATCGTAAGATTGTAATCAATCTCAAAATGACTAATCATGTCTAGAGATCCACATTATGAATTGATTTGAAAATACTCAACTGAGTCAACTAAATCATAAAAGGGTCACTATTTAATCCTACATGATAGGTGTCTACAAGATCAAGTTATGAAAATAAAAGACAATCAAACTTGAGACTCTAGGGAGGGTAAAATCATAGATCTGTGTCATCTTTTAGGATACCAAAACCTATTTTGGTCAAATCTCAATTTCTATTGAAACTCAATTTTTTTCAAAAACTAAAAATAGCCTTTTATAGATCTTCGATTCAATATTATCATTATATAAAATTTAGAGTGTTTTGATTAGTTATAATATGTTATAATTTCAAAATATTATAAGTTGATGTTTTAACATTTCAGAAGATGCTCCCTCAAAAAAGGAAAAACAAGAGCAAATCATGCCAATAAAATTAAGAATTTATATTTACCTCTATAGGATAGAGTCCTCCTCAAGAATATTTTTTTCTTTTCAAAAATGTGTAGTTTTAATAGGGAAGTTTTAGTGGGAGGAAAAAACTCTTGGATTCTTATAAGGCCGAATTTGAGTACTTATACAAAAGAAAATATACATTAAAAATAATTATTTCTTTTTTTTGTTCCCTATATGTACATGTCATCTATAAGATATTTTCAAATTAGAGCAAAACAATATGATTTGCATATACTTATTTGATTAAAACTACACCCTATAGTTTTAGAATTGAAAAAGGGACTTCAAATTATTATTTTTTAACTAATAAATTCTTTCTCAAAATTTTTATAAAAATAATAGGCATAAAATTCATCCAATTCTACATATTTCATCACTTTACATAATCTTCAAATTTTAAACACAAATACCATTTTTTATGTCATTAAAGTCGAACAATTGTATTTTTATTTCCTTTGCACCAATTGGTGAATCATATCAAGGGGACACTTAGTTTTTTCTCTTAAGAATTTATTCAGATCAAGGTAAAATTATCTAAATTTATGGTTGGATAGGCACTACCTAAACATTGTATCTAAAAATAATATTACAATGAATGCTTATCTCTTAAAGTGCTCATGCACTACTTACTCTTTTAATTTCCATTCAAGAGTCTGGCAAATCTAGTCCTAGTATGTCAAAAGAGAACCTAGTTACATTGTTAATACATTGTGGGTGCCAAAGTATGAAATGGTAGGTACACACATATGTGTATGCATTAATGTGATTTTTAAGGTATTATGTAAATTTATTTTCTATTTGTTAAAATGTAAGATAAGGATAGATTTTTAGCAAGAATTGTAATTTTGGAGGATATTTTGTTTTGTTTTAATTATTAAATAATATGGATTGAATTTTAATTTTTTTCTTCTTATGATTGCAACAGATAGATTGAAACATATGGAATGACACATCACAACAAAAAAAATGTTGTCAAAGAGAGGTATTCTACCCCTTGTGAAAATACTAGGTAGCATTAGAACTCTCTCTCTCTCTCTCTCTCTCTCTCTCTCTCTCTCTCTCTCTCTCTCTCTCTCTCTCATGAAATAATTATTTGATACATGAACATTTTCTTTTTACTAAAAGTGTGTTTTCTAGGGCTATGTGATTATATTGTGTTTGAAAATAGTTAGTTCTAATAAATGTGCCTAGTTTTTTGAAATGTTTATAACATCGAAGTTGGATCACTAATCATAACTAGCATGGATTTGTTTTTTTTTCTGGATAGGGTACTATATATTTTTATTGATGCATCAAGATGGTGCATTTTTTTGGGGAAGGTATACCATAATCCTTAGTATGTCTTTGTTTATTTAGTTAATTATTTGATCAAAATTTAAACCATAATAATAATAGATTATACACACACACAAATGTGAGTGCATATTGTGTATATATATACTAATATATATACACATACATATATAAAAGACAATACATAAAGACTCTTGTACAAATATTTAATTATGGGGTTGCAAACATGTGTGCTTGTCTAAACTAATCCATATTATATTCGTATTATTTGTGATGGGATGGTTGTGCCTACATAGATTACATATTTGATTGGAGTATATAAAAAAGTTTAATATGTTCAAAATATCAATAATGTCTCCAATAATCTAATTTTCTTATTTCTAATTAAAAAATTTCAGAACATTTATATGAACATATTTTCTTATTAATATAATATGTAAAAATGATATATATTTAATTATGTTCTTGTGTGTGTTTTCTTAAGAGTAGTAGCATTTTCTCCTTCTTCTGGAGCACTGGCTCTAGATGACACTAGGATCAGAGAGCCACTTGACAATTTTAATAAGTTCAATAATCCCTTCATGAGGAGATAATTTTCAACCATCGATGTAACAAAAACCTCATACTAGATCTCCTTAATGCATCAAGGAAGGAATTTCTCAATTGACATTATCTTGATTAAGATTTATTGAATAATACCTTAAATAATTTATTTATGATGCCTCTATTTGTAATACTAATTAGAGTTGTGATTTCTACTTTCCACTACACAGAACATTGTGTGAAGCATATTAACCTCTACAAATTATTGATAGGGGGTAAATACCAATGCCTCTACACACTCTAAAAAAGGGGGAGACATCAGTGGTATGAGTACATGTTCTTCTATTTGTCTTCACTCTTATTTCTAGCTTCTAGCTTATCACAAATGTGGCTATTGATTCTAGATGTAGGAATGAAGTAAAATTAAGGCATCATACTTTATGTCTCTTAAGAGCTCTTGTAATGAAGCACATTACAGTGAAAATCCCTTGGCTCATTTTAAACTAAAAGAGGGGTAAGTTTTTTATTAAATACCAAAGATAACATAACAAAAAAGGAGACAAAGAGCACTAAAGAGCTTTATCTTGGTCAAAAATTTGAGCTAGAGATAAATCAAGGGGAAGCATCCTATGATAAAAAAATGTTTCAATCTAGTGCATGCTCAGAGGCCCATTTAGCTAGGCAATCAACCACACCATTCCACTCTCAAGGGATAATCATAAAAGACATAGAATCCAAAGAATTGTATAACTAAGTGATCTGTTGTATAATTAGAGCCAAATACCAGTCCGTATCCATAAGGTTCCATCTATTCAATAAATTCACAACCACCTATGAGTTAGTCTTATAGGTAATTCTTCTCCAACCATGTTGTCTACACTGCTCCATGACAACCAAGATAGTAAGGGCTTCCATGAGGTTATTTGTATGGTAAGCCTTGTAGATAGAAAACAAAAATTGAACATCACTAAAGCTATCACACCCAACTCCCCCAGTGCCAGTCAGTCCTGGATTTCCTTGAGAAGATCAATCATTGTTGATTTTAAGAACTCCATCCTTGGGAGGAGTCTAATGCCCCTCACAATTACCATGCTAAGAGTGATGCCTAGCTCTTTTCCCAAAGCATCTATGGGGAAGAGAGGAAGTGCCACTCTAAAGAGGAAAGGAAAGGTGTGAGTAAATACCAGCATCTCTAGAGTCCAAATCTCCATCAAAGTCACATTTAGCCAAGAGTGTTTCATGAAGAGAATGAGCAATTTTCCCCCACAAGTACCTAATCCACAACTACACATCATGAAGATCCTCCTATTTCTCTCAAGACAAACATACCATAAAATAAGAGAAGGGCCAATAGTCTAAGAAACTTGAAGAAAAGAGGTCTTGGAAGGGGGATGGCCCAAATGGTACCAAAATTTAGACAAGGAAGAAACATGCCAACATGAGCATCCCCTCACACTCCACCAAAAGTGCCAAATTTTCTTGACAAAGGGGCACTAGAAACAAAGGTGGGAAATAGTCTCTTCACTATTGTAACATAACACGTAGAAAGAGGGTCCCTCAAAACCTCTCTTGAAAAGATTCCTCCAAGTAAGACAACAATTGTAGACCAAAATCTAGAGGAAAAAGTTACACATAGGCCAAGAAAATCTATTCCAAGCTTTCTTCCACCAAAAGACCTCCACCTTGCCAAACAGTTGCTTAGTTAGTGCAAGGTACCCTAATGAAATAGAATACTTTCTAGAAGAAGCATCTCCCCAAGAAAAAAACATTAGGTTTCTATAGAGATCTGGACTCCTTAGAAACCAAGATCTAAGAAAGCTCCAACCAATACCCTAGAGAGCTACTTGGTAGTCAATCAAAAAAATTCTTCCATCTATAACCAACAACAAGGCCCAAGTTATGAGCCTCCTTATAATGAGACACCTTATTACATTTTTCTTAAAGGAAAAAATCATAAAGAGGTTGTAAGTGTGGATGAGAGGATAAGAGAGGAGGATGCCCATTCTAGGAATCACTCCACAATAGGGCCTTAGTGCCTCTATTAGAGATCCAAAATAGACTTCTCTTCACTAGGTGAGCAACAATCTTGAGGGTATTCCACACCATATAATCTCTTACGTCAAGAGAAAACCTAGAAACATCTAAAGGTTCAACACTAGGTAAATTCTAGTGTTATAGAATACGGGCCCAAAGCTGAGACTGACTAGAACACTAGTGCCAATAGAGCTTGGAAGCAAGGGCTTGACTACACAAGATAGTAGAACAAAGGCCAAGGCTTCCTTCCTTTTTTGGCCTATAGATGGTATCCCAATTCATGAGGCTCCATTTAGTATTTTTCAAATTTCCACTCCAAAGAAATTGGCAGGAAAGAGCATCAAATTCCTTAAGAAAATATGTCAAGGCAGCCTAAACCATGCTTTTGTATATGGGAAGGGCCTAAATCATAGATTGTAGGAGAGTCACCTTGCCAATAGTAGAGAGCCACCTATGAGTGCAATGATTGATTTTTTTCAAACCTTGTCAAGTAAGCTCTACCAAAAGAGCTTGGGTCATCTTCCCACCATAATAGGGACCCCCAAGTAATTCAAAGAGAGAGAGACTAAATTTTAAATCTTAGGATGTTAGTGATCCTCTACTAGATAGGCTTAAGAGTGTTAAAGAAAAAATAGAGGACTTGTGGTCATTGATTTTCTAACCAGAGGCAATCAAATAAGTATCCAAGGTGAGCCAACGGGCTTTAGCTTCTTGGATCTAAACTATCATAGCAAGAGCCATATCATCAACAAACTCGAGGAGAGAAAGAGTGGGCATACCATTCCCCCATTGCCAACCATGAATTAGATTTTGGGAAACATGATACTTGATAAGTCTACCAAGTCCCTCATCCATAATGATAAAAAAATAAGGAGAAAGGGGATCTCCTTGGCAAAGATTCCTAGAGTCCCCAAAAAGCTCTAATGGTTTACCATTAAGAAGGACCTAGAAGGAGGAAGTAGTAACATAGCTCAAAACCCAGGTAACCCATTCCCAACTAAAGCTAAAAGCCAAAATAATTTTTTGCAAGAAACCCCAATTGACTTTTTCATAAGTCTTAGCCATATGAAGCTTAATGAACATGGTGCATTCTCTAGAAGTACACATAGAGTGAATGGCTTGAGAAGAAATAACAACCCCATCCAAAGTTTGTTTTCTAGCCACAAAACCCCCTTATTCCTCAAAGATAACCATGGAAGGAAAAAATTTAAGCCTCTCCTCTAGAAGCTTAGTAATGATTTTATGGACCACATTACAAAGAGCAATGGGCCTAAAGAAGTCCAGTCTATTAGCCTCTTCCTTCTTTAGAATTAGGACTAGGAAAGTAGAATTCAAAGCCTGGAGCATATCTTTGTTGGAATAAGACTCCTAAACCACATCCAAAAGGTCATGATTGATACTATCTCAAAATTCCTTGAAGAATTCAATAGGGAATCCATTAGGCCCCAAACCTTTTCCCTTATACAAGATAAAGACCACCTCCTCAAATTTGGACATACAAATCGGATGCATAAGAGAGTCATTCATCTCCTTGGTCACAATAGAGGGAATATAGGACAAGATTATATTCTCCTCAATCTCTGTTGGAGGCAAGTCATCTAGAAAGAGAGTAGAGTAAAACTAAATAGCTTCCCTAGACACAACCTGAGAGGAGGTCAATTTTATTCCATGAGAAGTTACAAGAGAAGAAATGTACAACTCTTGTTACATTGATCCTACATAGATTTATGGAAAAATGCAGTGTTCTTGTCCCCTTCTTGAAGCTAATAAACTTGAGCCTTATGTTTCCAATAAATTTCTTCTCTAAGATACCACTTTACTAAATCACTAGAATCTTGGGATTGTTCTATACCAAGAGCTTCAAAAAAACCCAAATACTAAATCTGCATAGTAATAACATCAAGAAGATCTTGAGCCCTCTTCTTCATAATGTGGAGATTACCAAAAAAATTCCTATTCCAATTCTTCAACTTCCTTTTAACATACTATAATTTTTTAGAGAAGAAGAACATAGTAGTGCCATAGGCAGGGCCTCCCTATCTCCACCAGTGAACCAAAAGATCATGGAGAGAAGAGTCTCAAAGCCTTATTAGCTAGAGTTTAAAGGGAAGCTTCTTGGGGAAAACAACATAACTAGCCATGAGCTTGATAGTCTAGTGGTGAGAGGTTCTCCAATCAAGAATTTCAAAAGAGAGAGAAAGAGAGCCACAATACCAAAAGCAAGAAACTAGAAACTTTTCCAAGTGTTCTGAGATGGCATCATCTCTAACCCTTCTATTTTCCCAAGTAAAGATCCCATTAAGAGGTTTGACTTCAAAGAGATGTAAAAGATATATATTTTCTTGAAGAAGCTTAGAAGAAGAACCTAAGTGAGCCAACCCACCCTGCTTCTCGTCCAGTTTGATGATAGAGTTGAAATCCCCAACCACAATCCAAGCAATAATGGGTGACATCTTTTGACATGCCTAATATGTGCCTAAAGCTTAATTTTGTAGGGATATCAATAGGGGCATACACATTGGTAACAAGAATTAGCTCTCCAATATCTAAAGAAGAGGCCACCATTGAGAGAGCTGAGTGGCAAGATATCTAGTAGAGAGGTGTAACTTTCCTAGGATCCCAACAAATGGAAAGACCACTAGAGCTCCCCAAAGCACCAATACACTAACATTTGCCTAGAAACCAAATTTTAGGAGCACATATAAATATGGAATCCACTAAAAGCTTGGTCTCCTGGATATAAAGAACATTTGGAGAATGATCAACCACTAGCTATGAATAAGTTTTTGTCTAGAGATGCTATTCAACCCCCTCAAATTTCATGAGAGAATAATCATTGAGTAGAGTGGGGAAAATGTTCATCTATGGTCTTTATAACCCCAAAATCTACCAATAAATCTCCTATAAGTTTAAATTTTTCTGGTCCTACTTTTTCCCAACTTTTGTGGTAGTAAAAGATATTTTCTTAAATGATCTTTTCATCAGGCCCAAAGTAAGAGAATATCCCTTTCCTTTACTAGAGGCAAACACATCTTTGACCAAATTTGCTAGAAGAATATCCTTTTCCTATGGAGCAAGAGAAACCACAAGCGCACTAGACTCAAGGCCAATAGAGGTCTCCAAATTATGCTAAACTACATCCTAGTTGCCACTAAGAATAAAACTCCTCCTCTTTAAGCTAGTAACCCCATACTGAGCCTCTACAAGAATACCTTCTTCAATGATCATGTTGTCAAGCACCTCAAATTGATTGAACCTTGAGTCCACTTGATGATCTAGATGAGATTGCTTCTGACCCCTCCCCTTAGCAGGGTTTCAAGTAGGGATTAAACCATCCTTATCAAGATTGGTACTATTGGATGGACCTTGCCCTTGACTTGAACTGTTCATTTGAGGTTTTTGTTTACCAATACTATCAATATGAACTTTTCCTTTTCTATTACTAATAGTTTGAACATTCCCCTTACCATCATTAGCCATACTTGGGTCTAAGAACCCACAAGGGGTACTAATGGCTTTAGAGGCTTGAGGGCATTGGCATTGTAAATGACCATACACATGATAAATGCAACAATGGAAGGGAAGGGATTCATAGTCTAGTAGTTGAATCCAAGAAGAAGAGCCTAGGAAAATTTCCCAAGAATTTGGAAAAGGATTATTCAAGCCAATTTCAACACAAATATGGGCATAAGAAATAACCTTTTTATGCAGTGATTGATGTGCTATAGCAGTCAGCTTCCCAAGCATAGCAGCAATCTGTCAAAGGATATTCTCTCACTAGAACTCCAAAGGAATTTGTAGTAGGTAGACCCAAACAAGAACCCTTGAAGGGAGATCCTCAGTAGAATTGAACCTCATATGAAAGGGTTTGAAAAAAAAGACCTACACGATCATAAAAATATGGGCCTCCCTCAAAGATCTAGTTTTGACCTGACATACAAGAGAAAGCCAACCAAAAGTACTTGTTACTAGCCAACATAATATCCATATCACCTTTCACCTACCATGTATGATGAATCTAGGCTTCCAAAGCCAACAGGGAAATCTAGATACCATGAAACTTGCATCTCAATGCATGTGTGGCCAAATGGTCCAAATCTTTCATTACTTTGTTTAGAGGGACAACCAGCATAGGTCAATCTTGGCTACATGAAATGAAGCCATTAAATTTATTTAACTTTGAGCTCTAGCTAATATGAAAGGTCTCCTTCTCTTGTAAAATCAGTCCGAAAGAAGATACACCACAAGCTGAGACTCCAGTAAGAATGAGACTCTTGGCAACCCCACTCATGACCATAAGGGCCCAACAAATGAACTCCCTCATAGCTAATCCACACAGCAGCACTCAGCCCTTACACACCTCTTGAATAACCAATTTTTAAGAAGAATCAATCTCATGTTTCATAAAATATGATCATGAAGCATTCTTCATCCCTTTGTTCATTTAGCTACACTTGTTTTGCTTCATTTTTCTACCTAAATGGCATAAAGAATCTGTTATTGTTATTCTTCTACTTCATTGGTAATTGAAACAAATAAACTTATGAGGATATGTTCTATCCCAATTCCTTATTTCACCATTTTTCATCTTATTAAAATTAATATAGTAAACTTTTACAACTCTTAACAATGTTTTACTTTCACAAAATTATCAACATAACCAATTGCTAGTTTAAGATTCGATATAAGAAATTATTTTACACATTAAGAACTGGGGGAAGAAACATCCTCTTTTTCATCTAGAAATGATTGCATATGCAAAGAGGGAAAATATGTAAGTGTGGCTCTAACTAGCAAATCAATGTGACTAATTTAATCTAAGGGAAAGAAAAAACATGATAGTTAGGGTTTGTGACCACCATTTTCAAGTAGTAGTACAACAAAAAATGTTATCATCCACATCTTGTTTCTAAGAATTTATTTTTATTTTGCATGCAGATAATAAGGTGTCAATTGTTTCTAAGTTGGCCTCTCTTTAATTAGCTTATTTTCCAAATACAAACAATTCCTTTTGTATTTTTTTTCTTAACAAGGAAGACAATTAAATATATATTCCAAATCAAAAAATAAAAGACATATCTATCACAATATGTACCAAAATCCATCAAACACTTGTTGTTCAGATATGCTAATTGTTATTAGCTATGTCCACATGTAGTGTTGAAATCAATAACATAAAAACCATGCCAAAACATAAAGAGGTTTTAGATGGCTTGACCATTTTATTTCATTCTGTTGCCTAAAAATTACTGGTAGAGCCATGATTAATCTATGAAGAAAAAGAGAAGTAATTTAAATTTTTTTGAGAAAATTGAATGTAAAAACATATTATAGGGTTCATATCTATTGTTTGAATATTTTCTCTATTCATCTCTTTTCTTGGCATCTACAATCAATCATGAATACCCACATTAGAATTAACATACAAAGATTGAATTGAATATAATTCTATTATTTTTAGATTGGATGTTTTGAATGTCCCAAAAAATGTAAGGGAAACTATAGTTTGGTGAGCAAAGGATCATATTCTTTCTTGGTCTCAAGAGAGCCTTCCATACCTGACATAAATGTCACAAAATACATGATTCATTGAAAACACAGATAGTGAGCACATTTTTAATACAATTTATCACATTTATTCAATAAATTCATACCTAGATTAGATTAACAATTTATAATAATTCTATTGCATGCCTTGATTAAAAGGATTAAAAAGGTGAATGGAATCCCATTAGAATGGAAGATTAGAATGAATTGGATAAACTCAATTATGCCCTCTAAACACAAGAAATAATTTACACATGCAAATAAAAGATCATCATCATTCACGTATTTCCCACAACAATATTTGGGAAATATCTATCCATTAATTATTTTGTGAATACTCCTATTATGTTTAAAGATTCATCATGCATAGGCAAATAGGATGTTATTCAAGGTTTTTGAATCTAACTTTACACTGACTAGATACATTTTCCTAAAGATCTCTAAAGCCATTTCAATGAATCTATTTACATTATATCTATAAAAAATTCTTCTTTTGCATATATGTTTTGGTATGTAGCTTTGTACTTCATATCATGAAAATGTTAACCTATGAAAAAGGTTAGGATATCACTTCATGGTTCTATCTAGTGGTGAAGGCATAAGCTATTGTATGTACAAATATAATGATAAACTCAATAAACCATATACCAAATATGGATACTTACCCAAGATTCTAGAAATTGGAAAAGATCGTACTATAGAAGGTGTGGCTTCATCAAAGAGTTGCAAACTATATAAATCAAGAAAAAAGTTAAAAACAAAATAGGAAGGAAGAAAGTGAGGAGGCCCCTTTGCATCCTATCACAAAAAATAGTAGCCCAACTCAACCTTAGACACTTGTTTGTGGTAAAGAATGCCATTTATACAAGACATGCATAGAACACATGGAATGTGGAAAAAAAAACACTTGAAGAATGAAATTCTCTATTTTTCTTGTGAGAAAATAAAAAGAATCCCTAGAAAATGCAACATAGCCAATCAGAAAATTAGAAATGAAAAACAATAATTTCATTTAATCATAAATTTTTCCCTAACCATAGGCTAAACTCAAAATATAAATTTGTGCATAGTTGTCAAGATGTGAATTAATACAAAAGAAAAAATTAAAAACTGTAATCCCTACCTTTAGAAGGTAGAGACTAATAATATGTGTTTGTAAGTGGAATAAAGTTCAGGAGTGATTGTTGAGGTTTTGAGAGTTCTTTAATGTTTTTCTTGAACTTTTTTTGAGATTTAGATGGTCACTCTAAATCTCTTCATTTAGTATAACCTATCCATTTAGTGTAGTGGTGATTTTTTCTTTTGATATATTCAAAAAAATTAATTAAAGTAGTCTTTGTCATAACTCTTAAGGTTAATATGTGCTTTTCATTATTACATATTTTTTATGTTTTATTTTTAATATTGTTTATGGATGATCTTTATTTACATGAATTTCATATGTTAATTCAATGGTTAACCCATTTCATAATACCAATATTTTGATTATAATCTTTTGTAATAATTTCATGATGATTACTTATGTTGGGAATTCATGGACACATTTTATTTTGATAAATACAATATTGTGGTTTAGATTTTGGGTAGTCATCATGCTTATTTGATGGCACACTTAATATATCTTAGCAAACTAGTATATGCATATAGAGAAATTAGTATGCTAACCTAGAATGAACATGTCATTGGCTATCCAAGTTGTCTTCCAATGTGTGATTGGAGTACTTTAAAAACCATATTTCTATTTTGATATTGTTCAATGTGGAAGCTATGCATACTATGCAAATACACTTGTTTATGTGTTTAGATCAGCAATGGATGGTATTGAATTCCATGTAGTCAAAAAATATATTGTAAATTGCAATCATAATTGTGTCTAATCAAACAATGCTTCTTCTATATGATCATCTTATCTCGTGTTGATTTCCCTTCCTTAAAATAGATATTTTGTTGAAAACTAATTGATTAAATCATTGGTGATATCATTATCATTATCCCTCTCAACAATAACCTTTTTTCAGCTCCCATTTTTGGTTACTTTTAATTTCAAAAATAATAACCTTTTGAGATTGCCAAATTTGTTATTTCATATTCAATATTTCTATTTTTTGACTATCAACTCTCCTTGTTAGTTTAAATCCCATCTATAGGTTTTAAAACTAATTATATTAAGCATCTCTTTAACCATCTTGGATGGGAAATGATATCACATTTCTTCATCTTTTTAAGATCCATACCATTATTAGAAAATAAGAATTAAGTTTCTAACTAGTATGCAACCTATATATTAGGGACATTTCTACTTATATTATGTTTTTAAATCCTAACTTGGCCACTACATATGCATATATGTTAAAGTCATTGAATTTAATTCTTCATTGCATGCTGAAAAATAAAAACACTTATATGCATGTTTAGTGGTGTAACTCTAAACCATCCCACATATTTGGATATATACATATATTTTGATGCTTTTGTGAAAACAAGTATAAGATACATTCACAATATAACTACTTCCCTCTTAAACTATTTGGCATTGTGTAGTTGTAGAGTTATATATGTCCATCATATATATAGCTTCAATAAAAATTTATAAAAATGTAGGTTGCATGCCATTTCATTTTTCACATATGTTTTATTTATGATATGAATGAAATGATTGTATAATATTAGCAGTTTGGAAATGTTGAAATTGAAAGGTTAGCTAGGTTAGGTCTTTATAAGTTACTTAAAAAATAGTAAAATTGAATCAATATTATGGGTTACAATATTTCTATGATGATGACATGTCAATGTCTTGAAAATGTTGTATATTCTATGGCTTGGACTTTATATCTTCAAAATTGACATTTACAGATGCTCCAATCTTGAGTAATAATCTACCTCCAACCATAGTGGTGCTTCTTTGTTGGGAAGGGATACTAGTGAAAGGATTAGTTTTCTTATGAAAATGTTGTAGGAAAGAGAGATAGATATTTCAGTTAAGCCTTAAGATGAAGATTTCAAGACTTTGGGAGTAAAGTAGGATGATTCAGATTCTCAGAGCTTGGATCCAATATCTAATTTGCACCGTTATTATGTGGATCCTATTCAAAACTTGAGATTTAGTTGGAATGATGTCCCCCCATATTATTTCTATGGGGGTTTTGTTAGAATTTAAAGGCCACCAATATAACTAGGGGGGTTGTGAATCAGTTATGCAACTATGTCAACAATTACAACCTTATTAATCCTTAACTATTTGAGTAATATAATCAGCAACCATAACAAGATACTCATACACAATAACACTAGATATGTTAACTAGGGAAACCTTTGATTAGAGGGAAAACCCTAGTGGGGATGGTACCCACAAGATGATGTACTAATATAAATATTCCTTAATAGAGGATGGTATCAGTCACTATTAGGAGATTCCAACCTTGTTAGGAGTTGTAGAAGATGGATGGACCCACTGTCCAAATAGCTTCAGGGGAAAGACCAATGAACCCATTGTCCAATTGATCTTTGTATTATTCCTTGCATGATAATATAAATGAACTGCACTTGTAATTCTTCTTCCTCTATCCTATCAACCAAATTTCTACTCCTAATCTTGATGCCAGATTACTAACTTTGCATCGAATAGTTCCTTGGTCTGCTTACTTGCATTTACCAAAAACTCTTTTCTTGTTTGCACACTTTTCACTTCATCACTCACAATAAAACTTTACCGAAAGGAAAATAACATTCCTTTATACCATGTCCTCAAAAAAATTCCTTGAGTTGGCCTTCAGGCTATCCCAATTAATTATAGTAGAACCATATTAAGATAATTAATTATTTTGCAATTACACGACATTGTTGGCTCATAGCCTTTACAACTTCTCACATGTGTGACTCCAAACCTTGCATACTTATTGGCATGATCATTAGAGTATCCTCTATCATTGAATTACTTTGCATATCCTAATTCTATCTTTGTTAGGAGATACAATTCAATCATCTAAAACTAGTAATCAAATAAATCATTTAAAAAGTTATTTGCATTATCTAACATTATCCTAAGTCTTCAAAAAAAAATTAACCCAAGATTTTATCTTAATATTTTCTGGGTTTATGTATTTCTATTGGAAACATCAATTAAGTAATGATAACCCTTGATCTTCCTAAAGATCAAGGGTTGTCACTTTGTTGCCAAAGTAAATTACAAGGTATTTACTTCTAGTGACATAGAGACAAGGAAAAACTTCCACAAGACCCAATCAAAAGGAGGAAGATTTCAATAATAAGGTCTACACCATCAAATCTTCTCATGATCAATGATGGTCGCATTGTCACCAAAGGAAACTGGGCAGGTTATATCATTGGAAACATAGCAACAATAGGCCACATGTATATGTGGCAAGATAAACCCTTGTGGAAGGTGCCATGAGTTCCATGTCATTAAAGGATTATCTAGATATCAGATTTCTAGCTACCATGAGGGATTTATTTTGAAGGAAATAAGACATTGCTCTACAACATTAGATCTTCTCATGATCCATGGTGGTCCCTTTTTCACCAAAGGAAGTTGTAATATCTTTACCCTTGGTGACATAGGGACCTAAATGAAGTGTCACAGCCCTAGATTGTGTATAATGCAATTATCACATATTCTACCATTCGATGCAAGTTTGATCAATGGTGGCTACTTTGTCACCAATAGAAGTTGCTCAACTTTTATCCTTGGTGACATAGTGAGAACATGACATGTGTCTGGGGGCATAAATGGTTCCTATGGAAGTTTCCACCTAGGAAAGAAAAATCTCACGTGGAAGGATTTAATTGGATTAACTACCAACTAGGAAAGTTGAAGCTAAGTCATAAAATATTTTATTCCTTAATCATCAAATTTTTCAAAAATTGATGGCTTGTTTTCAAATTTGAAGGGTAATGCCACTTTGATTCTCTATGATCCATTTAAGAGAATTAAAGCTCCTCATGTGAAATAAAACAAGGGTTATAGCATAGAAATTCAAAGAATTTTTTCATGCAAATGTATTTTTGGTTTTCTAGAGCTAGAACCCATTGAAGAGCCTATTTTCTCACCTAATTGTGAAAACTTTCTATATTAGTGATTCATTGTAGTATTTAGAGAAGAGAGAAGAAAGCCAAGTAAATATCTCAGATGACATATAATTCAAAGAATTTTTATTTGGCTTCATTATTATCCAATATGCCTCCAAAAAAGGGTTTCCCTAGGAAGGTAGAAATGCTAGTAGGAATATCCATTATGATTTTCTAGAACAATTGAGTGAATCTACAAATGATTAAGCCAAAATAATAAAAATAGTTCCTATAAACCTTGGAATTTGAAATGTAGATGGTTTATTTGATAAGGGAAATTGGACTAGCTTGGATGTCTTGTTAGGATTAAATCACAGACAAAAATAATAATTACATGCAAATATAACCAATAACAAAAAATAATAGATCACAAAGAAAAGAACACAAGACACCAAGATTTAATGTGGTTTACTCAATCCTTGGGCTATGTCCACCAAACAGCAAGTTTGATATTATTATGATCTAGTGATTATAACTTGATTACAGTCTATAACCCCTTATAGCTCAATACCACTACAAGAACCAAGTTTGCATCACAACCATAAAAAAATCCCTAAACCTAAACTCTTTTATACAATTATTTTTTACCACTTTAGGGTTATAATTAATAATTACATGGCTTAAAATCCTAATAAAATAGGTTCCAAATTTTTTTTCAGGGTGATGAGCCAAGCCCCAAAGAATTTATGAAGTATGTACAGTACTTTCCTAATCAGTCACCACAATCTAACAATATCCCACTTGGGGATTGATCAAGCTCCACACTAAACAATAATATCCCACTTGGAAACTGATCTTATAGCTATGCTGCTACTTGATGATGCTCTCACTCGATCAAACCACCCTGGACTCTGATATTCTTTTATTCATGTTCAATCTAGAAGACTAACAGAAGCTAAAGAGGAGTTCAACTTCTCCCTTGTTACTACCTTTGTAAACATATCTATTGGATTGTCATTTGTATGTATCTTCTCTACCTTTGACTGTCCATCCTCCAAAACTGACCAAATGAAATGGTACCGCAATTGTATGTGTTTGGTCTTTGAATGTAGAGCTGAATTCTTTACAAGATGAATGACACTTTGACTATCTGTAAACAAATAATTATCCTTTTATGGGTTTCCCAATTCTTCCAAGAAGAACTGAAGCGATATCATCTCCTTGATTGCCTCTATAGTAGCTACATACTCTGCCTCTGTAGTGGATAAAGCATTAACCATTTGTAACCTAGAAACCCAGCTCACAGCTACCCCACCAATTGTAAAGACATAACGTGCAGTACTCCACCTGGTATCAATATCCTTTACCAAATTTGAGTCAACATAGCCCTATAAATCATTAGTAGAGCCCTCAAAGTGTAAATTCTTATTGGATGTTCCTCTCAAATATCTGAGAATCCATGTGACAACATTCTAATGCTCAATTCCTAAATGACTCATATACCTGTTAACAACTCCCACTGCATGCACAATATCTGGCCTAGTACATACCATATCATACATCAATCTTCCTATAGTTGAAGCATAGGGTACCTTGGACATCTTATCCTCCTCTTCTTGTGTCTTAGGAAACATCTCTTTGGTCAACTTCAAATGACTAGGTAAAGGTGTGCTAATAGCTTTAGCATTCTCCATAGAAAATTTTTGCTACACCTTCTCCACATAATCAGCCTGAGATAGTGTCAATGTTATGTTCTTCCTATCTCTAAAATTCTTCATCCCAAGGATTTTTTTTGCTGCCCCAAAATCCTTAATAGAAAATTCATGGGCTAATTAGTGTTTCAGCCCCTTAATGTGATCCATGTTAGACCCAACTACAAGCATATCATCAACATATAAACATAAAATAATGTAGCTATCATCATCCAACTTCTTAAAATAAACACAATGATCTAAATGACACCTATTGTATCTATGCTCATGCATAAAACTATCAAATTTGAGATACCATTGCTAAGGTGCTTGCTTCAAGCCATATAAACTTTTCTTCAATTTGACAACTAAGTTCTCCTTACCTCTGACCACAAATCCTTATGGTTGAGCCATATATATCTCTTCATCTAAATCACCATGAAGGAAGGTTGTTTTAACATCAAGTTACTCTAAATGCAAATCTTCAGTAGCCACAAGACTTAAAATAGTATGGATAGAAGTCATCTTAACAATAGGAGAAAATATCTCATCAAAATCAATTCCCTTTTTCTATGCAAATCCTTTCACAACTAACCTAGCTTTAAATATTTTCTTACCTCCTTCCTCTTCTTTCAACCTATAAACCAACTTATTCTATAAAGCTCTTTTACTTGTTGGAAACTTGCATAAATCCCATGTCTTATTCCTTAGCAAAGAGTCCATTTCATCTTTCATTGTAGACTCCCACTAAATCTTAGTATCCACCTGCACAGCTTCATCATAATAATTAGGTTCACTAGCATCAGTAAGTAAAATTGAATACAAAGAGGGAGAGAATCTTTCTGGAGGTCTAATTTTCCTTGTTGACTGTCTACCATTAACTGGTTTGTGTGATATTTTTTGTTGCTATTGTTGCACATCATGAGGAATGGCTTGAACATCAACTTGTGGAGCATCATCTAACACTACATAATCATCTTCTATCTTATCATGTTGTTGCAACATATCTTTTTACAACACTTTCTCATTGAATATGACATCCCTGCTTCTTAAAATTTTATTATTTTCAAAATTCCAAAGCCTATAACCAAATTCATTAATGCCATATCCAACAAATACACATTTCTTTGACTTAGCTTCTAGCTTGGTTCTATTTTCAGAATCTATGTGAGCAAATGCTTCATAGCTGAAGGTTTTGAGAAAAGAATAACTCACCTTCATATCAGTCCATGCTTCCTCTAGAATACCATAGCCCAAAGGAATAGAGGGACCTCTGTTAATCAAATATATAGTAGTATTGACAGCCTCCACCCACATGTGTAAGGGCAACCCAGCATGCAACCTCATGCTCCTTATGCACTCCATTATAGTCTTGTTCATGTGTATAGCCACTCCATTTTCCTATGGAGTCCTTGGAAAAATTTTCTATCTACGAATACCATTAGTGGAGAAATAATCTTTAAATTCATGACTACAATAATCACTACCATTATTAGATCTAAGACATTTTAATTTCTTACCAATCTCATTTTCAACCAAGCATTTCCATTTCTTAAAAGTTTGAAATACATCAGATTTCTATCTAAGGAAATAAACCCATACCTTTCTAGTTGCATCATCAATAAATATAACATAATAATGAGAGCCACCAAGGGAAGATACCTAAGCCAGTCTCCATACATCTGTATGCACAAGCTCTAATTTCTCCTTTTCTTATTTTCCTTTCTAGTCTTTACAAAAATCACTCTCTTTTGTTTTCCATACACAAAACTTTCATAGAAATCCATATTAACACATTTTAGACCTGGTAAAACTTTCTTTGAATGAGGTAATTTAATACCTTTCTCACTCATGTGCCCAAGTCTATTGTGCCACAACACTATATTAGAATCTACATCAGCTATTTGTTCTCCCTACTCAACTACAGCAATTGTTCCTGAACATTCATTTTCCTTTGAAACAATTAAAGTAGAAGGAACAATATGACCTATACAAAGATACAAGGTGCCTACTTTTGCACCTTTTTCTACTACTAGGGAGCCTTTTGAAACCTTCCAATTTTTATCATTAAAAGTAACTACACAACCCTCATCACCAAGTTGCCCTACTGAAATTAAATTCTTACTCAATTTTGGAACATGTCTTACCTCATGTAGTAGCCAATGATTCCCATTCTGTAACTTAATCTTAATTTTTCCTTTTCCAACAATTTGATAGGGTTCATTATCCCCCAAATAAACAAGCCCAAAATACCCTTGGACATAATCAATGAAATAACCTCTATGAGGTGTAGCATGAAATGAAGCACTAGAATCTAAAACCCATGAATGATCAACACTTTCTAAAGACATAAGCAAAGCATCATCTTCAGATTTGTTACTTACAACATTTTCCTCCTTGTCTCCATCTAGTTTATCTCCTTCATTTTTCTTTTGATTCCAACAATCTTTCTTTGTATGACCTAGTTTCTCATAGTACCAACAGTCATTCAGTCCTCTTGATTGAGACCTCTTCCTCTTTGACTTGCCTCTTGATTTCCTACGATTTCCATAACTACTTCCTCTCTCTATCATTCTACCTCTGCTTTGTGCATTCAAAGTGCTTCCTGATGTAGATCTACTTGAGGATTTTCTACGAGTTTCCTCACTCAAAATAGCACCAATCAGATCATCATAATTTAGGGTACTAGATCCAAGAACAAAATTACTCACAACCATTACCAAGCCATTCTAGCTTTCAAGCAAAGAACACAAAATCAAGAAAGCCCTAATTTCATCCTCAAAATTGATACCCATAAAAGATAACTGACTAGTAATAGTATTAAAATAATTTAAATGATTTGCAATAGATCCACCTTCTACTATTTTTATATTAAATAAATGCTTCATTAGAAGTACCTTGTTTGAAGCGGAGGGCTCTTCATATAGTGTCACTAGGGTTTTCATAAACTCTTCAGTTGTCTTTTCTTTTATAATATTAAATGCCACTAATGGTGTCAGGCATAATCAAATGCTTCCATGTCCCTTTCTATCCAAAATATCCCATTCATCATTTGACATAGATCCCTGATTCTTGGCTTTACCTTCCAACGACTTCCATAAATCCTTCTAATAAAGATAGTCTTCCATTTGCATCTTCCATAACTGGAAGTTCTACTCATTAAACCTATCAACCCTTAGCTTACCCTCATCTGCCCTCACTCCCACTCAATCATAAGACTCCTACTCATCTTTGAGACTTTCCTATAGAGGATAACTAAAAAACAACTAGGCTCTAATACCACTTGGCTGGATTAAGCCACAGATAGAAATAACAATTACATGCAAATATAACCAATAATAGAAAATAATAGATCACAAAGAGAAGAACACAAGACACCAAGATTTAATGTGGTTCACCTAATCCTTGGGTTATTTCCACCAAATAAAAAGTTTACTATTATTACAATCCAATGATTATAACTTGATTACAATCCATAAACCCTTATAGTTTAATATCACTGCAAGAACTAGTGAAGTATGTAGAGTACTTTCTTGATCAATCACCACAATCTAACATGACATAACTTCTAAAATAGGGATCCAATTTTTTAAGAAATGGTTCTTAGAGAGGAAAGTTTTTACTCCCCATGGAAATATCTAGAATTTTCACTTAGGTAAGTTAGTAGTTCCTGGGATTTTTATGGATTCAAACCTACTCATAGCTATAGCCTAGAACTATGACCCAGTAGCTAGGATGGTGAGGAGAATAGATGGGGAATGTTTAGTAAAAATTACTATAGAAGAAATTTAGGAGGTTTTTGGAATGGCCCCAACCACATATTATAATGAGGTCATTGATTTTTAGGGATTGGAAAAAGAATACTTGTCTTGTAAAGATCAGGTTAGGCAAAGGGCATTAAGAGGACACTTACCCATAATTGGTAATTTGAAATTTATTACAACACCAAGTAAAGAGACTTCCAAGAAGCAATTTTTCAATTCTATGGCCATAGACATCTACATGACTTTGTGCAAGGATTTTGGTGAATCTGAACAAGAGTTTATGCCAATAAAGTTCATGTATATGATGATACATGTCTCTTCCTTTTGTATGGATATTATTATTTATTTTGCATCCTATTTAGCAAAATAAATTCACATAGGTCTAATTGGAATTGCAAAGGGAAATTTTGAGAAAACCTTTGGCTACTATTCTTTATTGATGCATATGTTTTTATTTAAGGGATTTACTTTATTTGAAAAGGAAACAGTGTTGAATAGAGAATATGAGAGAGAATATATGCTAGTTTAATTGTGGAGTGCACACATGACTTGGGATGTAGAGGAGGTTAGTTTTGTGAGATTTGACAAATACTTCACATCTAGGTTGAGGAGCTTCTTATTAAAGGATAATCCTAGGATACCTATGGCATTGCTAGATTTCATTAGGTGTATGGATAACCCTGATAGTTTTAAGGTATCTCATAATTGGGTAGATATATATCATACCATGCCCTGTGTCAATAGTATTTCAGGTATACCGATTGCAAGGAATTTCACACATGCTTCCCTACTAGGTACCTCTTAAGGTGGTAATAGTTGAGATGATATGAAAAATAGGTGGTTTGGAGGAAGCACAACTGGTTGGTCTAGGGGCTCTATTTTTCCATTTTGGATAGTTGCTCATTAGTTCATAATCACAAAAGGTGGCTGGTTGTTTCTATATAAATGCTTAGACCCACACAAAATGGTTGTCTCTCATGATCATTTCAATGATAGTGAACAATTTTTTGAAATATTAAGATAGAGGGCTAAGATTGGTGCTAACAAACATCAACCCTACTTGCCTAAAGATGTAATAACAAATGAATTCTCTATCTAGGAACAAGAGTTCAAAAAGGAGAAATGGAGAGTTTATTCAAGTGTTTCAGAGTTTATTAATTGTTTTGATAAAGATTACAAGCCTTTAAAAGCTACAAAGACAAAAGTAGATAAGTTGAATAAGTTAATGATCACTTTTCCAAAGATTATGGAGGCTATGAATGAAAAGAAAACATTTTTTTATCAATTCTTATCCTAACAAGGCCCGAGAAATAATGAAAAAATTATCTTTTACTCTTGTAGTAGGGTCAAGGAAATTGGTTATTCAGAGGAGGTTTGGCTAAAACATCATTAAAAACAAAGAGCATATAGTTGAGAAGGGTAAACAAATAGTTGGATCATCTAGTACTATTTTGGAAGAGAGGCATGAAGAGCCAAAGCCCAAGAGGAAAAAGAATGAAGAAAAATAGGCATCCCAAATAGAAAATTACTCAACCACTCAATCCCTATTGCATGTAGGAGATTAATAGGTCACTAAGGAGAAAATGGAGCAATTAGAATCCCAAGGGGGAGTTTCTATTACTATTACAAAATTAGAAGAAGGAAATCCTTAAGAGCCTCCCATACCTAGCCTTGAGCTAACTATTGCTGATTATAGAGGAAGGGAATTAGATCCTATGGTATATCAAGCTAGTCATGAATTTCTTTCTAATGATAGTTTTGTTAAATCAAGAACTTTTTATCAGTTTGCATGGAGAAAAAATATTGAACTATTTGAAGTAAGATGTAATAAGAGGAAGGTAGAGAATCTTGAAATAGAAGAGTCATCCATAGAAGATAAAATAAAGGATGATATGATGCAACAGTTTACAATTTTAACCCTTGAGGAAGGAATGAGAATGATAAAATCATTTGGGGTTTTTCTTTTACCAAATTAGGACATTGCAGATGCCATGGTCTTTAACACTATTATCAAGCAATTAAGTACATATGAAAAGGTGAAAAAGGAGCTAAGGGGTGCTAAGTTTAGTGAATATCATGCTACCTTAGTGACTTGGTCTATGAGAAGAGGATCTAGAGCATATTCACCTTAGCCTGATGATATTGATATGATAGGAAACTTGATTGTAAAAAGGTTAGAGGTCACTCAAAATGAGGAGGCCATAGAGCTAAATGTTGGAACAACCAACCTCACCATAGCCACAACCTTGAGGTACAAAAAGGAAAAATTAGAATTACAGGAAAAATATGAACAAGTTCTTGGGGCCTATAATAAAGAAGTGCAAAAACTAATGGAGCTTGAGAATAAGATGACAAGACAGTCTAGCAGACCTAGAATTCATTATCCTTGTCCTCTAGTTGATCCTTTTAAATCAACTCCTCTTATAGAAATGTCGGACACTCCCCAAAGACCTCAATATTCTACTGTTGAGGATTTTGAAGAAGAAAAGAGAAAAATTTGGGCATTGCATGTGGAACTAGATATCCAATATGAGGACAAGATGAGGAAAGAAATTATGTATTTGGTAGATAAAATTGGTTTGCCTACATTCTATAAACAATTGGAAAAAGTAAAATACATATGGAATGAGCTGAAAGGAAATGAGGATACTCTGATACCAATTGTTAATAAATGGAACAACAGGGACAAAGATGTAAAATTTTTATGTTTCTTAGTCATCACTCTATCTTGTGAGCAAATAGAAAATACTTTTGACTTGACTAATGATCTCTCTAAGTTTAATAATAAAATAATTTCATTATAGAGGAGAATCATAAACTATCTTGGAAAATATAGGAGTAGAAAATTTGAACTCTTCCCCAATAAGCTGAATGAAAAGGATAAATTAAAAGATAAAAAGAAATGGGACAAGGAATTTGATGATCTATTATGCCTTAGGACGAATAGGGTCATAAATAAAAAGGGAAATGCGTGGTGCGTAAATACAACTATGGAAGTTGTTAAAGTTCAAATATTTTATGATTCTTTCAAAGAAGAATTTATTGAAATAGATAAACTAGGAGAATATGTGTTGAATAAACAACATGAGATTTTGAGTTTTAATTGGCTAGATGAAACAATTTTTGACAAGTGGATGATAGATTTTGTACATGTAAAGAATTTAGAACTTGGTGAAATAGATGAAGATGAAATAGAACAAGATGAGTTGCAAACAATTGACGCCTTAATTAAAGTAGAAGAAGAAAAAGATAAATAATCAATTGCAATAACAAGCATAGAGGCCCAAACTAATGACTTGGTAGTGGGAGAATCAAGTGTGACTATCAGTCTATCATTACAAGATGACATGGTTGGAGAACCTTGAGTTCAACTCAGTTTTCAAATACTAGAATAGGATCCATCCCAAGCAAGTCCAATGGCTACATGTTTTGAGGAATGGCAATTATGACAAAGCCAATCACAAACTCCTTAACAAAGAAGTACATCAAAAGTGGTCCCTACAAAAAGAATGTTCATAATAAAAATCATTCTATTGCACCAATTTTTCTCTTTTATGATAGTAAATTTTGTAAATATCTTGCTATCTTATGGAAAACTATTAGTACTTTGTAGGCCTAAATTTTGTTGCATATCATGCTATATAAATGAGATTCCAAGGCTAGAGAAAGGGTTTGAACTATTGTGCAATCTTTAGCTTTTTCTAGTTTTATTTGGTCCATTTTCCTTGATGCAAATTTTATGATGTATTTCCTCTACAAGTCTGAGAATTCAATAAAATTCAAAGATCATGTTGTCTAGTCTTGAGTATTTTTGTGTATTATTCCAATGCTATACAATTTTCAATTAAAATTAATACAAAGATGAATCACCACCTTATCTTTTTTTCTCTAAATTTTTTCTCCTTTTCTTTTTGACTGGTTATCTTGAGGTTGTATTAAAAAAGCTTGTTCAATTTAATGCAACTAGAATAGGTTGTATATCAATTAGTTATTGCTTTTAATTTAGTGAATTAAGTAAATACTTTATTGGTATGATAGGATTTCCATGTAGTAAGAAGGATATGTATAAGAACAAGTTTTAGGCAAGATTGCTAATAATATTGATTGTAATGCAATCGATTAGGTCAAAATAGCTGGATAGACTTTGAATCCCAATAGATGAGGCATTGATCAATTATTTCAGTTTGAATATGAAGAGATCATGGATAAGCATCAAGAAAAAATATTAAAATTAAAATCAATTTTACTTTAAATCTATGAAGAGTATCATAGCTGGTCAATATTTTTTTGCATTTAATCTCTGCATTTTAGTTAGTTGTTATTATCTAGAATTACCTATAAATATAAGAAGAATTATGACCAAACATCTTCTATAAGGGATGAGTATTATAATAGGATGTCATTGAATGAATCAAGTGTGAAGATAGTATCAACTTTTGAATCTTTTTATTGCTCAGGTGCACCCACCTTGGTTTTACAGAGCCTAAAGAGTAGAAAATCTTTATGATTTTGTTGAAGTTGGGTCTAGACCTGAAGACTTCTTAGTTGAGCATAGGAAATAGCTAATCCTTAGACTAAGTTTCTATTCAGTCTCTTGTTATTAGGTATTTTTCTACTTGGTATTTAAAAAAACTAACAAATTGGTGACTCTGCTAGGGAGCTTTTAAACACATGGTGATGTGTGAAAAGTATTGGAGTTTCTGGTGACATAAGTATACATGTTTTTGGTTTCTTTCAAGATAATTCATGTGATTATTTTTATCTTTTCTAGTGACAAACCTTGATAATTTAAAAGAGGAGAAAGTCCTAGTGCCACAAGTGTAGACTGGCGTATATTGCCCTTACAAAGTGTCTTATCTATTACACATGAGTTTAAGTCCTATGTTTCTTTCCTAATTGGTTTCTAGGTGTGTCAAACCTTATTCATATTATCTTGTGATATTTTCCCCAAGTTAAAATCCATTTCATGTTATATTTTCCCTAGAATAGGGTGGCAACTAGGTCAACATTTTGAAACTAGTACTTACTAATAAGTAATTTCCACAAATGGCAGACAAGAGAAAAAGTACATGAGCTTATACAAGAGCCAATCAAAAAGTACCATTGTATACTAACTTACATCAAGGTGGTAGGAAAAACTAGAACAAGAAAAAATAGATTTAAATCATACTTGGAAACCAAGGGGTAGTGTGTCAATAAATTCTCAATACCAGCCTATGGTAGGGAGGGAATCTTCTTCATTAAGTTTTGAATCAAAAACCACAAGACTCTTAGGAGGGATGTTTAGTACCCCACTACAAGATGACCTATCCTATCAAGACAAAAATATGTCTTCATTGGGAGGTGCATTACATAGACCAGATGTGATAGATGAAGTGAATCATATGTTGGCATATAAGAATATTATAGAAGGTCCTTTTAATTCTAGAACAACTCCATATGTAGAAACAAACCTTATAGATCTTGATGACCCTACTGATTTAGAAGCAATTTCTATAGATCCAAAGGAAGCATACTCAAACATAGGAGTCCTAAAGAAATGGGTTGTAGAAGAGGAATATAAATATGCTCATTTGGAAAAAGAAAGGGAGCGAGTCACATTGAATGCTCTCATTAAGAGAGATAATTTTCTTAGAAAGATGGCTACCCTAAAAGAGTAGAATGAATGGACTTTAGCTATTCATGCTGATGATTTTGGAGATGTAGATAGCCTAAGATCCAAGGTTTTAGTACAAAAAAAATTCATAAGCCAAAGGTAAGAACTTTTTATATCTCAAATTCAACCCTATAATCATTTTCAACTAGATTAGGTAGAGCCTACTATGAAGCCAACAAACAAAGGAAAAGGTAAGGTTATAGGAATCTAGATAAATGAACCTCAAGCTATACCAAATAGATCTACAAACCCTCCAATGTATAGGTTAGATTTGGAACTAGGAAAGGCCAAAAAGGAGAAGTAGGATCTAGCAAAAGAGCTTGAGATAGTTGAAAATGAATCCCAGGTAGTAGAAACTAAGAGGAAGATTCAATTCATTAAATCCAACTCTAGCTTAGCCTCATGCCCTAATTTATCCTCCCAAGCCACAACCTCTATCCCCACCTGTGGACTAGTAGTCTCTAGCCAAAATATGTCTCAATCTACCCCTACTTCATCATCTACCACTAGTACCCAGATCCCTGCTATTCAAATACAATAGTCGCAAAGTATTATCAATAACTAGATCAATGCAACAAGTAGATCAAATGTTGTTGGTTTTTAGAAGAAACCTATATACATGGAGAAGTATAGACAAATGTCATTCTTAGGTATTCCTAGTTTTCCACATCCACTATCATTTGATTTAAGAGACAAAGTTGTGAAAATTTTAGGAAATAATGTTGTCACAAATGAAGACCATTTAAGGATTTTTATAGACATAATTAATGATTTTGAAGTAGAACATGAGGATGTAGTGATGAAGTTGTTTGTGCAAGCATTAACTGAAGATACAAGGGACTATTTTAGAAGACTACCATATCATAGCATTAGCTCATGGGGTGACTCAGAGAAGTTATTCAAAGAACAGTATGGAGATAACACTGATGCCTCTAACTCACAGTTTGATGATTATTATTTTGATGAAGATGGCATGTTTAAATACCATAATAGGATTTATGTTCCCAACTGTGAAGAGTTGTGGAAAGTGGTTTATGAGGATATGCATTGCACTCCATTTTCAGGGCACACAGGGGTAAAAAAAATGATGGCTGATTTGAGACCTTTATACTTCTGGCCAGGACTCAAATGGGATGTGACAGAATATGTGGCCCATTGTTTGGAGTGTTAGCATGTCAAGGCTGAGGATGTCCATCTGGCAGGCCTTTTGTACCCACATGAGATTTTGTTGTATAAATGGTAGGTTATTGGCATGGATTTTGTACAGGGCTTATGCATGACTCGACATAAGCATGTTGTCATCTTGGTCATAGTCAAAAAATTAACCAAAGTTACTCACTTCATTCCTAGCAGTCTAAAGGATGGACCTCTAGTGTTAGCAAGAAACTTTGTTTAGGAGATTTTTTGACTGCATGGTATTCTAGAGACCATTATTTCTAATAGGGACACCTACATGACTTCAAGGTTTTGGACTACTTTGAACTCCACTTTGGGTACACACCTAAATTTCAATACAACATACCACCCTAAGACTGATGGACAAACAAAGAGGGTGAATCAAGTGCTAGAAAATTTGTTATGCATGTACTACATAGATCAATAGTACAAATGGGAGGAGTATCTTCCATTTGTAGATTTTTCCTACAATAACTCCTTTGTTTCTTCCTTGGGTATGGCTCCATTTCAAGTTCTTTATGGATAGAAATGTCAAACTTCTATCAGCTTGGATAGGGTTGAGGACAGGGTTATTGTGGGTCTTGAGATGCTCAGAGAGATGGAAGAGTAGGTGATCTTAATCCGTAGTTGGATCAAAGAGGTAGTAGATCAATAGCAGAGTTATGCAGAAAAGAAATGCACTTTTTGTTTGTCCCAAACTAGGGATAAAGTGTTTCTCATGGTTAGACCAAAATAAAGTTCAATCTTGTTCAAAAAGAGTTCATAGCTTGCCTCAAGATTTGTTGGTTTGTTCAAGGTCTTAGAAGTTATCAACCCAGTTGCTTATTGGCTTACTCTACACCTGCTTTAGCATGAATTCATAATTCCTTCCATGTGTCTTTGCTTAAGCCCTATCATCTTGAGATATCTCATGTTCTTTACTAGCATGCATTATAGGTATAGGATCTAGGGGTGATGGCAGTTCAACCTACCTGAATCATTGAGAAACATACCCTCAGTGTATGAGACAAGGATTTTCTCTAGTATAAGGTCCAATGGGACCAATTTGGCATGATAGTGCCACTTGGAAGGGTGTGGAAGATTTACAAAAATATCTTTCCCATATTTTTGTATAGCTATTTATTTTAGTTGGATATAAGTTTTGGTATATGTATGCTAATTTTGTTGTGAATGACATCGGGGTGATGCCTTTTCCTAGTGGGGAAGGATGTCATGTCTTGCCCTTGAATCATTTTCTTTTTCTTGCTTATGTGGTGAAAAGTCAAATGTTGACTTGGTCAAAGATGGATTAATATTTATTTAAGACAATTGAAAGTTAATATCCTAGATTATACCAAAAATTAAATAAACCATTTTAATATGGAAATACATGATTTATTATGTTATGATGATGATAAGATAAGATGTGTTCTTAATGTTGTGATTTAATAGCAATGTGATTATACTTATGTATTTATTTCTTAATGATGATGTAATTAAGATGCGATATATTGATTATGATGGATACTGACTCATTGTTGGTTGCAAGTGCCTGAGTGGATGTAGGGATCATCACAATGAGAGTGTGGTTGAGGTAGAGATGTATAGATAGAACGTGAATATATTCAATTGTTAATGGATGAGTTTTGATGTTTTATTATGATATACAAACAAAAGTCTCATTTTGAGTTCTTGATAGGAACATAGAAATTTGATTTTAATACATACAAGTGGCCATGAACAATGTTTTACATATTTTATTATTTTAACTTTAAAAATGAAAAAAAAAATTGCAAGGGAGAAATCACGGCAAAGGATTTCTTTTTAGGTTAGTTACAATTTTGGTTATGTTTAAAAGGAGGAGTGGGGGAAATAGGGGGGATATTGGCAACTATAGTTGGAGGTAGGGCATTGATAGTTGGGGAGAAGAGAGTTGGAGAGGGGTTCTTGGAAAAGCTAAAGGGAGAAGGGTTTCATATGCTTTTACAAATTTTATGAATGTTAACAATCTGGTTGATTTTGAATGTGTGACCAAGTTATTTAATTCTTCTTTTACTACTATATCTCTCTCATTTAGTTGTTAATTGTAATTAGCTTGTGTGGAAGTGTGGTGCGTAGTCTTCTTTCGAAACCTTTGTTCAACATTCTTTAGTGGTAGTGATTACATTACCATACTATTTTTTTTGGCAAACACAATAATGTTTCTATTACATCTTTATTTGATAGAATTTTTGAACATTCTAGCTACTCAAAGACTACCAAGTCGTGACTATAAGTGTCCGTAGAATGGATGCAAGATTTAATTTACTATGATCATAGGAATGTCAACTATAGTCTTGATCCTTCTAATTTAGAAGAGAGGGTTTTGGTTGTAATTTTTTTTCTTATTTAGAAGGACTCTTAAACCATTCCTTTAAGTTACAAAATTTGTTATACTATAATAAATGACTATTCTTATTGCAATATTATAACATGACTATTGGAAATCTTTACGATAGTCATATGAAGAATACATTGAACTCTCTATTAGGGGAAAGTTAACTTCCACAATACCATTTCTTGCTTCTATGTAGGATTGTTATTATGCTAATTGAGGGGTATACACAAGGATGTGAAATCTAGAAAATAAACAAGGAGGAAATTAACTCTGGAATCTTTTCTTCCAGCTCTCCATATTCTATAATCTCTTTGTCATACTTTAAATTGTTTACTTCAACTACTAAATTAATGGAAATCTGCTAGATAACTAGCTCCTCATGGGCATCTCCAACCTTTATTGTTAGTATCTACTATATTCCTATTCAAGAAACTTAGGTGACAATGTGACAAGAAGATGTAACACTGTAATTTTTGGATGGTCTTTAATTGGTATTCTTACTATAGCCTCACTAGTTATCATTGTATGCCAAATCTCTTAAAACATTTGTGTAACTAAAATAGTTTTGAACTGTAAGATGGATTCCATACATTTTTATTTGTTTTTCTTGCATTAGATTACCTACTATATGAAGAAAGTAGAATCAGTCTAAATGTAGAAACCATAAGTAGTTATAGTTGAGAATTTGTGTACTACTGAAGAAATTAGATGACTTGTAAGAGGAGGTTTTGTTATCAATGTAAATGCAATCATACAATTGAACTATTATTATTGCTGCAATTATAAATATAAAATTAAGGCTTACCCTAAGAAGAAAATGAACATATGCATTTTTATTTAGTTGCAAATCAAATTTGGATGGAACATCTTGTCGTAGTCAGCATATAACTGAGCATTTTAATTCATGGTTGGTTGTAATGTAGCAATAATGAGAAAGATAGAATGGATACTTCATGTTTAGTTTCTTCTATTTTCCAATTTTGTAGAATGGATACATGTTGCTCTTGTTTCTTCTACCAATAAATCTGGCTCTTTAAGTGCTTGGCCAATCCTTTTTTTTCTCGCATTTAATTATGTGGCCAAAATAATGCATATGTGTGTATGTGATTATGCTTATTTGGTTTTACTACATATGAGTAGATGTGTAGTTTTATTTTTATTCCTTGCTATATTTCGTGATTAGGCTATTATGCACATGGTTTCATGTAGTGTGTTTCATAGTAGCACTGGATCGATATGAGCCATCTTGTTCTAGGAAGCTAGTCTTCTTGTGTTAGGGTTAGTGCATTCCTCATGTCAGGAAGAATCCTAGGGGAGTAATCACTCCATAGTTGGTGAGGTAAAAGCACTTGGGCCACACTCCCATATCAGATAGTAGATGGATGACATCCTACAGATTTGGAGATAGGTTATGCTAAAGAATACAACAAAACAAGTTAAATTAATTTTATTATATTTTTTCATCCTTGAGATGAACTCAACTATGTAAATTGTATATGAGAACAATGTAAATTATAGAAACTAATATAAATGTATAACCTCTGTAAATGATGTATGTTGGACCAACATCTAGGTCTTATGTATTAATCATAGTTTTGACATATCATGTGATGAGTTATCCTCACCATCTTGATGTAATTTCTAAACATTCTTTGAATAATTTAAAGATGTGAAACTTTAGATCAACATCATATTGTTTATGTTATTTTAATAAACTAATTGTTAATGGATAAATAGTTTGACTTTTCCATATTGTTATGATTGGTTCTTTTCCACTTTTTTTGTAATTTTGATGATGTGGCATTTTCAAGTAGGACATGGTTCTTACATATGGTATCAGAGCATGGTTTAAACCTATACCTTTGGGCTATTGTGCTAACTTGTGCCAATGTTTGTTAGGTTTTTGAGTTATCACCATGGCCACAAGAGCTAAACATAAAAGTGGGTCCAACAATGGTACATAGGCTAAGGAACCTAACGAGAGGTTAAATCAAATAATGGCATTGTTGAGCCAATAGGGGGCTATGTTACAGCAACAAGGCCAATGGATGGATAATCTAGAGCATGAGGCTTGAGGTAGACACATTGATGAAGAGGCAATGAAGCATGATGAATATCAGTGCTTTGAAGCCCCATGTAAACAGGAAGAGGAATTGGGGAAGAAATGTGAGGATGAGCATTTGGCTAAGCCTCTTAGGAGATCTAAGATGGAGTAGAAGGTAGAAGCCAACTGTTGAATTGCTTTCCTTAATTTTGATAGGATTCTGATAGCAGCTAACTTGAGAAAAGATTTCAAGAAGGTGACTCCATCCATGTTTCATGGTAGAGCTTCTTGGGAAGATGCTAAGGCATGGATTACCAAAATAGAGAAGTACTTCCTAGTTTGGAACTATATAGGGAAATCTAGAGTAGTTTGGGCCACCTATCAGCTAATGTGTGAGACAGCTACTTGGTGGGAAAATTTCATGGATGAAAAGAAGCTCCAGCATTGGGAGCTAACCTAGAAAGAATTCTTGTATCTTTTCTACAAATGATGGTTACCTCAGTTGTTCTATGACAAGAAAAAAAATAGACTTCTACAAACTATTTTAGGGGAACATGAATGTTGCATAGTATCATGAACGATTTTTTCATTTGGTGAAGTATGTTCCTTAGTATCAACATGATGAGCTATTTAGAACTCAAGAATTTGTAATGGGTTTGTGACCAAAAATCTATAGTGAGGTTGAGATGCAAGAACCTGAGACCATGGACTTTGCACTATGTAAGGCCCTTAAGTAGGAACAGAGGTTGAAGGATGCTTCTTCATATAAATCCTCCAACCAAAACTATAAGAGAAAGTTCTAGGATAATAGGTTATATTAGGATAACAAGGGTTATTAGGATGATAGGCCAAAGGGAAGTGGGAAGAAGCAACAAATCAGAAACATGAAGGATAAGGGACAAGAGAATTTTGATAGGAACAAGAACAAGGAAAACTGGAACAACAACAAAAATCAAAATCATAGAAGTGGAAGTGGAAGGAATGGAAACAACCAAGATGATCGAAAAAGGAATGAGAATAGAAGAGGCCCTAGGATAGAATGTTTTTATGTGGTAGTAACCATTTTGTTGCTAAGTGCCCACAACAAGCTTATAAGAGGGACTTTCCTCTACAATACTACATTCATGCTATAGTTGATCATTAATAGATAGATTATCAGGCCACTCCTATATAGATGACTAGTACACTTTTTTGGTTACCCTATTTCTATCCTTATAGATACTGGTGTTACTAAATTCTTTGTAGACCCTAAGATTGTAGCCAAGATACCTATTAGGGCTGGTTTTATGGCTGAACCTTAGACTATAGAGTACGGTAACAAGGCTGAATGCAAGGTACAACAATGCTTATTTTGCAGCGAGTTGGAACTCCATAGATTTCAAATAGAGGTCAACTCGTATGTGGAACTTTTGGGCTCATACAATGTCATTCTAGGCATCAACTAGTTTAAGCGATTGAATTTCTCAATGACACAGGGTATGTAGTGATACTAAATGGTGTCAAGCGACCTTTGGAGTTGAGGAAAATTTCAGCAATGTAGTTGAAGAAAGCCAAGAGGAAGGGATGTCAGTTATACATTTCCCATGTTAGGAGTCTGGAACAAACTCCACCTCAATTGGAGGATCACCCTATTTTGCAAGAACTCAAAGATATGTTTCCAGATGATTTGCCCAAACTACCCCCAGGAGAGAGTTTGATTCCTCCATAGATCTTGCACCAGGAGAAAAACCTCAATCAATGATTTCCTACCATATGACTTCTACATAAGTGTATGAGTTGAACACTCAGCTATAGGAACCCTTTGATAAAGGTTTCATTTGACCTAGTGTATCATTGTGGGGGAGCTCTTGTAATCTTTGTCAAGAAGAAGGATGGTACCTTAAGATTGTGCATTGAATATGACATGGTAAATAAGGTGACCATAAAGAATTAGTATCCTCTTTTAGAGATTAATGAAATTTTGATCAAATAAAGGGAGAATCTATATTTTCTAAAATTTATTTGTGATCTAGATATCATCAACTTCAAATTTGAGACAAAGATGTACCTAAGACAACATTCAGAACATGATTTGGGCACTATAAGTTTGTAGTTTTACCTTTTGGGCTAACAAATGCACCTGCCACTTTCATGAATCTGATGAATAGCATTTTTAGAGGTTGTCTTAATAAATTTGTGGAGATATTTATAGATGATATATTAGTATACTCCAAGTATTTGGAAGAACATTTGTGCATAGTGTTGTAGATTTTGAGAGATAGGAAAGTATATGGAAAACTCTCCAAGTGCTCCTTTTATCAAATAGAAATCCACTACTTGGGACATATTTTATCAGTAAAAGGCATAGCACTAGAACCCACAAAGATAAAAGCCATCCTTGAATGGCCAACTCTACAAAATGTAATTGAACTTACAAGCTTTATGGGTATTGTTGGGTATTATAGGAATTTTTTGAGGGATTTTCCCACATAGCAACATCGATTACATCTCTTCAGTGCAAGGGTAAGAGATTTGAGTGGATAGAAGCATGTGGGAAATCCTTCTAGTTACTTAAGAAAAAGCTTTCTACCGCTCCTATATTGATTATACCAGACCCAAATGGACTTTTTTTTGTTACCATAGATGCTTCTGGAGATGGGCTTGGGGGTGTATTGATGTAGGATGGTAAGGTTGTTGCCTACAAATACAATAAACTCAAATCACATGAAGTAAATTATGATCCTCATGATTTAGAGTTGGTTGTGATAGTACATGCCTTGTAGATGTGGTGGTATTACTTATTGGTGAAGCCATTTGAGCTCAAGATTGATCATATGGGGTTGAGGTACATTTTCACTCAACCTAATTTAAATGCCCAATAGAGACAATGGCTCAAATTCCTTAGTGAATATGATTTTGGAATAGAATCTATTAAAGGTAAAGAGAATAGGGTAGTGAATACACTTAGTCATAGGAGACATATTGCTACTATCTCTTCATCTCAAACTCATATGGGAGAGTATATCCTTCATTATCTTCCTGGAGATACCCATTATGAATGGGTGAAGTCAGTCTTGGACACTGATGCCTCTAACTCATGATTTGATGATTATTCTTTTGATGAAGATGGTGTGCTTAAATACAAGAATAGGAATTATGTTCCCAATCATGAAGGATTGTAGAAAGTTGTTCTTGAGGAGATGTGGTAAACAAAATGATGGCTAATTTGAGACTTTTATACTTCTGGTCAGGACTCAAAAGGGATGTGACAGAATATGTTGCCCAATTTTTGGAATGTTAGTGTGTCAAGGCTGAGCATGTCCATCTAGTAGGTCTTCTATACGCACATGAGATTTTGTAGTACAAATGGGAGGTTATTAGCATGGATTCTATATAAGGTTTACCCATGTCTCAACATAGGCATGATGTCATCTTGGTCATAGTCAAAAAATTAACAAAAGTTGCCCACTTCTTTCCTCATAGTCTAAAGGATGGGTCTCTAGTGTTAGCAAGAAAGTTTGTTCAGGAGATCTTTTGATTGCATGGTATTCTAGAGACCATTATTTCTAACAGTGACATGGGAATGTCTTCAAGGTTTTGGAAAACCATAAACTCCAATTTGGGTACATGCCTAAATTTTAGTACAACATACCACCTTGAGACTAATGGATAGATGGAGAGGGTGAATCAGGTGCTAGAAGATTTGTTACACATGTACTGCATGGACTAGTTTTCCTATAATAACTCCTACCATTCTTCCTTGGGTATGGTTCCATTTGAGGCTCTTTACAAATGAAAATATCAAACTCCTATCAGCTAGGATAGGGTTGAGGATAGGGTTATTGTAGGTCTTAAGATGCTAAGAGAGATGGAAGAGAAAGTGATCTTAATCTGTAGTTAGCTAAAAGAGGCAATAGATCGATATAAGAGTTATGTAGACAAGAAATGCACTTTCTGTCAGTTCCAAATTGGGGATAAAGTGTTTCTAAGGGCTAGAGTGCAAAAGAGTTCAATCTTGTTTAGTAAGATTTAAAAGCTTGCCCCAAGATTTGTTGGTCTATTTGAGGTCTTAGAAGTTATCAACCCATTTTATTATTAGCTTGCTTTTCCACTTTCTTTGGCCTAGATTCATAATGTCTTCTATGTGTCTTTGCTTAAGCCCTATCATCCTAAGATATCTCATGTTCTTGACTGGCATGCATTGCATGTACAAGATCCAGGGGTGATGGCAGTTTAGCCCACTTGAATCATTGAGCAACGTACCCTCAAGGTATGAGACAAAGATGTTCTCCAGTATAAGGTCCAATGGGACCAATTTGGTGTGGATAGTGCCACTTGGGAGGATCTAGAGTATTTACAAAAATCTTTTCCCCATCTTTTTGTATAGCTGTTTATTTTAGTTGGATATCAGTTTTGGTATATGTATGCTAATTTTGTTGTGAATGACATTGGGACAATGCACTAGTAAATTTGAACTCATTTTTTGATGAATTTTGGTCAAAATTTTGACCTAGGTTGGTTGAAATTTTGACCAAGTAGTTCATTAAAAAATTTCTTGTCAAAATTTTGCCCAACGTGCAGGTTGGTCAAAATTTTGACCAATACATTCATCAAATTTTTTTAATTTTTGGTAGCTTTGATTTGTCATTGATGGTAAAATTTTTCACCAACGTTTAGTCCATTTTTTTTAGAATTAGTGGAAATTTTGACCAATTCTTGGTAGAAAACTATCAAGAATTGGTCAAAATTTCTGCCAATGTTTGGTCAAATTTTTTTAATAATTGGTGGAAATTTTTACCAATAGAAACCTATCAAGAATTGGTCAAAATTTCCACCAATGTTTGGTCAATTTTTTTTTTAATAATTGGTGGAAATTTTGACCAATTATTGGTAGAAAACTATCAAGAATTGATTGAAATTTCTACTAATGTTTGGTCCTAATTTTTTTTTTATGTTGTATTAAGCAATTGTTTCTTATCCAAGCCATTTAATTTGAAACCTTTTAAATCTCTGAAAAGATAAAGTTGAAGCACAAAAAATTTTCTTCTCAAAGGTGTCCTTTGATTGTAAAGCATCCATTTTATTGTATGTTCAACAAACAAGACATATCTAGTTCAACAGATAATGGAATGGATGCTTTACAATCAGAATACACCTTTGAGAAGAAAAATACTCCTACTCCAACTTTATCTTTGTAGAGATTTAAAAGGTTGCAAATTAAATGGCTTGGATAAGAAATAATTTCTTGATACAACATGGAACAAATGGAGATTTATGCATAGGGCACCATCAATTATATGAGTGATGCAGAGGTAATGAAATTTTTTGGGGTCAAAGCCAACAATTAATATAAGGTTTCTAATCTCCATGAGGTCAACATTGTGGTTGTAAGGGTCATGGAGAGGGTACTTCTTCACTATCCACTTCATAATTGATTAACTTGCACCATAGATCAATAGTCTTCATCTTTGTGAGTGCTAATATAGAAGACGAAGTAGAAAAAATAACTGCAAATGTTTTGAACAAGGTTTCTAATCTTGACTTGGTTAACATAGTCACAACAAGATCATCACATAAACAACATGGACAATAATCAAAGACTGGATCTAAAGGCCATAGTCAAGAAGTTATTATACCAAATAAAGTTCAACAATGGAAACAAAAAAGAAATAGAACATAGAATTATTGCAACTATAGCTATGGTGTTCATAATTGATAATGTATGTACATATTTTTTTATTGGGTTTTGAATAGAAGGAAAATTGTAAGAGAGGATAATGTGTATGTAGATATAGAGTGATTAAAAATATAGAACAAGCACATGTGGCAAGGTCACATGCTTAATAAACCTGTGGTAGCTTTTTGAAATATTGAGGTGGCCTATTGGACCTTTACACAAAAATAATGTAGTCTATACCTTACAAAATTGGGCTCAACCATACCTATAAATAGCAAAATTATAAGATTTTTTTGCGTCATGTGGATAAAGAGATTAGATAATCCCTTGAAAAAATTCTTCAAGAAATCCCATGAAGGTGTAATATATAGGGAGTTATCTGAGCCTTAGTCTCTTTATGGCTAGGGACCTTTCAACTTTTTAGAATTACAGTACAAATAGGGTGATCTCATCAATCTTGGACCAAGACAACTATTTTGTTGTTATTAAGTGATGAGATGAGATAGGTGGGGCTATATCATTGAAAACTATGTTGGTAAAGAAAACCACAAAAAATTGAGTAGAATAGAAGAAAAGTGGTGAACTGGTTAAGCTAAAGAAATCAGTGAATTCCCTACAAACTATCCATTAGTGATCAGGATAAAAATATTCCACTATTGGAAAGTAGAAAAAAATATTACATTTGATTGTATTTAGATGATAGTACTAAAATGTTAGATAGCTAGGTAAGTACAAAAATAGAAAGTCATTGTAAAAGCTAAGTCAAGCATTTAAATTTCTTTCTATAGTCGAACTACCTTCAATTAGAATGCAGTGAGAAACTTTTTTATCTGCGATCCATAGTTCCTCTAGAATTTATATTCATCACATCACCAAATAAGATATAACAATAAGATAATAAATCTCATGAATCACAAAGGGAGATATGAAACCATAAAGTCATCATCTTTACTTGAAGTGCACAGTAATTGCTAAGTGACTATGAAAATTCCTCACTAGCATTTTTTGTGATTAATTTTGACATGGCTTCAAGATTCAGATTGATTATCTACATATAATAGATTTGAATCATAATATTACAATCAAGTAGAACTTTAAAACCATCAAGAAATACTATCCTAATCATTTCAATAGCTCTATAAGTAAAAACTACAATGATCCAAACTCTAGTAACAATAGGGAGTCAATCTTGTTCCTTTGAAATTAGTTGAAACAATCATGAAGAAAAGAAATATTGTAGAACATGAATTGGGTACCTGTGGAATGTAGGCCACAATACGATCAACCATGATGTTGTGTTCTCTATAGTAAGATAAGAGATTTGATTCATGAAATTCTACCCTTTCAAATAGAATCTTCCCCTCATCATCATAAATTGAGAGCTCTAGGATTAATATCAAGACCATAAACCTATAAAATAAATAAATGAATCAATTACAAATATATTAGATGCATAGGTTTATGAGTGCACATTATTATACACACAATATACATAATTTTTGTGCAAAACAATAATCTCCGATACCAAAAATCCCCAATCTGATTTTATAATTTAGATATAGCCTAAGCAATAAGACAAGAGAAGCATTTAACATAGGAAGGATGAAAAATTTGAATTAAATTAGGTTTGTCTATTTAAAGTAAAGGTAAATTAGAGATCTCTAATGCTGCAATAATAAAATTCACATAAATGGGCATTTAATAGGAGCTTGCCTTCTAAGGGGACCAATTTTTAGCTAATGCAATGGATATCCATCCATTCCCACAACCAATTTTAGTCATTGTTTTGTCCTTAAACATAGAATCATGATACCTATTGATTCCTTCAAAAAATGTAAAGGACCAATCCTCTAGAATAAAAATACTCGGAAGCTCCATCATTGTCAACTTCTTCCTATTTTGCTGAAAAACTGATTAACAAAAAATACTTGTTAGTAAAAGGATTTAATATTCTTTTTAAAGCAACAAGTACTCACAATAAATAATAAATGAGTAAAATGGACTGGATGGTTCTTGTTGATGACTAGTGGTCCAAGGCATAGTTATGGTCATTTAACTCAAAATGATCTAAACTACATGAAAGAAAGATAGAGCTACCATTAGAGTTGAAGGAAGATCTGTATCTACCTTTTAAGAAGAATTCACAATATCCACTACCAAAGATTATGAATGTCTTAATTTATAATGACGTCTAATCAATAAAAATTGTCATCAATAATCAGCCAACAAAACATAGTATCTGATGCCATTTAGTGATTGAAAAGTTTACCGATATGAAGCATCAACAATTGCAAAAACATGGGGGCTAAATTCTCCAAAGGGGGCATATCTATACTACTCCATCATGTAAGCATCATATAGATGTGGGAGCTTCATAAATGGGTTGATAGCAATTAAGATATTTCCTATATATGTTTACCTCCATTACAAAAGAAATCATTAGAGACAAAAAATGTGCTCTGTCATTAATTATTCAAGACAATATAGAAATAAGCCATCTACAAAGCCTTTTGACATGGAGAAAACCATACAAAAATATTCCAAGATAGGGATGAAACAACTATATATCTCTTTTAATCTAAAATTTAAATGTCATTTATTGCAATGGTATATAAGATTGCCTATTACCACAAGTTCATTACAACATTAATTAGTAAATGCTCACAAGATATGAATACAAAATTTCATAATTATTGAGATGCACATGCAAGGGCCATGTAAGGAGTGTTTTCCATGATGACACATCATTGAATATTCAAAATATTACTATTGCACTACAAGCTAATTTTACAAAACCAACAGAAATTTTATTTTCCAAGAACCTCTAGGAAACAACCTCTAGAACTTCTCCAACAAAATAATGCTATTGACATGACCTCATGAATGCTGGAATCTTTTTCTTCCATTGCAACAAAAAGAAAGATTACATATTCATATCACTGATATAGATGTCACTCAATTCATATCTCTTCTCCTAAGATTATATAAAATACCTAGTTCATTTGAGTAGGCTAGTTTAGTCATATCATCTACTCCTCCAGGTTGTATATATGGATCCCTAAGATGTACCTTTTGAATAGCAATGAACAACTACATCAAAATTTAAACAACCAAAAAATGAAAACTTTTCAGCCCCAATCATGGAAACCTAGAACCCATATGTAACAATAAAGCATTTAATATCATCCATAATTACAAATAGAAATTGACAATTTTATAGCGACAAAAAGGATCATGCATATCCTAACATAGGCAAAGTCATTCATTCACTCACAATAAAATTTTATAATAACCCATAGTTATGCAAGCCAAGAAAGATGGTCTAATCGAATGTGCAAAAACATTTACCATTTTCCCTCTACTTAAAAGAACTTTAGCTTGCCCATTTACAACTTCAATCACCTTACCATCCACCTATGCCAACTTTGTGTCCTCAATCCACACCTTTGACCCAACAACTATGTTTCTTTCTGTTGCCTATTAAAATAAAGCTCAAGGTGAACATCATTTTAGGAAGAAAATAAACCATGCACATCCATTATTGCCTATACTTTTCTAGAAAACAAAAAATTGTAATTGGATGTATCTAATAGGTGTAGAAAAATATTCTCCATTAATCATTTTCTTTTATATATGACTAACAAAACCTTCCATGACATTTCTATATTTGTTATTGATCACCAATTAATAGCCTAGATCTCTACAAAGATTTAGAAATTGGTCTTCCTTATGTGCGGAGCACCATATTTCTAGCACAACCATATGAGACTTTTACCTATAAAGTAGAAGAATATCAGCTCCAAAAATATATATTTATCCTTGGAGAAACCAAAACTAGAACTCTTAGGAGAACACAATGATTAGGTATTACTTCCCCCTTCACATTTTTGGAAAGCTTCTAGCTGCTTTGCAAACCAAACTTATCCTTTCTCGCATTTCTTTCTGCCTCCAATTTTGTATAAAGACATTGTAGATAGTGTGCCTCACCCAAACAATGAGTCAACATGAACAAAATTTTTCAATATACTATTGGTTTTAAAACTATATTGGATATACATTAAAATGGTTTGTGATTGACAAGGGCATCTATTGTAAATGGTAAGTTCAATATAAATGAGCAACTAAGAACATGAAACAAAAAGAAAAGTACAAACTACTAAAAGTATATGATTTAAAGACAAGAGAAAGGAGAGAGGAATTGCAACCCTCCAATGGAAACTCCCAATGTACCACTTCAGTCCACTCCTCAAACCTACACACACATGAGGAAAAGCTTGTGGTTTTTTGTTTAAGAAGCATGCCAAATTCAAACCCATGTTTCGGTGATTCCAAATCCATAGAAGCCAAGATAAAGATGATTATATAAACAATTATATATGTGAGAAGAAAAGATAAAGGAATTATGATATGCTTATTCAAATCTACAAGAGTTAGTGCAAGGATAACTCCCCTCTAAATCCAAGAAGTCAAAGCTTGTTGGAATAAAGGTCAATATGTGTTACTGTGCAATGAAGGAGGGTGGAGCAATGATGCAAGATGAACAAAGAGTTATGAAAACTACCAAAAATGGTCAAGAAAGTTGTAGAGATATCTCCAAAAATAATTTGAATAACCAAGAAGCCTAAAAATGGGGGAAAATGGATGTTTTAAACAACCCAAAGGATTCTCAACAAAATGATGTGTGCCTATTGCATTTACTACTAACCAGGGTGTCTACTATAATGAGATATAGCAATATGGTATATCTTTGTCTACCCAATATTTCTCTTGGTCCTTTAATGAAGTTACCTTCAAAGTTCATGTATGTCATGTATGCACACCTTAGAGAAAGATAATGGAAGTGAAAACCTTTCCTATCAAGAGCTCATCGTGGTAGTAGATCAAAAAGTTGCCTCTACTTGAAAACAAGAGTTAAGAAAGTATCTTGATTAGCGATGTTGTTAGTCCATGCACATGTAGCCTAGCAGGAGTGTTTGTATACATTAAGAAAAGATAGCTTACATTCCCATTATCTACCCTCTTATAGTGTTGCAGAGTCAAGATAAATGTGTAAATTAGGGAAAATATTCACCCATGATTTAAAAAAGGGGATTTCATTCATGTTTTTTTAAGGGAAAAAAAAAGGATAATTTCTCTACTACCTTTGCTTAGGTTTATAAGAAGGTACATATTTTCAAAAAATTATTATGTAGTCATGTTGGTGTTCTTTTTGGTAAAGAACATACTAGGTAGATTTAAACCTGATACCAAGAAACAAAGACTAGGGACATGCCTAAGGACGAGCTAAATCCTATATTCAGCAAGGCTAGATCTTAGTTTTGGGCCAATTAACAGAGTCATATCAGGACTCACTTCACTTTAGGCTCTGCAAAGCCAAGGTGGGTAAACCTAAGGGATTTTTCTAATTAATCTTGATACTTCATTACAAGACTACCCTCTATAGAAGATATGGTCAATATTCTTCTTCAATTTGCTAGTAAATCTCCTGATCATAGTAGCTAATCATAACCAAGGAAAGTAACCAAAAATAAGCCATGACCTACACTTATAGTTCTTCAAAACATAAAATGGAAAAATAATATTCATTTTGATTTGGCAGCATAACCAGGTATGCAACAATAATGAACATGCATCCTTCAAGCTGACCAGTCCCTTATCCATTGGGCACTAACTGAATCTTCACATACAGATGGATACCTAAAATATACTCATATATTCAGGTATATGGTCTATCTGCTTGTCTTGCAAACAGATATCAATATTCGTTAAAACTCTCGTACTTATGGTGATATCCTTTTGGTGTAACTTGCAATCCTATCAGTATAAACAAGCATTTCCTTGGAGCTTTGTTCCAACAACAAATCTATTCTGATATACAACCTTAAAGGGATGTAACTGGGTTCAAGCTCTTAGTTCTTAAACACAGAACATTGCAAATAACAACAGCAGGAGATGAGAATCATAATGAAACTAAAAGATGAGGCTCTTTATATTAATTTCATTAAAAAGAATACAACATCTGCATACAAAAACTCAAAAGATACACATAGAATGACTGTTTAATACAAATGCTGCAAAAGGAATACAATATGTTGTTCATAACAGGAAGAATCACTGAGAAAAATGGTATCACAGATCTGAGAGAACTCAAGATTGGAACCATGAATGGTCTCTCAGTCACAAAAAATTGGAACCTCTCAAATGAGAAAGAAAGGGAAAGATATAGACAAGGAAGGATTCTCGGATTGGATCTGAAACTGACATTTGTCCACTGGTAATTCAATCTCTCCCAACTGAATCACCTCTTTCATCTCTCTACCCATCTGATATGATCTTGCTTCATCATTACACTCTAACTGATTGGAAAATATCTCTGTTCAAATGATGAAAGCCTTTTGATTCACTAAAATATCTGATTTTCCTTATGCAATTCTGGGGAAATTGTGATTCAACTAATTTGAAAATAGTTAAAATCGCCTCAAACCTCATTTTCATTGCCTTTTAACCATATTCAGGCCATTTCCATGCTAGAAAAAAATTTTGAATATTGACACCTGAATTCAATTGCAATTTGGGAACCTGAAAGAAAACCTCCTGTAGCTTGAACCAGCTACTACCTATACAAAAACCAACTTCGAAATTGGATAGTTTGTCTTCTCCCAATTTCGACGATATATAACATTGCCTATTTTGCATCTCAGAAACCCATTGAAAGTCATTTTGAAAATGACTCCTCTGCTAGAAAACCATGGTCTTCACATTTGATTTTTTTAAATTTATTTTTGAAAAATTCAAAAAACTCTAAAGTTAAAACTTTAGAAATAATATCCCCTTTAGAAATTCAAAAAATCTGACATGCATCCATTATAAAAATAATAATAAAATATTATTATTATTTTTTATTCTTTAACTACCCTTGCCTTTGAATCCGGGGTCAACCTTTAATTGACCAGCCTTTCTGCCATGTGGCGGCCTTTGATTGGCCAACCACTGCTCATTCAGACACCAAACTGCCACATCAACGTCGACTGGAACCTGTGCCACGTGTCCAAATTTTGCATTCCCACATTTTTTAAACTTTTGTGCAACTTCTTTTTGCAGAGAAGAGGGCACTATTGATCCTGCCACATGTCGTTATCTTAGAGCGATATTCAATTAGGATGCCATTTCAGCGTCGCGAGCATGTTTGATTAAAATTTTACGTTTCCTTTGTCCTGTTGACATCATCCGTGGGGACCACAACATGCACATCTGCTTCCAAAAGCCTTTCACTTCAATTCACATTGTATGATGAGTGCTTTAGTATTTAAACTATAAAATAGCTTCTCCACTTACCAATGTGGGATAATGCTTTTATTCTTTCCCTTCTAATTCGTAGGTTATCTTCCATGGCGTGGATGTTTTCTCGTGGTGCCTGCCTCTCTGCAATAATTTCATTGTCTGAACGCATGGTCTTTTGATTGTTCTTGGCAGCTCTTTTCATGCTTCTTCTCCAACATGCCCTCCCCCCACATTTTGGTATCTATTTTTGCAATGCATGGGTGTCTTCACTAATGGCATGGTTTTCTTATGAAGCTATGACTTTCTCAATGCATGAACTTCTATTATCTGCTCACTACTGGGGAAAAGGAATGCGTGGGTTATTCTGCTCTTGGCAACGTGGGATGGTGTTGAGTTCCTCTGTATTGATTAGAATTTCTTTTTACCAATCTGCATGTTTCCTTTTGTGATACATGGGCTTTGTCTTTGATTTGCCGACTGGCCCGTTTAATGCACAGACCTCTGTTTTCACTTAGTCTTTGGTGTCTTATGTGGAAATTTTGAATCATTCCATGCGATACAGCTTCATTCCTTTTCATGGCATGAGTTTTCTTTGTTGCCTGTTGAAGACGCTTCCTACTTCTTTTCATGCTCAGTTTTCTTTTGAAAAATGCTGGCTGGCTTCCCTTTCCTATATCTCTGATCTTTCTTTTTTCTATGCACACTCTACAATTGCCCCACAAAGCTAATCCAAAAGATAGTGAATGATATTTCGGCTTAGACCCAAGTGCAAACTTGGGTACAGCCGTAGCCACTCTATCAAGAGCCTTTTCCCAGTCTTCATACGTAAAGGATCTTCCTGAATAATTTCTGCCATAGCATTTTGAAGTCTAGCCATGTGGTTAATGATATGAGCAACCTTGCAAGTTTCTTTTTCATTTTTAGAAAATTCATGTCAGAGGCTGAATATATTATTGGTGAGATTCATTTCCCCTTTATCTGCTATGCTATCCACTGGATACGCCTACAACCTCACCCTTTGTGGCTAAGAGAGTAAAAACCAAAAGACTCTCAAGTTGAAATAGGCGTGGATCATATTTCTCAAGTATCCTTGCAGCAATGTTTATAATAACTCTCCTATCCTTGCACGTGCAAACCAATACTCCAATATGGCTATATAGCTGGGCTTTCAAAATGCTATGGTTTTATTTAATATTTATGATTGGCTCTGCTCGTGGGTTTTTGGTGGGTTCTGTAGGCTAAAGATGTAATTCAACTTTAATTGTAAAGATATATCATTCCTTCTTCCTAACCTTCATTAGCATTTGATTAATTAATGTTGAGGCCATCCCAAAGGGTTGTGGCAATGGTTTAGCTTTAATATATGGAATAACACCATGTCATGTTATTAAAGTATTACACTTATTTGGCTATAAAAGTATGGTTGCTCACAAATACTCTTAACTTATTTAATGGAAATTTATCTTGGAAGTGATCCACTACAAATTAGATGAAATTAGTCGAGCCCCAAAGTGGGTCTGACTAAAAAAGTTTTCGCTTCTAACCAACTGATATGTCAAATTGATCTACTAAACACCTGATTTTGATTGAAAGCAATCTATGTCATTGTTTTAAGCTTTTTAAATCTCACTTTCACCCTTTCTTGCAACTGTCAAATTTGTGTTAGGAGGCCTGCCAGCTGGTCTTAAAAATTGATTCAATCAAGTGAGTAGGCCACAAAAAGCGGCATGAGTGTTCAATCCTACACACTCTATCATACTGCAAATTCTCAACCCATGACAAATTCTCAATTAGGAGATTTTAATTGCCGAATATCCATACTTCAATTATCTAGCAAGCAAACAATGTTAAAAAAAACATAAACTGGGCTCGGGTTTGGCATTGTAAAATTGGGTAATTGATCACTTGGGGTTTTGAAAACTAGGGTATAAGTTCTTTGCCATGAATAGAATATAATTTCATGTTTTGGGCTTGTGACGAATCACGAGGCACATTTGGCAAATTTTCGAAAATAGGCACTTGGAAATTTTAACTGAGAAAAGTGTCAAAAAGTAATTTTTAGCAAATGTACGGACATAAGAAAGTATGCAGATGGATTCGTCATGACTTAAGAACTAGCATACTTCAAGGATTTTAAGGACACTACACAATGGTACAATTCATTTAGGCTAGCCAATCATAGGATCAAAGTTATAACATTCCGAACAGGGGTACAGATCAATCAGGATAGCCATAACAAAATAATATAAACTAGGTTTTTGATCATGTTAGCAAACTGAACAAATGGATTCATTGTGATTTCAAAATTGGAACATATGAAGTGTCTGACCCCTGGAACATAATGCAAAAAGAATTTCTTCATTTGGGTCAATTGGGTGAAAGATATGATTGGTCGAACAGGGCTTCCCAAAATTGTGAACTACACAAATGTACAAAACAGTAAATGACCAACTTTGAGGGGTTCAAAACCTAGTCGAACAGATTCGAAATGACTTGAAAATTGAAACATAGGTTCTCTGTTATGGACACTAAATGTCCTCAAAGTGGCAGGTCATGACACATTCTTGGGTAAATGATATTCAAATGCAAACTGGGCCTCTAGTCGTTATTTGACACTTGGGTAGGATTGCAAATTTTGACAGTAGCTCAAAATGGGACTTCACAAAATGATTCAGGATGGAAAAATAACATTGTGGATCACATGCATATGTCAAATGAAAGGTGTTAAGCCACTCAAACACCATCTAGGCCTCAAACCGACAACCAACTACATATGCATAACAGGCACTTTAGGGCATGATTTTTCAAAATTCACAATATGTGACTCAAAATTGACCATGCAATTTTTAGTCCCAATAGTGGCTCTGTCTGGGGATGTATGTTCGTTGCAGGAAAGGCAGGATTTCAAATCTTTGGGAGAAGGAGACCACACACCTGAACTTCAAAAACTCTCCTGAACAACTTTATTGAAAATAGGGAAACAACTATAGCTACTAAGATTATGTACACATGATGGCCCCGAGCCACCGAACTTCAACAAAATTGTTTACCTCTGTCATAAACATGATTCTCATTTGAACTTTCATGAGGTAAACTGAAATTTCTTCTCCTATCAGTTTCACCAATCATATTATCATCATATAACAAATCACTTGGCAAAACAAAATCATCACTCTTACTTTCATAATGCATATAAAAACTTACTTCATCTTCAACCATTTTCTCATCATGAAAATACTGATCAACATGCTTAAACATATCAGACTGAAACTGAAAACCCTCTTCATTCAATGAATCATGCATGCTATCAATCTCGAATATGAATGTATCATATTCAACATGGGGAAAAGAATTACTCATACCTTGAAAATGTGCATCCTTTTGTATAACTGGATAGGAATCAAATTAACAATCTGACAGATACTTACATATGTCATCCATATCAGAATCTAAAACTAATCCACAACCTTCAAATGGTTCTTCACAATCAGCGAATAGATTAGTCTTCACATCAGAGAGTTCATCATAAAAATCATAGCAAGGTATAGGTAGTTTTTCAATAACCATCTCATCAAACACCTTGTTATCATAATCAAATGCAACATCATGATCATATTTACTGTCATATTTGGAAGAAGAATAGTTTGACATCTTGCAATAGTAAGACAAAGTGTCATCATTAAACTTATTCTCTTCTAAATTTGAAACTTCCATGTGTTCTTCAAATAGAGGATTGATAATTCCATGCAAAATGCCTTCATAGACATTAGGACAAGTGATGTGCTAATCAACATCAAACTCCTCACCATATAACGGATTAGTGAAAACTTTAAAACTATTTCTAACATCACTGTTATGGACACTTTCAGCATATGAGGAAGAAAAATCAGAATCATCACCCGTTGACAAACCATTAACTCCATCAACAAAGCATGCAAAATATGAATCAATATTATTTGCATAGTCTTTATCAAGGTGATTCAAATGTCTTGCAAAAAAATCATCTTTAGGTGCTGATGCATTAACCTCAGAATCTTTTCTATATTGCTGGTTATTACTGCACGTACTTCAAGACATTCATCTGCACAACTAACCAATTCATCTTTATAAATAATCCTTTTATCCTCATATTTTGTATACAACTCTTCTTCACCACTTTCAACCTCAAACTGATCTACACAATTCTGAACTAGAAATTTTCTTTCAGATTTAAGAAAAGAATTCATACCTTCACTGACATTAGAATACTCACTCTCGTCATTGCTTTCTTCTTCCCAATCAGCATTTGATTCACATGAAGACACATATGTACTATCACAATCCTCTTCTTGACTTGAGCAACAAGTCTCGCCATTGTCTTCACATGATGCTTCTTCACAATATTTCAGATCAGCAATTTCATCTTTATCACTTGATACATCACTTCCAGGTTCTTCATCCTCATACTGAGATAAATACCTTTCCTCTTCCTGATTTATTATGTTTTCAACACAATGCAAATCATCAATGGGAAAATGAATGACTGGATTTATATCTTGCATGCATAACTCATCAAGTGAATCAACTCTCTCATTCGTTTTTGTAACACCATAAACATGTGCATTCAACTCAGCACGAATAGAATCATTTTTTGTTTGCAACAAAGAGATTTCATGTTCACATATTTTTATTTCTGAGTCTTCAGGAAAACTATTTACAACAGCAAGGGTGCCTATTTGCTAATCTAAAATCAAACACTCCTTATGACATTGACTTGTGCTTTGCACCTCATCTTGTCAGCAAAAATTTCTAGAGAAGTGATTCCTGGTTAATCCATATTTTATGTTATTCTCAATCTCTATCGCTGTCATGAATGCTTGATGCAATGTCTTAGGTTCTTTATCTCTCACTAGATAGCTCATCTTCTTGTCAAATGCACTGAGATAAACCACTAAACACATTTGATCATCTGGCTTGTAACTTTCAGGAATTTCATTTAAAACCTTTGCAAATCTGATATTAAATTCAAGAACTAACTCACCATTCCTGATTTGAATTTTCAAAAACTTATCAAAATAATCAGAGTTGCTTACTCTTTCCCCAAATTGCATCATGAAGGCTGACAGTAATTCATCCCAGGATGAAATTGAACATGCTAGTAGGAACAAAAACTAGTCCCTAGCATCATCCTCTAAAGTCTGAACAAACAACTTCATCTGAATGTCTTCATGAGCAATTTCAAAATCACCAACCAAGTCACTAAACAACTGAACATGATGACTGGCTGAATTTTCATGGTTTCTACTAAACTTAGGTAAATAGTTTCTGAGATCATAAGGCATAATATTTGGGAAACCATGAATACCATTAAAATTCAATGGCATGTACCATTTGGTAGAAACAGATCTAAAACTTTCACTAACAGGTTGCATACTAGATGAGATGAAACTCGACATTCTTCAAACTCAAGACTCATTCACCATTAGACACTTTCAAAATTTATTAATTGTAGTAGATTTGGAGTTCTTTCTACCAATTCAAAACTTCAAACACACTTTGACATATGAAACACTTTTGCTGAATCTACTTTCCACAAAGCATGTTGAACTATACTGAACCAATCTCCTATTCAATGCTATAAACCATTTGATGGAGAAACTTTTGAAATCTTACTTTCATGTAAACAAGAACACATGAAAGTGGAAAATACCTCTCAATATGGATGCCTGCAACTACTTCAATGCTACAAACAACAATAGATTCAAATCATACTTGATTTAGTAACCCTTGCACAACATTACCCTTTTCTTTCAACCACTGCCAAGGGCCTGAGATAACTTCTTCAAATCTGCATTCCAACTATTGCAACTTTCACAATACGCTTCACTTCAAAAATTTACACTGGTGCAAAGATATACTTTAGAGTCACCAATCATTAAATGAGAAAAGATTTTCCTAGCTTGCATAAGACAACAAGCTAGTCCAGAATTTATAACAGGTATTTGAAAACTCACACACAACCTTGGAACATCACACCCTTAACAAAGTGAAAGAACACATTCTTGACTGGGAAACATGAAACCTTGCATACAAAACTGAGTATGCAAATTTTTGGACTGAAATATATTACGTTGGAGATCTTTGTCCTTTTATCAGTGAATTTCTTCATCAATCCCCAGTAGAGTCACCATTTTGTTGGTGTTCTTTTTGGTAAAGAACATACCAGGTACATTTAAACCCGATACCAAGAAACAAAGACTAGGGACATGCCTAAGGATGAGCTAAATCCTATATTCAACAAGGCTAAATCTTAGTTCTAGGCCAATTAACAGAGTCATATCAGGACTCACTTCACTTTAGGCTTTGCAAAGCCAAGGTGAGCAAACCTGAGGGATTTTTCTAATTTATCTTGATACTTCATTACAAGACTACCCTCTATAGCAGATATGGTCAATATTCTTCTTCAATTTTCTGGTAAATCTCCTGATCACAATAGCTAATCATAACCAAGGAAAGTAACCACAAATAAGCCATGGCCTACACTTATAGTTCTTCAAAACATAAAATGGGAAAATAGTATTCATTTTGATTTGGTTTCTCAGCATAACCAGGTATGCAACAATGACGAACATGCATCCTTCAAGCTGACCAGTCCCTTATCCATTGGGCACTACCTGAATCTTCACATACAGATGGATACCTAAAATATACTCATATATTCAGGTATATGGTCTATCTGCTTATCTTGCAAACAGATATCAATATTCATTAAAACTCTCATACTTATGGTGATATCCTTTTGGTGTAACCTGCAATCCTATCAGTATAAACAAGAATTTCCCTGGAGCTTTGTTCCAACAGCAAATCTACTCTAATATACAACCTTATAGGGATGTAACTGGGTTCAAGCTCTTAGTTCTTAAACATAGAACATTGCAAATAACAATAGAAGGAGATGAGAATCATAATGAAACTAAAAGATGAGGCTCTTTATATTAATTTCATTGAAAAGAATACAACATCTGCATACAAAAACTCAAAAGATACACATAGAATGACTATGTAATACAAATGCTTCAAAAGGAATACAATATGTTGTTCATAACAAGAAGAATCACTGAGAAAAATGGTATCACAGATCTGAGAGAACTCAAGATTGGAACTATGAATGTGCTCTTAATCACAAAAAATTGGAACCTCTCAAATGAGAAAGAAAGGGAAAGATATAGACAAGGAAGGGTTCTCGGATTGAATCTGAAACTAACATCTGTCCACTGGTAATTCAATCTCTCCCAACTGAATCACCTCTTTCATCTCTCTACCCATCTGATATTATCTTACTTCATCATTACACTCTAACTAATTGGAAAATATATCTGTTCAAATGATGAAAGCCTTTTGATTCACTAAAATATCTGATTTGCCTTATGCAATTCTAGTGAAATTTTGATTCAACTAATTTGAAAATAGTTAAAATCACCTCAAACCTCATTTTCATTGCCTTTTAACCGTATTCAGGTCATTTCCATGCTAGAAAACAATTTTGACTATTGACACCTGAATTCGGTTGCAATCTGGGAACCTAAAATAAAACCTCCTGTAGCTTGAACCAACTACTACCTATACACAAACCGACTTCGAAAACGGATAGTTCGTCTTCTCCCGATTCTGATGATATATAACATCACCTATTTTGCATCTCAGAAACCCATTGAAAGTCATTTTGAAAATGACTCCTCTGCTAGAAAACCATGGTCTTCACATTTGATTTTTTTTAATTTATTTTTGAAAAATTCAAAAAAATCTAAAGTTAAAACTTTAGAAATAATATCCCCTTTAGAAATTCAAAAAATTTGACATGCATCCATTATAAAAATAATAATAAAATATTATTATTATTTTTTATTCTTTAACTGCCCTTGCCTTTGAATCCAAGGTCAACCTTCAGTTGACCAGCCTTTCTGCCATGTGGTGGCCTCTGATTGGCCGACCACTGCTCATTCAGACACCAAACTACCACATCAGCATTGACTAGAACTTGTGCCACATGTCCAAATTTTGCATTCCCACATTTTTTTATCTTTTGTACAACTTCTTTTTGCAGGGAAGTGGGCACTGTTGATCCTGCCATGTGTCGTCATCTCAGAGCGATATTCAATTTGGGTGCCATGCCAGCGTCACGTGCATTTTTGATTAAAATTTTACATTTCCTCCATCCTACTAATGTCATCCATGGGGACAAGAACATGCACATTGGCTTCCAAAAGCCTTCCACTTCAATTCACATTGTATGATAAGTTCTTTAGTATTTAAACTATAAAATAGCTTCTCCACTTACCAATGTGGGATAATGCTTTTATTCTTTCCCTTCTAATTCGCAGGTTATCTTCCATGGCGTGGATGTTTGCTCGTGGTGCCTGCCTCTCTACATGAGTTTCATTGTCTGAATGCCTAGTCTTTTGATTGTTCTTGGGGGGCTCTTTTAAGGCTTCTACTCCAACATGCCCTCCCCCCACATTTTGTTATCTCTTTTTGCAATGCGTGGGTGTCTTCACTGATGGCGTGGTTTTCTCATGAAGTTGTGGCTTGCTCAATGTATGAACTTCTATTATCTGCTTACGGTTGGGGAAAAGGAATGTGTGGGTTATGTTGCTCTTGGCAACATGGGATGGTGTTGAGTTCCTCTATATTGATTAGAATTTCTTTTTACCAATCTGCAGGTTTCCTTTTGTGATACATGGGCTCTGTCTTTGATTTGCTGACTGGCCCCTTTAATGTGCAAACCTCTGTTTTCACTTAGTCTTTGGTGTCTTATGTGGAAACTTTAAATTGTTCCATGGGCTACGGCTTCATTCCTTTTCATGGCATGAATTTTCTTTGTTTCCTGTTGAAGATGCCTCCTGATTCTTTTCATGCTCAGTTTTCTTTTCAAATATGTTGGCTGGCTTCCCTTTCCTATATCTCTGATCTTTCTTTTTTCTATGCACACTCTACAATTGCCCCACAAAGCTAATCGAAAAGACAATGAATGATATTTCGGCTCAGACCCAAGTGCAGTCTTGGGTACAGCTGTAGCCACTCTATCAAAAGCCTTTTCCCAGTCTTCATATGTAAAGGATCTTCCTTAATAATTTTTTCCATAGCATTTTGAAGTCTAGCCATGTGGTTAATGATATGAGAAACCTTGCAAGTTTCTTTTCCATTTTTAGAAAATTCATGTCAGAGGCTGAATATATTATTGGTGAGATTCATTTCCCCTTTATCTGCCATGCTATCCACTGGATACGCCTACAACCTCACCCTTTGTGGCTAAGAGAATAAAAAACAAAAGACTATCAAGTTGAAATAGGTGTGGCTCATATTTCTCAAGTATCCCTGTAGCAATATTTATAATAACTCTCCTATCCTTACACGTTCAAACCAATACTCCAATACGGCTATATAGATGTGCTTTCAGAATGCTATGGTTTTATTTAATATTTATTATTGGCTCTGCTTGTGGGTTGTTGGTGGGTTTTGTAGGCTAAAGATGTAATTCAACTTCAATTGTAAAGATATATCATTCCTTCTTCCTAACCTTCATTGGCATTTGATTAATTAATATTGAGGCCATCCCAAAGGGTTGTGGCAATGGTTTAGCTTTAATATATGGAATAACACCATGTCATGTTATTAAAGTATTACACTTCTTTGGCTATAAAAGTATGGTTGCTCACAAATACTCTTAACTTATTTAATGGAAAATTATCTTGGAAGTGATCCACTGCAAATTAGATGAAATTAGTCGGGCCCCAAAGTGGGTTCGACTAAAAAAATTTTCACTTCCAAACAACTGATATGTCAAATTGATCTATTGAACACCTGATTTTGATTGAAAGCAATCTATGTCATTGTTTTAAGCTTTTTAAATCTCACTTTCACCCTTTCTTGCCAACTGTCAAATTTGTGTTAGGAGGCCTGCCAACTGGCTTTAAAATTTGATTCAATCAAGTGACTAGGCCACAAAAATCGGCATGAGTGTTCAATCCTACACACTCTATCATACTGCAAATTCTTAACCCATGAGGAATTCTCAATTAGGATATTTTAATTACCAAATATCCATACTTCAATTATCCAGCAAGCAAACAATGTTAAATAAAAAACATAAACTAGGCTCGGGTTTGGCATTATAAAACTGGTTAATTGATCACTTGGGGTTCTGAAAACTAGGGTATAAGTTCTTTGCCATGAAGAGAATATAATTTCATGTTTTGGGCTCGTGATGAATCACAGGGCACATTTGGCAAATTTCCGAAAACAGGCACTTGGAAATTTTAACTGAGAAAAGTGTCAAAAAGTAATTTTTAGCAAATGTGCAGACATAAGAAAGTATGTAGATGGATTTTTCATGACTTAAAAAATGGAATACTTCAAGGATTTTTAGGACACTACACAATGGTACAATTCATTTAGGCTAGCCAATCATAGGATCAAAGTTATAACATTCCGAACAGGGGTACAGATCAATTAGGATACCTTAGCCGTAACAAAATAATATAAACTAGGTTTTTGATCATGTTAGCAAACTGATCAAATGGATTCATCATGATTTCAAAATTGGAACATATGAAGTGTCTAACCCCTGGAACATAATGCAAAAATAATTTCTTCATTTGGGTCAACTAGGTCAACGATATGATTGGTCGAACAGGGCTTCCCAAAATTGTGAACAACTAAACAAATGTATAGAACAGTAAATAACCAACTTTGAGGGGTTCGAAACCTAGTTAAATAGATTCAAAATGACTTGAAAACTAAAAAATTGGTTCTCTGTTATGGACACTAAAAATCCTCAAAGTGGCGGGTCATGACACATTCCTGGGTAAAAGATATTAAAATGCAAACTGGGCCTCTGGTCGTTATTTGACACTTGGGCAGGATTGCAAATTTTGACACTAGCTCAAAATGGGACTTCACAAAATGATTCGAGATGGCAAAATAACATTGTGGATCACATGCATATGTCAAATGAAAGGTGTTAATCCACTCAAACACCATCTAGGCCTCAAATCAACAACCAACTACATATGCATAATAGGCACTTTAGGCCATGATTCTTCAAAATTCACAATATGTGACTCAAAATTGACGATGCAATTTTTAGTCCCAACAAGTCACACATAGTGATAAGTATATAGTTAGAAATCTTTTTGACAGGCCAAGTCTATTATGAGAAACTAAAGGGTAGTTCAAAATATAAGTACCCTTAATGGCCACTTGAGTTTTGATTAATTAAATGATGTATTGTACAACTTGTTGGGTCTAATGAGTTATATAGACTAATCATTCTATTGTATTCTTTTAGGGAACGTCCATGATAGCCAAAAAGACTAGAATGATCTCCATTTTTTCTTTGCTATTACTTTTAGAATTATATGCAGTAGCCTGGTTGTAGAGCCATTAAAAAAAAAAAATTTGTCTTGGTTTTATTGATTTAGAATATCAAGAATTTGCAGTTTATGACAGCAATTTATTGAAGCATGTATGAATATAAGAGAAAGAAGAACATAAACATATAACATGGACATGTATTCTTTGAAATGAAAGCATCCAAGAATGTAAGAAAAAGCAGAACTATTGAAGTGTAACATGGCTCATTATGCACTCTTGATATTGCCAAAGTTGACAAAGAAAATTTCAACTATGAATAATGAAGTATTATATTTACCACATGAATGTTTCCTCCAGGATGAAGCTGAAAAAAGGTTAGGTCTCTTGTGAATTTCAAGTAGGCTTTGTGGTCTAAGGGTTCTTGTACCTTTCACCTATATTTAGCAAGTTGCTTTCCATAAACTCCTTATTTTCAAATTCAAGCCATGATAGAGAAGATGGAACAAATGGAAAAAAAAATGAAAGCCAAGGAAAAGGTACAATTATTATCTTCATTTATAGAATGGTTTTGTCTTTCTTTTACATTATTCCTTCTAAATTTGTAGCATTGCTTGAGTACAACAAATAGAGGAGTTGCAAGTACTTTATGAATCTCAAAAACTTCAAAGTGTAGATTTATGCAATAAGCTTGAGATAACTGGGGTTTGTATAAGTGTATATTAGCTTTCCTTGACAATTACTTTTTCTTATGTGTCTTCATGGGCCTAAAAAATTTATACTGGCTTGTAGAAAAAAGCTTGAGGATACAAAGTATGCTTTGAATGATCTAGAAGAGAAGCATAGATAGCTAAAATATATGGTCAAAGAAAAGGAATTCATCATCCCCAATTTTATACAATCTGGTTAGGGGCTATTGTTGATATCTCTAGTATTACTTCTTCTCATTTGAGCCTAATTCAGCTCTATTATTATTCATGTACTAAAACAAGATTTTGATACCAATGTATAGAAAAATTAATTATTGAACAAACTTGTGGGATCAATTAGAACTAGAGAACACACCACAGGATGTATCAAGACTATTTGCAAAAATTGGTAGGTATTGTTCCATGGAATAATAAAGAACTTTTGTTCCTTGAAAATTGATACCTATCATTCACATGAGGACTTTTGATCTTGAAATAAAAAGTTCCTGGTTGGATGCTAACTCCACTCCTTTTATTTCTTCAGAGCAACAGGATAAGGTAGATATAGGAAATAAAGTTCTTGTCCAAACTTTTTGTTCATAGTTAACTTAGGAACTAGAAGTTTTGCATAAGATTGTTGAAGATTATGCAAACCAACAACAACATCTAACAACTATGGAAGAGCATATGCAATCCTTTGTATCAATAAAAAATGATGTAGGGGTCAACAACCTTACTATTTTTAACTCATTCAAATTTATTACATAATTCTAATGTAAGTTCATACTATCTTCTAGGCTATAGAAGAAACTAGGAATGGGGTTGAGAAATTAAAGATAAATTATGACTTTGGAATGAAAGGCCTGCATGACCTAGCAAGTGCGTTGGATGGAAGTTCTCTCTCTACTTTTTTTAAACTCAAAACAATAATATCTGTGCATGCATCGACATTTGAGAATGTAAGATTTCTTGATTTTTGGTCTAAGGTGTAAGATCTAATGAATAACAAGTTTATGTTTTCTTTTTGTTCACATACTTAACCATTCGTTAGGGTTTATGAATAACAAGTTTATGTCTATTTTTTGTCTGGTATAAAGTTGTTAGGAAAAGTTGTATTAGATTCTGAATCTTTGCTGAGTGAAATTCATGACACTCTTTCCAAGCAAGAGTGCATAATGGCTTCATATGCAGAACAACAAGGAGAGGTTGCTACATTTTTCATCTTATTAATAATGTCTATTGAGAAATTTTGTGGGATACAAAGTCTTTTACATATTCATATTAAAATACCAAGATAACTTTTTTTTTTGTTAAATATAGGCTATTCAAAGAACTATAGATTCCACAAGGGTTATTTCCAAAATCAATATAGATTTCTTTGCAACCCTTGAAGAGAATGCATCTAAGCTCAATTAGTTTCTTTATTGTTGCAAGGCAAGCTTTAAGGAGTTCCTCTTTTAGCATTCTCATAAAGATGACTTCCATTTATTTAATGGAATCTTCTAGTTTGTTTAATAAGAAGGGTGTATGGTCTAGGAAAAAACTTGATACAGTTACATATGCCAACCCTTCCTTTATAAAGAGACCATTCAATTTATTGAGAAAGGTTAAGGGAGCAATAAGAATTGCAAAGCATTGCTAAAACATGTTCCTTATAAACATTTGAAATTGATGAACTTATTTTCATTTGAGAGAGAGAATTGAAGTAACCATGGATAATGCCTTGTCATTACATGATAAGCCTACTCACAACTGAACAATGATAAGTCAAAATGAATTATCAAGAGGTGAATATGAGCATTCTTACACTCAAATGAAGGCAAATTTACTAGATATGGTGGGAGGATTTGCAACAGAGGTCAAAAAGTAGTTGAAGAATCATCAACACCACCACCATCATCATTAGCATCATATATATATAACATGGGAAAAGTTTCAACATAGTTGACACATCTTATAAAGCAATCATTTAATCCCATATAGCTATATTTTGAAAGTGCCCACATTTTGAAATACATAGACAATATATAAAAATTATGGCTTACATAACAACCAACAACTATATTGGGGATTAACAATGTGAACAGTAACACATTATTCTCAATGTTCTTTATCTCTAGGCTTGTTGATGTAGGTCATTTTCTTTGACTTCTTTGCCAATTGGTCCTTGGCTTTCTCAATACATAAGCAAACAAAAGGATTTAACACTAGGCACCCCATTTAAGTTGACAAGAGAATGACATGACTAAAATATCTATTTAATGCATACAAGTTTTGGTATGTGGAGAAAATCCTAAAAGCTATGGTACTTAAGAGTTCTATTACTTCTAATTTTAATATTCATATTTGAGTTTTAATTTCCAACTTACCAGCTAACTTGTTAAAGCTAAAACACTGAAGAAAGTTTCATATTGAGAAGCTCCTTCCATATAGCTCTATAATAAGAGCAAACTAGAAATTAGCTTTGGATAGCCAAAAAATTTCAAAACATTAGGCACCATTTAATACCACCAAATAATTGTTTAGTAGATGTTATTTGTAGAAACTCAAATCAGCCATTATGAATTTTAGAGACACTACATTCAAGTAAAATTAGAGACCAAGAAGGAAATGAAATATGGCTTTTAGTGACACTAGCTTCAAGTAAAATGAGAGGCCAAAAAGAAAATGACATATGGCCATGCCCCCTGATGAGACCTATTGAAAAAACAATAAAACATGCTAGTTCTCTCAACCATTGAATCTTTGTTCCCAAATGACACAATACAAAATCATGATAACTACAAGATTTTTCTCACCATAAGGAGAAGATGTCGACCAGCATTGTCCATTAGACATACAGTAAGACCAGTCATGAGCACCTGTAACATTATCCTTTATTCATAAGCAACATGAGACTAAATCATGAAAGAAAAATTCAAGCAAGGCTTCAAGAAAATAACTAAACTTGAATGGCACCAAGTCCAAGTGATGCAACACTAGCAGATGAAATCCCTACAATTTTGAGGATAACACAAATTGTAGCTTAGTGCTTTGTTGAAGAAACAAGATTGACATAGACACTATGAATCAAAATCACTTGCAACAACCTTTTATCTCATTGGCTTTAGATTTATGAGATAAATCTCTATTACCAAAGCCTATAGCAAAGCATGCTATAGATTCCATAGTTTATAATATGATAAAATTGAACATGAATAAAGACATGATATAGGAGCTCAACTTTAGATACTTATAGGCTAGACCTCACTAGCAGATTTGAAAATAGAGGTGCTATAAAACATAATACCATTAACTCCACTTAATTGCTGCAAAAGTAGGAGCCCAATACCAATCTACAGTATCCCATTTCAAGACAATATCAACGTACAGAATTGTCAGTTTTGTCCATTTTGGAAGAACGAAGTAGTCGTTGACCTATAAACTTGCTTGTGTAAATTGGCCAAAAGGGGAAAACTTAACATGTAATTTATAGTGAGAGGAAGGGCATATCCCCGCTCAAAGAGCTCACATAATTTGATTCTACTTTGCTGACTATGCATCTCCATTACGCTCTAGACCTTAGAATATTTCCATTAGTCAGACAAGCTTCTACCATTTTAGAGGTGATGTTAACTAATAGACAATTAAATCCCATTCACAATAGGAAAAGCTTAAAAAACAAGAAAAAGCTATACAAAAGTAAATGACTCCTCAAACTAGTAGAATATTGAAAATACACTAAGAAGTTTGATGATGCAATTAATTGAAGAGGGCAAAAAGTCAGTTCATTTTGGAGAAATCATAGCACCTTGATTTCAACTACTTAAAGGGAGACAACAATATAAAATCCTTTGAGTGCTTGTAGCGAAGCTTCAAAATTATCATTACCAACTTTTTCTTGCACTCAAGTAATCATAAATTTACCAAATAAGTTTCTTTGTATAGTATATGTCATTTTAAAATTGTTGGCAAAAATTGAATAATATCATTTCAAAATGTATCTTTATGTGAAATATGCTCACCAACCATCTAGGAGATTCTAGGATAAAGAAGAGGCTAAATACCAAAAGGGCATAAGGGATCATACCTAACCAACTAAAGTTGTCAACCTATCATTTCTTTCATAAAAGTTAAAAATCTATTTTATTTTTTTAAATTCACCTAGCAAAAGCTTAAATAAAGGGTACTTGAAACTGCAAGAGGATGCCATGAAAGGAATAGACCAAATAGATATGCCATCATAATACCAATTGTCACATAAAGTTGTTGAAAAATAAATTAAGTATAAGATTCAAAATTGTATCAAATTATGCTTTATGTTAGGACTATTATCATGATTGATATACAAAAGAATTTTGAGTATACAAAACAAACCTAATTTACTAACTCAAGACCTCCTCGCAAATGCTTTGGTGCATTTTCACTATTGGTGGCCCTTCGATATATCCAATCCAGTAGATACATGTAGCATTATATAAGAATGTGAGTTTATGATTAAACTCAATAAGGATCCTTATACCTTAATATATATCCTCATTCCTTTTACTCCATAATAGCCAAATAATTTCACAAAATAAATTAGACCAAAAGGAATTAAGCTTGTCATCAAAGAAATCAATGAAACTAGCAAGTATTTCAAACCATCAAAGGCCAAGACAAGTGCTCCAACTAAGGGGGGACATGAGAAATATAGACTAGACATGAATAGAAAAGGGATACTCAAAGAATAGGTGATAAAGGGACTCCATGGATGAACAAATAGAGTAGACAACATGGGAAAGACCGATAGATGACAATGCATCACCTACAACAACCCTCTTAAATGAGACTTACCACACATGATAACATTTGTTAGGTTCACCACTATTCCAAAACCTATTAAACACAAAGAACCATCTAGATTCATTGTTAGTTAGCCCAAAAACTGATTGGAACCTATTCTATGAGTGGAAAGAGAAAAAAAATAGGGGTATATTCATTTGGTCAAAGTTGTAGTAGCTAACTTCTCCCATTTCAAGATTGGAATCTGTTGCATGCTTTTCATCATAATATCATAAAATGAGTTTGAAAATGTCATAGAATTATAATGGATTTAATCACTACAATAATTTTGTCTAGGTGCAAATACAGTTTTGTTTCCCAATTATTCCCTTCAATTGCCACATTAATTAGGGCTTTATAATCCTTGTAATTGCATATTGTCACCTAAAGAAGAAATTATGGAAAGTTATTGCCTTGGCATATTGATCAAAGATGAAGAGCCAAAGATAGTTCAATAAATGAATGACCCCATCACGCTCTACACTAGTTTGACCTACAATAGGCAAAGCATTGAGAAGTGGATGTTTCTAATGGGGAACAACACCTACCCTCTCACAAAGAAACCCCTTCAAAACACCAAGCTCACACCAAACCACACACTACATTGTCTCATCTAATACTAGTGTATTCTCAACCCCTCTGTAGGAGTCTAGCAAATTGCTTTGAAATCATGTCTTTTGAAAGTATTGAAGAAGCATAGATCTATGGCCGATAAGAGCGAGGGCAATAGTTGGTTCATCACATCATCCATTGTACTGGTTTCCCTAATCTCCATCATTGAAAGCTATTTCACAGAGTGATGAAAAAGAGGGTTGCTACTACATCCTTTCTAAGCATCTACAAAATTTCTTTTTTTTTAATGACCCTAGTTGGTTGAAATTTTGATCAACTCAAGAAAACTTACGAAACTTTCGACCATTGAAAAGATGAAAATAAAAAAAAGATGAAATCATAACTTTGGTGAAAAATTTTGGTAGAAAAACAAGTACAAATGTACTAGTGATGCCTTTTCCTAGTGGGTAAGGATGTCACATCTTGCCCTTGAATCATTTTCTTTTTCTTGTTTATGTGGTGACTAGTCAAATGTTGACTTGGTCAAAGATGGATTAATCTTAATTTAAGATAACTGAAAGTTAATATCCTAGATTATACAAAAAATTAAATGAACTATTTTTATATGGAAATACATGATCTATTATGTTATGATGATGATAACATAAGATGTGTTTTTAAATGTCATAATTTAATAGCAATGTGATTGTGCTAATGTATTTATTTCTTAGTGATGATGTAATTAAGATGTGATATATTGATTATGATGGATATTGTTTCATTGTTGGTTGTGAGTGTCTGAGTAGATGTAGGGATCATCATGATGAGAGTGTGGTCAAAGTAGAGAGGGCTAGCCTCTTGGAAGGGGATGCATCAGATGCCATGTTGCCACACACAAATCATGTAGAATTTTATGTGGTTTGTTATGTTTTTCATTAAATTTATTAAAGTTAAACTTGAAAGTTTGAAATGAAAATTAAATGTTTCATTTGACTTATAGATGATATATTTAAAGATGTATAGATAGAACATGAATATATTAAATTGCTAATGGATGAGTTTTGATGTTTTATTATGATATACAAACAAAAGTCTCATTTTGAGTTCTTAATAGGAACATAGAATTTGATTTTAATACATACAAGTGGCCATGAACAATGTTTTACATATTTTATTATTTTAACTTCAAAAAACCAAAATAATAAATAAAATTGCAAGGAAGAAATCATAGCATGAGATTTCTTTTTAGGTCAGTTACAATTGTGGTTTTGTTTAAAAGGAGTGGGGTAAAAAGGGGGATATCAATGGCTATAGCTATAGGTAGGGCATTGATGGTTGGGAAGAAGAGAGCAAGAGAAGGGTTCTTGGAAAAGCTAAAGGGAGAAAGGTTTCATCTACAAACAAGACCAAGTTCTAAGTTATTTTACAAATTTCATGAATGTTAAGAATCTGGTTGATTTTGAATGCATGACCAAGTTATTTAATTCTTCTTTTACTACCATCTCTCTCTTATTCAGTTGTTAATTGCTCTTATCCTATGTGGAAGTGTGGTGTGTAGTCTTCTTTCAAATCCTCTATTCAACATTCTTTATTTGCAGCAATTACTTAACCATATTGTTGTTTTCAACAAACACAATAATGTTTCTATTACATCTTTACTTGATAGAATTTCTAAACATTCTAGCTACTCAAAGATTGGAAAGTCATGATTGTTAGTGTCCCTAGAATGGATACAAAATTTAATTTTCTATGATCATAGGAATGTCAACTATAGTCTTGATCCTTTTGATTTAGAAGAGAGGGTGTTAGTAGTAATTTTTCTCTTATGTAGCAGAACTCTTAAACTATTCCTTTCAATTAAAAAATCTATTGTACTGTAATAAATGACTATTCTTATTGCTGCATTATAACATGACTGTAGGAAATCTTTAAGATAGTCATATGAAGAATACGTAGAATTCTCTATTAGGGGACAATCAACTTCCATAGTACCATTGTTTACTTCCATGTAGGAATGTTATTATACTAATTGAGAGGTATACACAGGGATGTGAAATATGGAAAACAAACAAGGAAGAAATTAACTTTGGAATCTTTTCTTCTAGCTCTCCATATTTTGTAATTTCTATGTCATACTTTAAATTGTTTACTTCAGCTATTGTATTAATGGAAATATACTAGATAACTAGCTCCTCGTGGGCATTTCCAACCTTTACTGTTATTGTCCACTTTATTCCTATTCAAGCAACTTAGGTGACAATGAGACAAGAAGATGTAATAGTGTAATTGTTGCATGGTCTTTAATTGGTATTCTTACTATGGTCTCACTAGTTATCATTGTATGCCAAATATCTTTAAAAATTTGTGTAACTGAAATAGTTTTGAACTATAAAATGGATTCCATACACTGTTAATTGTTTTTGCTACATTAGATTACCGACTATATGAAGAAAGTAGAATCAATCTAAACATAGAAACCATAAGTAGTTATAGTTGAGAATTCGTGTGCTACTAAAGAAATTAGATGACTTGTAAGAGGAGATAGTGTTATCAATGTAAATGTAGTCATACAATTGAATTGTTATTATTGCTGCAATTATAAATAGAAAATGAAGGCTTAACATAAGAAGAAAATAAATAGATGCATTTTTATTCAACTTTAAATCAACTTTGGATGGAGCATCTTGTTGTAGTTAGCATATAGGTATGCATTTTCCTTCATGGCTGGTTGTAATATAGCAATAATGGAAAAGATAGAATGGATACTTCATGTTTAGTTTCTTCTATCTGTGAGTTCTATAGGATGGATACATGTTCTTATTTCTTCTACTAATAAATCTGGTTCTGTAAGTCCTTGGCCAAGCCATTTATTTTTGTACATTTAATTATGTGGCCCAGATAATGCATATGTCTGTATGTGACTATGCTTATTTGGTTTTAATACATATGTGAAGATGTGTAGTTTTATTTTTATTCCCTACTACATTCCATAATTTGGCTACTAGGCACATGGTTTCATGTAGTGTGTTCCATAGCCGCACTAGATCCATTTGATCCATCTTGTTCTGGGAAGCTAAGCTTCTCATGCTAGGGTCAGGGAATTCTTCATGTTAGGAAGAATCTTAGGGGATTAATCACTTTGTGGTTGGTGAGGTAAAAGCCCTTAAGCCAAACTCTTGTCTCAGATAGCAGATGGATGATGCCCTACAGCTTTGGAGATAGGTTACATTGAAGAACACTACTGAAAAGGTTAACTTAATTTTGTTGTATTTTTTCATCCTTGAGATGAACTGAACTATGTAAATTGTATATGAGAACAATGTAAATTCTGGAAACTGATATAAATATATAGCCTCTATAAATGATGTATGATGGACCAGCTTCTAGGTCTTATGTATTAATCAAATTTTTGATATATCACATGTGATGAGTTATCCTCACCATCTTGATGTAATTTCTAGACATTCTTCAAATAATTTAAAGATGTGAAACTTCAAATCAACATCATATTGTTTATGTTATGTTAATAAACTAATTGTTAATGGATAAATAGTTTTACTTTTCCATATTGTTATGATTGGTCCTTTTTCACTTTTTCCACGATTTTGATGATATGTCATTTTCAAGTAGGACATGGTTCTTACAAGTTATAATGAGACGACCAATCTATTGGAAAATGTAGCTATTAAACCTAAGGATGTATCATTTGTTGGGATTTCACAAATTTAAGTATAAAAATGACCTTCAATCCCTTATAATATAGAACATTGGAAAGTTTTTGAGGATGATAAAGATATTCTAAACTTCTTGTCAAGTGAAGACAAATATCATGGCCAAGAACTTGATTGCAGCTCTTTAATTGAAAAAACAGATGGTGAGGAGACAATCTTTGGCCAAGAAATTTTGTAGCTAAAAACTAACAAAGTACCCAAAGGATTGGTAGTTTTTGAAAGTACATTTGATAACCAAGAAAAAGTGAAGTCAAGGGTTAGGGATCACAAAACAAAAGAAATTGAAGAGATAAATCTTGGTATCTCTAAAGCCCCGAAGAAGGCCTATATTGGTCAGAACCTATTTGCTAAGATTAGAAAGCCTCTTATTGATTTGCTAAGAAAGTATAGACATTTTTTTGCATGGTAATATTATGACCTTAAATCCTATAGAAAAGACTTATTTCAGCATGTTATACCACTTAAGGAGAATGTCAAACCTTTTAGACAAAAGAGAAGACTAGTAAATCCTACCTTAGGTCCTAAAATGCAAGAAGAATTAATACAGCTAAGGGATGGAGGAATAATTAAGCCAATTAGATACTATACTTGGGTCTCAAACTTAGTTTGTGTCATGAAGAAAAATGGAGGCATAAGGCTTTGTGTGGATTTGAGGAACCTAAATATTGCATCATTGAAAGATAACTATGGTTTGCCTAATATGGAAGCCATGCTACAATAAGTGACTAGTTCAGAACTAATGTCTATGATGGATGGATTCTTTGGTTACAACCAGGTTCTTGTAAATGAAAAGGAATAGTTTAAGACAACCTTTACTACTCCATAGGGCACATCTATCTATGTAAGAATTCCAATTGGGTTAATTAATGTAGGAACAACTTTTTAGAGGGCCATTGATGTATCTTTTCATGAATATATTGATAAGTTTATGGTAGTGTATCAAGATGATCTTACAACATATTCTAAAAAGGCTGAAGACTACTATAAACAAGTTTTCATTAAAGCTTTAGAATATGGAGTATCCCTAAACCCAAAAAAATGTACATTTGGAGTAACAAAAGGAAGGTTGTTAGGTCACATAGTGTCAAAGGATGGTATAAAGATTGACCATCAAAAAGTTGCTACAATTGATAAAGTTCCCAAGCCAAAGAATGTGAAAGGAATACAATCATTTTTAGGGTAAGTAAAATTTTTAAGAAGATTTGTTACTGATTTTTTTGAGATTAGTAGACCAATACCTAAAATGCTCAAAAAGGAAGCTATTATCAGTTGGGATGATGAGCCTTCAGAAGCTTTTTAAGACATCAAGTTGACTGTGATAAAAAATGCCCTAGTCCTCAAGACTCCTAATTATACAAAACTAATTTCATATATTTTCGTTCATATTCTTTCAAACTATGGCAATAGTTATATTGCTGGAAAAATGAGGAAGGGTATGAGCAACCTATTCCATTTTTTAGGAAGTCCCTTCAACCCACTGAATTGAAATATGAGATAAATGAAAATAGGCTTATTCCATAGTAAAGCTTGTCAAAGATTTTAGGTGTTATCTTGTAGGTGCCATTGTTATAGCATTTGTACCAAGTACAGTTGTTAAGGACATTTTTTCTTAGTATGAAGTATTTGGGAGGAGGTGTAGATAGATCAATAGAATTTAGAAGTTTAACATTGACATCCAAATTACTAAATTGTTAAGAGATCAAGGATTGGAAAAACCCATGGCTCAATCAAACTTGGATGCCAATCAAATAAACACAATAATAGATTACTTAAGGTCAAGGTTATGTGATGTGGATCATTGTGAATGTTACACCAATGTCATATACTATTTGCAACTCATGGAAGCTCCACCCCATCTGATAGATAATGAAAAGAGAAGCACAAATTTGCATGCAATAAGATACACTATTTTTAGAAATAATCTATAATGGAGGAAATTTGAAGGAGTATTGCTGAAGTGAATTGATTAAGAAAAATCCAAGGAGTATTTGTTAGAAAGATTAATCTTTCCTTGGATGTATTAATTGGGATATTCCAAGGGTCCCTAAATGTAGTTTGTCCTCTTGTACACATGTGGAGGACATGTCATTGTTTGTCCTTTATTCCACATGTAAGGACAACTCTTTTTTATTCCTTTATTTAGTTTATCCTCCTTAAGAGGATTGTGACACTTTGCACACACCTATTATGAATGTGGCATTCATAGAAATGGGAGTTACAAATGCAACTCCTTTCTCATCTCTATATAAGAGATGCTCCTCCTTCCTTCTTCTTCACTCTTAGCACTTGATGTTATTGTATTGAGCTATTTTTGCTCCAACACTCTCTCTCTCTCTTCTCTAGGCATTTGCCTTCATTCATAATACTCACAAGGGGTTTTCTTTGCTTTCCCCTTATAAATCCTTGTCTCCATTGTTGAACCATCTTGGTGTATGCTGTTGGATTTTGCTTATCTTATGGTAACATTGTTTCACACTTAACTTACTTGGATTTTTTCTCGTTCCTTACTCAATCTTATCATTTCTTACATGGTATCAGAGCTTGGTCACTAATCCTTGTTTTAAGTTTTTGTGTTGAAGGTTGCCATTCATTGGAGCACACCTTATTTGGAGATGTTATTGAGAGAAGAAGTTTGAAAGTTTGAAAGTTTGTGTTGTGGTTTTAGATCATTTTAACATCTCTTGTGTGTGTAGGTTTCATATTAAATTATTTTTACTAACCCTCTTTGGAAGGCTTGCTGCCAAAGGGTTTTCCTTTTCAAAAAATTTCAAAATTTTGCTCTTGTTTTGGAAGGCGTGCCACCAAAACAAGGAGCATTTATTTCATAGCACTATTTTATTGTGCAATTTTTTAATTTTAAATATTTATTCTAGTAAATTTAGAATAATTGCATTTAATTGTTTTAATCGCGCGTAGCGCAAGAATCTTTTAATTCAAATTTTTTGTGTTGGGCAGACGCGCCACCCGCACGCCACCTGCGCCACCCGTGCGACACCTATGCTTAGCCCGCGTGTTACCCGCCACTTGCACAACACCTGTGCTCCCGCCGCTGCCTGCACAAAAACCACCCGTCACCTGCCACCTGCGTGGCCAGACCCACCGCTCCCACCGCTGCCTGCACACAAACCACCCGTCACTCGTCGCTATCTGCACTTTGGCCATGCATCACCCGCCGCCTGCACGGCCAGACCTACCACCTCTGCCACTACTTGTGTTCAGGCTATGCATCACCTGCCGCCTGCACAGCCAATCCATCCGCTTAGTCTGCCCGCCTTTTCACCGATGCCCTTTTAAAAAATCTCAACATTAGTATTTGTTTAATTTATTTTTTTTAGAAGTTTTTTTAAAAAGAAACCTTTTTAACCTTACAAAGTTTATTATAACAAAAAAAAAAAAAATTATTCAATTTTTTTAAAACTTTTTCATTTCATAATTTTTTTTTACTCTAATTTGTTTTCTTTGAGAAAAAATATATTATTAATTTTATATATAAAAGACGAGATTTTTTTCAATTAATTTGATTTTCAAATCAAGGAATTTTTTTAAAATTCATCAATCTTGTAATCATGTCAACCTTAATTCCAGAAATAATTTGTTATTCTAATTATCATTCCTGGAAAACTCATATCTCATTCATTTTTCATTTTAAACACCTCTTCAAAATAGCCACTGATCCTTCTCTTGAACCTGGTTCAGCGGCTACCCAAGACGAGAAAGATACTTGGAAATCTAAAAATGAAGAAGCTTTAAGTTTAATTGGTATTTCCATTATTCCAGATTTATATGTGTTAATTGCTCACTGTTCTAAAGCTCATGATGCATGGTCCATCTTGCGAACCAAGTATGACAGTGGAGATGAATACCGCAAAATATAGTTGCAGGATCAACTTGAAGATCTAAGGTATGCAGATTTTAAGAGTATGGATGAATTTTTGGTAAAATTTGATTCTCTTAAAAGCCAAATTATTGCCTTAGGTGTTCAATTAGAGGACATTCGTTTAATTCATCTTATTCTTAAAAAATGTCTTCCTAGACAGTTTCAATGGTTTATAACTAATATTCATGCATAGCTTGCTATTCCTACTTTAACTTCTCAGTTAACTTATGTTATTTTTCAAACTTTATTAAGACAGGAAGAAGCTAAGATAATTCAGTTTGGTACCCTTAAATCAACTGAACATGCATTTGTGTCTAGAAATTCAAATAATAATTTTCGTTCCAATAATAATAATAATAACAACAAACAATATAATACTAATTCAACTAATTCCAACAATAAATTTCATGTGAAATATAACAATAATAACAATAATCCTAATAACAATCGTAATACTAATAATCAAAGGAATCATTCCAATTCCAAACCTCATTTTTCTTATTGTGGCAAAGATGGTCATATTATCAATAACTGTTTTAAAAAGAAAAATGATAAAAAACCTATGAACAATAGTAACAATAATCAAAAATCAAATCATAAAAAAGACAACTCTACTAATTCTCGTCATGCTTTTACTTGTAGCTTTAGTCTTTGTAGACCTTTAGAATGGATTGTTGACAGCGGTGCATCACAACATGTAACTTCTCATAAAGATATTTTTGATTCTTTACAACCTGATATTGCTAACATTCCTATTCAGTTAGCTAATAATCAGACTTGTAAAGTTGAAGGTCTAGGTGATGTTACTATTCCTAATGGTAAATTGCATGATGTATTATATGTACCTGACTTGAAAACTAATCTACTTTCTGTTTCACAGTTATGTCAGGACTATAAAGTTGAATTCTATAAAGATACATGTTATGTCATAGATCCTCAAACTCAAAAAGTGATTTCTCATGCTAAAATGGATAATGAAAATTTGTTTAAATTCCATGAATTTGCTAGTTCACAATATTTGTTACATACTTCTATTGATTTCAATATATGGCATGAAAGACTTGGCCATTTAAATTCAAATTATATTACTTTCATGCAAAAGCACAATATGGTTGATGGCTTGCCTCACATTATTCCTTCTAAGATTGCTTGTACAGGTTGTATGAGTGGTAAGATGCATAGGGAGCCCTTTCCAAGTGGAAAATCATGGCGGGCAACTCATAAGTTGCATCTTGTCCATAGTGACCTTTTGGGCCCCATGGAGAATAACTCCATCCAAGGTTCTCGGTATGCACTTACCTTTGTTGATGATTTTTCTAGATGAACTTGGATCTATTTTTTGCATAGCAAGGATCAAGTTCTTGATATATTTATTGAATTTCAATTATATGTTGAAAGGCAATCTGGTTTTAAACTTAAAATTCTCAGAACTGATAATGGAAAGGAATATGTGAATCATGTTTTTCACTCTTATTTGAAATCATGTGGAATTAAACATGAGCTTACTATTCCTTATACACCACAACAAAATGGTGTGGCGGAAAGAAAGCATCAGACCATTGTTGAAATGGCTAGAAGCATGTTGCATGCTAAGAATCTGCATTATAAATTTTGGGCTGAAGCCATGTTTTGTGCAACTTATATTCTTAATAGGACTCCTACCAAAGCTCTCAAGGTTATTACTCTAGAAGAGGCTTGGTCTGGTAGGAAACCTAATTTACATCATTTGCAAATTTTTGGATTTATTGCTTATGTTCATACTCCTAAACAGAAAAGGCATAAATTAGATGCTAAGTCATCTCCTTATATGTTTTTTGGTTATGATGAAAACACTAAGGGTTATCATGTTTATGATTCCACTACTAACAAGGTTCAAGTTGCTAGAGATGTTTGTATTGCAGAAAATGGAGTCCATGACTGTTCTACTACACATGATGGAGAATTTAGTGGCACTAAAATTGTGCTGGTGGAGGACCAACCTCCTTCTCTTACCCCTACTCCTCCTCTTAACCCTTCAACTCAAGTACCACCTATTATTTCTGCTCCTACAACTCATGATATTCAAGTAGATACTAATGATGCTTTTATTGCTAATGATTCTTCCTCTAGTGATAATTCCATTGCAACTAAACGTAAACCTAAATGGGCTCAAAACTTAATCAATGAAGGTGATGATTACATTTCTAGATTTGGTGGAATTAAACATAGAAGGATTAATTATTGCAATTATTCTTTGATGACTACTATTATGAATTCTAATGATCCTAAGTCCTTTGATCAAGCTAACTCTCAACCTCATTGGCAGAAAGCCATGCAAGAGGAATATGATTCTTTAATAGCTAATCAAACTTGGGACTTAGTCAAGTTACCTTATGGCAAGAATATAGTTTCATGTAAATGGTTATACAAAACAAAATTGAATACTAATAATGAAATTAGTAAATTTAAGGCTAGACTAGTTGCTAGAGGTTTTTCACAAATTGAAGGATTAGACTATAATGAAACTTTTTCTCCTATTGCTAAAATGCCTACTATCAAATTAGTTCTTTCTTTAGCATCTAAAATGAATCAGCCCATTCATCAAATGGATGTTAAAAGTGACTTCTTAAATGGTTATTTACATGAAGAAATCTATATGGCTCAACCTCCTGGATTTGTTAAGAAAGGTAGTGAAAATCTGGTTTGCAAATTGAACAAATCTATTTATGGTCTTAAACAATCACCTAGAGAATGGTATTCTAAAATTAATTCTTTCTTTATTTCTCAAGGTTTTTCTAGAAGTAAGAATGATCCTAATATTTATATTAAACATACTAACGATGATATTATCATTGTTATTGTTTATGTAGATGATCTAATTCTCACTTCTAGTTTAGATGCCTTGATTTCTGATATCAAGTTTCAACTTAAACAGAAATTTCAGATGACTGATTTAGGTATCTTACATTACTTCTTAGGTATGAAAATTTTCCAAACTCCTAAGGGTATCTTTCTTTCTCAAAGCAAGTATGCTTATGATCTTTTAGAAAAATTTAAGATGAATGACTCTAACCATGTTTCAATTCCATGTGAACTAGGAACTAAATTACTGGTTGATATGAATACTCCTTTTGTTGAGGAAACTTTGTATAGACAGTTGGTAGGAAGTTTAAATTATTTAACTCTTACTAGACCTGATATTGCTTATAGTGTTGGTTTAGTTTCTCAATTTATGTCTAAACCTCAACAAACTCATTTTAAAGTTGCTAAACGAATCTTAAGGTACATTAAAGGAACTATTAATATGGGATTATTTTATGATGCAAATTTTGAATTTATTTTACATGGCTATACTAATTCTGATCTAGGTGGAGATCCCAATGATGGGAAATCCACTTGTGGTTATTGTTTCTTTGTTGGTCCAGGTGCAATTTCTTGGAAAAGCAAAAAAGAACACTCTATTTCCCTTTGCTCAACTGAAGCTGAATACAAAGGTTGCACCAATGCAGCTAAGGAAGCTTTATGGATTAGAAGACTTCTTGATGATTTGGGTCTACCTCAACAATCACCTACACCTATACATTGTGACAATCAAAGTGCTATTGCCTTGGCAAACAATCTAGTTTATCATGCACGAACCAAACATATTTCACTTCAACATCACTTCATTCGAGAACAAGTTGAAGACAAGAAAATTACTCTTCTTTATTGTAAAGGAGAAGATCAAGTGGCTGATATTTTAACCAAACCACTTTCTAAAGAGAGATTTCAGTTCCATTGTAAAAATTTGGGTTTACAACCCTTTGATGTAAACTCCCCAAGTAAAGATTAAGGGCGGGGGGGGTGGGTGTTAGAAAGATTAATCTTTCCTTGGATGTATTAATTGGGATATTCCAAGGGTCCCTAAATGTATTTTTTCCTCTTGTACACATGTGGAGGACATGTCATTGTTTGTCCTTTATTCCACATGTAAGGACAACTCTTTTTTATTCCTTTATTTAGTTTATCCTCCTTAAGAGGATTGTGACACTTTGCACACACCTATTATGAATGTGGCATTCATAGAAATGGGAGTTACAAATGCAACTCCTTTCTCATCTCTATATAAGAGATGCTCCTCCTTCCTTCTTCACTCTTAGCACTAGATGTTATTGTATTGAGCTATTTTTGCTCCAACACTCTCTCTCTCTCTTCTCTAGGCATTTGCCTTCATTCATAATACTCACAAGGGGTTTTCTTTTCTTTCCCCTTATAAATCCTTGTCTCCATTGTTGAACCATCTTGGTGTATGCTCTTGGATTTTGCTTATCTTATGGTAACATTGTTTCACACTTAACTTACTTGGATTGTTTCTCGTTCCTTGCTCAATCTTATCATTTCTTACAGTATTAAATGAAATGCATTCAAAAATATGTGGAGGACACTACATTGATAAAGCTACTACTCATAAGGTAATGAGAGCTAGATTTTGATGGCCTACTCTTTGCAAAGATGCATAGTTACTTGTTAGAAAATGTGGTGCATGTTAGAGATTTGCATGTAAGCTAAAAATTTTTTGGAAATACTCCTCTAAAACTAGTTGAAGTTCAGGCACCTTTCCAATTATGAGGCATGCACTTTTTAGGTGAAATTTCCCCTAAGTCAAGTACTAGTTACTCATGGATCTTGGTAGCCACAAATTATTTTACAAAGTGGGTGGAGACCATTCCCACAAGAAATGCTACTAGTAAGGTGGTGAATAATTTTCTCTTGAATAATATCCTCAGAAGGTTTGCATGCCCTCAAAGGATTGTAACTAATAATGCAATGTGTTTAGGTTAGAAGAATTCATAAAATTTTGTGATAAATATGGCATAACTAGGTAAACATCCTCATCTTATCATCCATAAGGAAATGGACAAGCTAAATCTACCAATAAGAGCTTGTTAAAAGTCATAAAAAGGACTCTAGATGATAACAAGAAGACATGGGATTCTAAATCATAGTTGGTAATATGGTCTAATAGGGTAACAATAAAGAAAGAAATAGGTGAAGCACCTTTTGATATTGTATATGGAATCCAAGCAAGAATGCCCAAAAACAATCTAGTAGGCCTATACAATTACATTTAGATGTATGATGAAGATGCCAATGATGATATGCAGGAAAGAATGGATGAATTGGTAGGATTAACAAAGACTAGAAAATAAGCTTCTCTTAGAAATGGAAAATTGTAGTTACAAGTCAAAATGTTGCATGACAGAAAGATAGTGAATAAGAAATTTGAAATTGAAGACCTAGTTTTCATGTGGACTGCTAGGATTAAAGACAAAGGGAAGCATGGAAATTTTATCCTATATGGCTGGGTCCTTATCTAGTTGAAGTGACATGGTAATAAGATTCTTATATTTCAAAAGATTAATAAGGAAATATTCTTGAATTATCAATTCATGGACAATTCTTGAATTGGTATTTTTGCTAAAAATACTTTTTTTCATGAACAAAAGTTTAAGGTTTTTTTGTATATTCTATAAATCTTGTAAATTCTTGTGTAGCCTTATATAGTTTTTCCTTCCTGTGTCATTGCTCTCTTAGAGTTGTCATAAAATTCGGTTCATTATGTGGGGTCTACTTCTTCAAGGTATTCTAAGCCCTCATATGAATATGCATATTCATTGTCTCCAGACAAACCCACTGTTGGTCTGACTTTTACTTAAAATTTATCCTAATGCATCTCTAAGTGAATGTTCCAATTATCTTTGTGAAAATTAGGGTTTTATGTTATTAATTTGTTACCCCTAGGAGAACCCTAATTTTTTTTTCACTAAGTATTACCCTAGAAAGCCTTTGGATTATGTTTACATATCATGCCCTTTCAAACACAAAAAGGATGCGTAGGAAAAATCTTTTAAAATACCCTTTTTGAAATTTCTTCCTAGCTACCTTTTAAAAAAATGTTTTCATTATCTAACATTATCTTAAGTTTCCAAAATATTGCTTGTGGTGAAGATGAAGATGGTTCTATATCTTTTTTTTGACATCAAAGTGTGGGACACACTTTTCTATCTACCAAGGGAGTCTAATGCAGGAGCATCTTGCATGGGAAAATTAAATTTAAATTTAATTTTTTTTTTTAAAAAAAAGAGGAAAAATAATAATAAAAAAAAAAATAAAATAAAATAAATTTGTGGAGGAGAGAGAAAGTGACGAAAATAGAAGGAAAAATAATAAAAAAATAAAATAAGGGAAAAAGGAGAAAAGAAGAATAAAAAAAGGAATTTCTATTTTTGAGGTGCATGGGTGGCATAAATAGGAGAATAGTTGTTATTCCATTAATCGAGGTGTGTAGGTGGCATTTTAGAAGTTTGAGGAAGGTTCGTTAAATTATGCATTTAATATTTGTTGTGATCCATAAAGCAAATGTAATTTTCTAATTGGGCCACATGGTGGTGCTTAGTTGTATTTAGGTGGAAATTCTAGAAGGTTGTGGATATTGTAGAAGGTTGTGGATATTATAGAATTTTGTGGATAAATCATGTCTTGGGTGGTAAGTGCCTATTTAAGGAAGGCTTATGTTCATTTGTAATCAAGCTCCTTGGATGTAGAAGCTCTTCAAGACAAGCTCTTCAAGTGTAAGCTCTCAAGGTTGAAGCTCTTTGAATGTAATTTCTTATAGAAGCTCTTAGTGAGAAATCTCTCTTATATTGTAAGAATTTGGAGTCCTTTCATTTGGAGGATAGTGTAATGAATTTCAAATATTAATGGAAGTTTTATGAAGCCTTTTTTTCATCTCTTTCTCTCCATCTTGTTGTAATTTTGGTTGTGAGTTGGTACGAGTAGTGTGGCCCATCATTAGTGGTATTAGAGCATACATTTGTTAGTGGTAGTAGAGCGTACCATCATCAATTTTCAACCCAATATTTTTTCTTAATAATATTCTGTGGATTTATGTATTTCTATTGCAAAAATTGATTAAGTAATGATAACCCTTGATCTTCCTTAAGATCAAGGGTTTTCGCTTTGTCACCAAAGGAAATTACAAGGTATTTACTTCTAGTGACATAGAGACAAGGCAATACTTATCCATTGGACTATGTCAAGAGAAGGAAGATTTAAATAATAAGGTTTGCACTGCCAAATCTTCTCATAATTGATGGTGGTCGCATTGTCTCCAAAGGAAACCATGTGGGTTTTATCCTTGGTGACATAGCAACAACCCGCCATGTGGATATGTAGCAAGACCAACCCTTGAGGAAGGTGTGGTCACTTCCATGTCATTAAAGGATTTTCTAGATATCAGATTTCTACTTGCCACGAGGGATTTATTTTGAAGGGAATAGGACATTGGTTCGCACCATCAAATCTTCTCACAATTGATGGTGGTCACTTTGTCACTAAAGGAAGTTGCAAGATCTTTACCCTTGGTGACATAGTGACTTGAAGGAAGTGTCATGTGCCCACATTGTGTATAATTAAATTATCATGTGTTCTACCATATGATGCAAGGTTGATCAATGATGGTCACTTTTTCACCAATAGAAGTTGCTCAACTTTTATCCTTGGCAACATAGTGAGAACATGACACGTGTTTGAAGGCGTAAATGGATCCTATACAAGTTGCCACCTAGTAAAGAGAAAGCTCACGTGGAAGGATTCAATTGGATTGAGTGCCAATTAGGAAGGTTGAAGGTGAGTCATAAAATGTTTTATACCTTAATCATCCTATTTTTCAAAAATTGATAACCTATTTTCAAGTTTGAAGGGTATTGACACTCTATTTCTTTGTGATCCATTTATGAGAATTAGAGCTCCTTGTGTGAAATAAAACAAGGGATATAGTGTAGAAAGTCAAAAAAATTCTTCATGCAAATTTATTTTTGATTTTCTAGAGCCAGAACGTGTTGAAGAGCCTGTTTTGTTACCTAGTTGAATTGTGAGAACTTTATATATCAATGATTCATTGTAGCATTTAGAGAAGAAATAAGAAATCCAAATAAGTATCTTAGTCTACATATAATTCAAAGAATTCTGATTTATCTTCATTATTATTAAATATACCTCCAAAAAAAGGTTTCTTTGGGAAGGTAGAATATGCTAACTTAGAATTATCCATGATGATTTTTTGGAACAATTAAGTGAATCTACGAATGAATCAATGAAAATAAAGAAAATAGTTCCTATAAACCCTAGAATCTGAATTGCAAATGGTTTGTTTGATAAAAGAAATTGGAGTAGGGATGCCATAACTTCTAAAACAAGGTTCCAATTATTTAAGAAATGGTTCTCAAAGAGGAAATTTTTTTCTCCCCATGGCAATATCTGGAATTTTGGTTAGTAGTTCTTGGGGTTTTGATGGATTTAGACCTACTCGTAGTTGTAGCTTAGAACTATGACCTAGTAGCTAGGATGGCGAGGACAATAGATGGGGAATGTTTAATGAAAATTATTGTAGAAGTAATTTAGGAGGATTTTTGAATGGACCCAACCATAGATTATCATGAGGTCATTTATTTTTAGGGATTGGAAAAAGAATACTTGTCTCATAAAGATCAGGTTAGGCAAGGGGAATTTATAGGACACTTGGCCACATTTGGAAATTTGACTTTTGTTACTGCATCAAGTAAAGAACCTTTCAAGAAGCAGTTTTTCAATTCTAGGGCCATATACATCTACATGACTTTGTGTGAGGTTTTTGGTGAAGATGAACAAGAGTTTATGCCAATAAAGTTCATGTATATGATGATACTAATCTCTTCCTTTGGTGTGGATATTATTTTTTATTTTGCATCCTATCTAGTAGAAGAAATTCACATAGGTATAACTGGAATTACAAATGTAAATGTGAAAACCCTTGGCTACTATTCTTTATTGATGCATTTTTTTTGTATAAGGGAGTTACTTTCTTTGGAAAGGAAATGGTGTTGAATAGGAAATTTGAGGGGGAATCTTTGCAAGCTCAATTGTGGAGTGTAGATATGACCTAGGATGCATAGTAAGCTAGTTTTGGTGAGATTTGATAGATACTTTGCATCTAGGTTGAGGAGCCTCTTATTAAAGAATAATCCTAGGATACCTAAGGAATCACTAGATTTCATTAGGCCTATGGATAACCCTGCTAGTTTGAAGGTTTCCCATAATTGGGCAAACATCATACCATACCATGTGCCAACAATATTTTCAGTATATAGATTCTAAGGAACTCCACATGTGCTTCCTTGCTAAGTACCTCTTAAGGTGTGAATAGATGAGATGATGTGGAAATAGGTGGTTTGGAGGAAGAACAACCGACTAGTCAATCTAGGGGCTCTATTTTCCCATATTTTACAATTGCTCATCAGTTCATAATCACAAAAGGTGGCCATTTGTTTCTATATAGATTCTTAGACCCATACAAAATGGATATCTCTCATGATAACTTCAATGATAGTAAAGGATATTTTGAAATATTCAGATAGAGGGCTAAGACTAGTGCTAAAATACATAAACCCTACTTCCTGAAGATGTAATAAGAAATGAATTCTCTCTCTAGGAACAAGAGATCAAAAAGGAGAAATGGAGAGTTTATTCTAGGGTTTTAGAATTTATTAATTGTTTTGATAAAGATTAAAAGCCTTTGAAAGATGCAAAGATAGAAGCAGATAAGTTGAATAAGTTAATAATCACTTTTCTAGAGATTATGGAAGCTATGAATGAAAAGAGGACATTTTTTATAAATTTTTATTCTGACAAGGCCCAAGCAATGATGAAAAAAATATCTTTTACCCCTACAATAGGATCAGGGCAATTGGTTATTAAGTGGATATCTAATGAGAAAATCATTAAAAACAAAGAGCATGTAGTTGACAAAGGTAAAGGAATAGTTGGATCAAGCAATACTATTTTGGAATGGAGGCCTAAAGAGCCAAAGCCCAAGAGGAAAAAGATAGAAGAAAAGTAGGTATCACAAATAGAAGAATATCACCCACTCAATCCTCATTGCATGTAGGAGATTAACAACTCACTAAGGAGAAACTGAAGCAATTAGGATTCCAAGGGGGATTTTTTATTACTATTACAAAATTAGAAGAAGTAAATCCTCAAGGGCCTCATATGCCTAGCTTTGAGCTAACTATTTTTTATTATAAAGGAAGGGAATTGGAACTTGTGGTAGAACAAGATAGTCATGAATTTTTTTCTGATGGAAATTTTGTTAAATCAAGAGCTTTTTATTAGTTTGCATGGACAACACTATTTGAAGAAAGGTGTAATAAGAGGGAGGAAGAGCATCCTAAAATGGAAGACACATCCATACAAGATCAAATAAAGGATGAGATGATGCAAGAGTTTAAAATTTTAACCCCTAAAGAAGGAAGAAGAATGATAAAATCATCTAGGGTTTTGCTTTTACCAAATTGCAACATTGCAGATGACATGGTCTTTAACATTGTAACCAAGTAGTTAAGTATGGATGAAAAGGTGAAAAAGGAGTTGAGAGGTGTTGAGTTTAGTGAAGATAATTATGCCTTAGTGATTTGGTCTATGAGAAGAGGATCTAGAGATAGTTCATCTTAGCCTGATGATACTGACATGATAGGAAACTTGATTGTAAAAAGTGTAGAGTGCACTCAAAATGAGGAGGTCACAGAGCTAAATGTTGGAACAACCAACCTCATCTTAGCCACAACCTGGTGGAGAAAAAGGAAAAATTATAATTACAAGGAAAATATGAACAAGTTCTACAGGTTAAAATAAAGAAGTGTAGAAAAGAATGGAGCTTGAGAATAAGATGACAAGATAGTCTAACAAACCTAGAATTACTTATCATCATCCTCTAGTTGAGCCTTTTAAATCAACTCCTCTTATAGAAATGGCAGACACTCCATAGAGACCTCAATATTATACTGCAGAGGATTGTGAAGAAGAAAAGAACAAACTTTGGGCATTACATGTGGAACTAGATATCTAATATGAGGGAAATTTGAGGAAAGAAATTATGCATTTGGTAGATAAGATTGGTTGGCCTAAATTCTATGAACAATTGGTAAAATTAATAAACATGTGGAATGAGCTAAAAGGAAATGAGGATACTCTGAACGCAATTGTCAATAAATAGAACAACAAGCACAAAGATGTCATACTTTTATGCTTCTTAGTCATTGGTTTTTCCTATGAGAAAATAGAAAACACTTTTGACTTGTCCAATGATCTCTCCAAGTTTGATAATAAAAGAATTTCATTAGAGAGGAGAATCATAAACTATCTTGAAAAATAGAGGAGATGAAACTTTGAACTCTTCCCCCATGTACTGAATAAAAAGGATAAATCAAAATATAAAGAGGAATGGGCCAATGAATTGAATGATATTTTATGCATTAGGATGAATAGGGTTATAAATAAAAAGGGACATTCATGGTGGGAAAATACAATTGAAGAAGTTGTTAAAGTTCAAATATTTTATGATTCTTTAAGAGAAGAGTTTATTGAAATAGGTATACTAGGAGAATATGTGTTGAAGAAGCAACATGAGATTTTGAGTTTTAATTGCCTAGATGACACATTTTTGGACAAGTGGATGGAAAATTTTGTACATGCAAAGTAGTTAAAAATTGGTGGAACTTATGAAGATGAAATGGAACGAGATGAGTTGCAAGCAACTAATGCCTCATTTAAAGGAAAAGAAGACAAAGATAAACAACCAACTATAGTAACAAGCATAGAGCCCAAAATTGATGACTTGGAAGAAGGAGAATCAAGTGTGACTATAAATTTGTCAATATAAGATGACATGGATGGAGAATCCTAATTTTAACTTAGTTTTCAAATATTAGAATAGGACCCATCTCAAGTAAGTCCAATAGCTACATGTTCTGAGGAATGATAATTATGACAAAGTCAATCACAAAATCCTCAAAAAAGAAGTACATCAAAAGTGGTCCCCAAAAAAGGAATGCTGATAATACAAATCACTTTGTTGCACCAATTTTTGTCTTTTGTGACAGTAACTTTTGTAAATATCTTTTTGTCTTAAGGACAACTATCAATACTCTCTAGGTTTCAAGCTTGTTTCATCTCATGCTATATAAATGAGATTCCAAGGGTAGAGAAAGGGTCCAAACTATTGTGTAATATTTAGTTTTTACTAGTTTTATTTGGTCCATTTTAAATTTTATGATGTATTTCCTCTACATATCTGAAAATACAATAACATTTTAAGATCATTTTGTCTAGTCTTGAGTTGTTTTGAGTATTATTACAATGCTATATAATTTTCAATGAAAATTAATACAAAGATGAATCACCACCATATATGTTTTCTTTGAATCTTGTTTCCTTTCTTTTTGACTGGTTATCTTGAGGTTGTATTAGGAAAGCTTGTTCAATTTAATGCAACCAAAATAGGTTGTATATCAATTAACTATTGTTTCTAATTTAATGAATTAACTAAATGCTCTAGTGGAATGATATGATTTCTAGGCAGTAAGAAGGATATGCATAAGAATGATTTTTAGGGAAGATTGGTGATAATATTGATTGTAATGCAATCGATTAGTTCAAAATATTTGGATAAACTCAAAATCCCAATGGATGAGGCACTGATCAATTATTTTAGTTTTCATATAAAGAGATCATGGATAAGAATCAAGAAAAAATCTTAAAATCAAAAGCAATTGTACTTTAAATGTATGAAGAGTATCATAGTTGGTCAATACTTGTTTGCATTTAATGTCTATTTTTTAGTTAGCTATTGTTACCCAGAATTACCTATAAATCTGAGAAGAATTATGACCAAACATCTACTATAAGGGATGAGTATTGTAATAGGATGTCATTGAATGAATGAAGTCTAAAGATAGTATCACATTTTGAATCTTTTTATCCCTCATGTGGACTTGCCTTGGTTTTGTAGAGCCCAAAGAGTAGAAAATATTTATTATTTTGTTGAAGTTGGGTCCAAATTTGAATACTTCTTTGTTGAAGATAGAAAATAGCTTACCCTTAGACTAAATTTCTCTTCACTATCTTGGTATCAGATATTTTTCTACTTGGTAGTTTAAAACACCAACACAACTTTCTCTCTCAAAATATGATGCTAAATAGATATATGCTTGATCTTAGAATACAATACATGATTCTTAGATATACTCATTGTACTTTTGTAATCAAAATGTATGATAACATGATCTGAAAATTCTATCCCAATATCATTAAGCATCTGCTTCATCCACATGATCTAATTACAATTATTTTCTACTACATACTCTTCTTCAGCTATACTTTGTGAAATATAATCATGTTTCTGTGTCAACAAAGAAACCAATATTCCTCCAAGGAAAAATGCTCCACCATTGGTGCTTTTTCTGCCATCCTTACTGCTTGCTTAATCTGCATTAGTATAAGCACACAAAGTGAAATCAACTAATCTATCATACCATAAATCATAATCAGGTGTACCCTTCAAATATCTAAATATTCATTTTACTATTACATAATGCTACTCCTTGGGATCAACTTGAAATCTAGATACAATACCAATTGCATTTTTTATATTTGGTCTAGTGTGAGTCAAATATTGTAAACCTCCAATCATTGATTTGTACTTCTTCTCAACTATAGGTATCATATATTTGCTAGATAACTTGTGACCAATTATCATTGGTGTATTGACAAAATTACAAATTTCAAAACCAAATATTTTCAACAAGTCATTTAGATACTTATCTTGTGAAATGAAAATACCATCATTGTTTTGCACAATTTGTAAACCCAAGAAAAACATCATCTCACCATTCATGTTCATCTCAAATTAATTCTGCATTTCTTTAGTAAACTTATCACTTGTTTCATCATTACCTCCAAATATTATGTCATCAATGAATATCACAATAATCAACAAACCATTCAAAATTTATTTCAATTATGAGTTAGGATCTGTTGTACCTTTTACAAACCCAAGTTTTTTCAAATACTTATCCAACCTTGCATACCAGCTTCTAGGTTCTTTCTTTAGACCATGCAATTCTTTTTTCAATTTCTATGTAATGCCCTGCCAAGGGATGCAAAGAATTAACCTAAAGTTTTACTAAGTTTGGTAACATTTTTTTTTTAAATACATGAAAGTAAACCATTCATAACATAGTAGTGAAAGAAATAACTTCATTCAACTGAAAGTAAACATAAACATACATAATAGGTTACATTCTTTAAGGATCCCTTAATGTTGAATCACAACTAATTTAATTATTAATGATTCCATCTAATACTACATCCACATAAAATAATAATGAAAAGTCCGATGTTCATACATTACATTTTTGAATGCTCAATCATCCACTGTACATGCCACAGGGTATGAAAGGCTTGAAATAATATACATGATACATAAGCATAAAAGATATAAACATCCATCATAACAGATAACCATTTATCACAAACATAATTAATTAAGTGCATGATTCCTCCCAATTGTAAATAGCATCATTAGACCATCGTGAGCCCTAGCCATCCCTCCATGCATAACATTCCAAATCATCGAAGAAATCATCGATATTAACATAGTAGGAATGTCTCATACTACTTCATATGCAGAAAGGAATCTAACATGCAAAGTAAAGCATAAGATAACATCATCTAACATATGCAAATCATCAATGTAAGGATATGTGTCCACCATCATAATCCATGAATAGAATGAAGATAGATGCCAACAAAGAATGCATCAGCCATGGTGTCTTAGACAGATCTCAAATGATAAGAGTGAAAAAGCATTACCACCCGACCACGTGGAACCTAAATGGTCCACTCCCACCGTGCTAAGGAGATAATCTCAAGTCCCAAATAGGTTATCAAATCACATAGCACAAATACTCTCTAGTTCTAGGTATCCTAAAAGTATACTAACTCAAAGGTTCTAATCACAAATCGACATCTAATCCCTGAGGCACAACAAAGACATGTAGGAAACCTACTATGCAAGCAGGAAAGTGTAATCACATAGATCATGCTAGAGTTACCCTGGTAGTCTCCAAATAGACCTAGGCCCCCTAGTGATCCCTATGCAACCACTAGTATCCTCTCATACAAACAAGGCATACTACAGAATGCAAGGTCACAACCAAGCATTCTCTCTACTCCCATCCTAGTCTGTACTAGCACTCGAGGCATGGGCAAGAACAAAACAATTATCTTAATAGGTTCATTTAAGTCAGTATTAGGTGTAATGTTTTCACTTATTAAAACAACTTATAATGAGTTACCCTGGCAGCCTCTTAGGGCCCCAACCCCCATTGCAAGCCACTTCTCAACACTACAAGTAGATAACCTACCCTAAGCTCATGGAATCATAAATCACAAAATCACCATAGTCCTTTACAAAGTGACTAGAAAAATACCAAAGAATAATCCACAATATAAACATCAAATCTCCATGAGCAACTGAAAAGAATCCATAGATAATCATGACCACAACAGTTATCTATTGGCAACTAAAAATGTCAATGATAATCACAATATCGATTGGTTCTTAACAAGCAACCAAAAAGTATCTCAAAATAATACTGATCAAAGACTCCAAAATCATTTAGTCAAAACATGTCACAACATGACATCATCAAGATCAGATAAACAATTCAATCCCATCAAGTTACTGGAAAGTAATCCAAATGCAACTGATCGATAACTCATAAAAAGGTTACATATGTCACAACTTACACAATGAAGATTGAAAACAACATCAATCAGCATGCCATCACATAACCATGGTTAGGTTTTAAAAAGATCGAGATCAAAAGACATCATCATGGCATCACAATCATAACCCTCGAGCCTCTAGTAGATGTCCTATAACTGGTCAACAACTAGTCAACCCAAAAACCCAAAACAAGAAGCATAGAGAAAACACAAGACGCAAGCACAAGTTTGGATTTGATTAAAATTGCATAGTTGAATTAAGTGTGGGGTTTCAGTTTTCATTTTCAAATATATTTTTCAAGTGTATAAGGTTCTTCTTTTAATCCACAAATCAACCCATTTATTTTTTTAATTTTTTTTCGAATAAAATATAGAATTATCCCTCCATTATTTTAAAACAATTTCTAGAATAATCAAAGACAATTACTTATCTATATCATTTGTGTTCTTCCTCAAAATAAATGTCATCAATCAATTTCCCAAAAGCATCTCTCAATATTTAAATTTTAAGATTAAGACTTATCACCTTTCAATTAAGTGACCCACAAATTCCCTGAATTTGTTATTATTGATTAAACAATTAAAACTCTATTATCAATAAAATTTAGTTAATTCTATGATTAAATTAACTAGTAGCTATGTCAATAACTACATGATTATCAGCTGATGATAATTTCGTACATTAAGAGTCAACTATGTTTCATTCCATTAATGTTCAAATTAATACTTTAATAATAACAAGTTATAATAACAATCTCATTAATAAATCCCTAATACTAGACATTAATATCTCAAATAAATTCCTCCTATGTACTTTGATTAATAAATCAATTAATTATTCTCGTCCAATTATTAACCAATTCAAACTGATTAATATCTTTTTATAGAACTTCAATCATTAATTAATCTCCACTAAATTAACTTTAATCAAATTAATTAATAACTATTTAAACCATTTATACTATTATTTACTAATAATTTTCTTAAACCCAACAAACATTAATAAATAATAAACTCATCAAAATTATTATTAATCGATCTAGGGAAACCTTCCATAAACTTAATTAGTTAATATTTAACTAACTCTTAACACAATTAATGTATATCAATAATTTATTTAATAATACATAACATATTAATAATACCATAATAATTCAAATTTCAATTACCAATAATCAATTTTCAAATACATAAACATAGCAATGTTATAACAATGTTATAATATAATAATGACTTTTATAATACATTAACCTTAATATATTTAACACTATATTTTCATTGAATGATAACTATTAACAATATCATATTACAAAACTTAAATAATAATATTACCAATCTTAATAGTGTTATTAAAACTTTTAATAAATATATTAATTTAAAAAAATAAAAACAAAATTTAATAAAACTATATACATTTTAACACTTACCATATTCCTACCTGTGAAGTATGTGGTACCTGTTGTCACAGGTCTGTGCCGACAGTAGGTACAGAGTACCCCTGTCATCGTAGTCCCTACGATGGCAGGTCCTTTGCATACCTGCAGGGAAAAAGGGCATATGGGCTCCGTCCTCCCCTATTCAATTAATTTTATTTTTTAATATTAAACATTTTCAATCAAAAGTTTAGCCCTACGCACTAAAATGTTTGACAATGACTTTTTTTTTAAAACAATATTCATATATATAAAATAAATCTTCTTTTAATATATAAATATTTTTTAATAAATATAAATGTTTAATAAATGTTTATAATAAATATTTTCAGACTTGGAAAATATACATACATACATATATATATATATACATATATATGTATATATATATGTATGTATGTATATATGTATATGTATATGTATATGTATATGCATATGCATATATATATGTATATGTATATATATATGTATATATATGTATATATATATATGTATATATATGTATATATGTATATGTATATATATATGTATATATATATATGTATATATATATAAGTATATATATATGTATGTATATATATATATATGTATATATATATTTTTTTAAAGAAAAATATACATTGTTCTCTAAAAATACTCTTTAATCCTTCTAATAGGTTCTGTCCACATGCATCTGAAAACCCTAGCCCCATAGTTTCTTCAGATCTATGCATATGAGGTTTTCTCATATAGAATTTAACTACCCATAACAAGAAATTCATATAACCAAGATTTTCAACACATAAAATCATCAGAAAGCATTCAGAAGACATGAAGAAGATAGGAAGTGTAAGAGGTGAAATTTCATATGCAAAATTCACAAGTGTCTACCTGGACACTGATGCTAATTCACTTCTCCTCAAAATTCGTAGAGCAAGCTTCTTCCTTCTCGAACATTCTCGAGTCCTCCAAACACGCTCCATAAGCTTCTAGGAGTTCTTGAATATAAAGAACTCTCAAGAAGCACCTAGAATGCCTCTAGAAACAACCAGAAGGTGTTGACAACTAAGCATGGGTCTTTTCCAACCTTCTAGATGAGTCACAAGGTTGTAGACACCATGTGTTTAATTTGTGTGCTAACTCCTATGTTGTAGACATACGTGCATTCAAGAGGTGTGTTTACTCCTAGGTAGACTTATAACTTTTATTTTAATTCTTTTATTATTTCTATTATTACCATTTATTTATTATTTATTTATTATTTTTATTATTATTAATTTTAATTTCTTTTATTTAATTCTTTTCCTCAATTGATTCCCATTTAATTAATTAAAATCAAAATATCTAAAGATCATGACATTATATTAAATTTTTCCAAAATAATTAAATTATTAATTAAATCTTTTAATTTTAGACTTAATTAATAGAAAATTCACCATAGACCTCCAAGATAAAATATGAAAACCATCATAGAACAATCCATGCAAAATTAGTCTAAAGGGTTAAAATCATGAATTATGTCATCCGACACATTTGGAAGGTAAGATATCTCAGATACTTGTCCTACCTCTCTAGGACAAAAGGTTTAAGAGTTTAGGATTTGGATTTGAAAATATATCTCCCCTCTCTTACCATTGAGATAGTGCGATAGGTTACACTCATCCTGGCAATTCAGGGAAGTCGATACCTAGTACCTGCAACCTAAATAAAATATATGCATGTACATACTATATATATATATATATATATATATATATATATATATATATATATGCTAAGCTAAACATGCAATGGAAGGAAGTGGTGCATCATGTAGATCCCAACTAGCAAGTGACTACGACTCCCTTCCTTAACCACATCAGAAATGCCATACAATAAGAGAACAAACATGCACACCATACACATGCAAGTATGGGGTTAGTATCCATAAGAAAACACATGTAATAATAACCATCTAACTAATCATCATCAATAACTGGAAATAATGTAATAATCATGATGCATATATGAAATGTAGAGTCTAAGTAATCACATCATATATCAACTGAATCTATAACACAATATCTGATAGTCTCAAAACAATGCTACTAACCATCAACATAAAACTAGTCTAACAGAGTTCAACCATGATAGCAAAATACAAACTAGGGGCAAGCACTACACTCTATACCATTTCTTTGTCTTATGTCAAAAGAAATTCTTTAGACTACTCAATGTAGACTTCTTCTTCAAGTTTTGTATTTAGAAAGGTTGACTTGACATCAATCTAATACACTTTGAACTTTTTACTTGCTGCAGTAGCTAAAAAAATTTGCATTGCTTCCATTTTGGCCACAGGGGCATATGTCTCCTCATAGTCTATTCCTTCATGATGTGAATAACCTTTTCATACCAGTCTATCTTTTTTCTCACAAGTTTACCTTGTTCACTCATCTTGTTTCTAAATACCTATTTATTTCCTATACATTCTTGTCTTTAGATCTAAGAACCAATTCTTATGTCTCATTCTTCATAATTCGATCCAGTTCTTCCTTCATTTCTTTGATCTAATGATCATCTTTACATGCCTCATCTACACTATTAGGTTCAACTTGAGGAATCAAACATAGTTCCTTATTTACTCTATTTCTTGTCATTGCTCTTTTATCTTGCCTTCCAATTATCTTCTCTATGTGGTACTTCTTTGTTAGGTTCTTGTTAGGCATAAGAGTTTCCATCTCAACTCTTATATCTTCTCTTGGTTTAACTCTTTGTTCTTCTCTATGCCCAATGATTTGTACATCATTCTGCAAGTCATTCTTTGTCTCAAATAAAATATCAACATTCTCTTAGTTAGTCTTTAGATCAAAAATAGTAACCAAATATATCTCTTCATTTACTTCCTCTTTCTTCACCTTATTACCATCATTAAAAAATCTTTCCATACTTGCTTTAAATTCATCATCATCATTAGAAAGTGAATTATTTCTAGTTTTTCTTATTCTCTTATGATGTCTGGATGAGAAATAACCAAATTCTTTACATTTCTAACAAACAAGTAATTTCATACCTTCTTTGATCTTCTTGTCTATTTTGGATTTGGATTTGTCTTTACTTGTGCTCCTATTCTTTTGTATGCAACAAAAAGATTCTAGATCTAAAAACTCAATGCTTGATTCTATACATAGTTTTGATATTTCATCAAGAAGCTCCATCTTTTAAGTGTCAAAATCCCCTCCATTTGAGTTAGGAATTTCTTTTCTAAAGTGACTCACCATTGATCTCCCAAAGTTGCTCAGCTTTCTCTTCAAGGACCTGAGGCTCTAATACCAATTGTTAGAATGTAAAGTCCACTAATATAACTCGGGGGGTGGGGGGGAGGGGAGGCTGAATCTATTATCCAACTATTACAATAATTATCAACCTTATTAAACCTTAACCATATAATAAATATAATTACCAACCATAACAAGATACTCATACAAAATAATACCATATATGTTAACTAGGGAAACCCTTGATCGAAGGGAAAACCCCAGTAGGGATGGTACCCAAAAAATGATGTACTAATATAAATATTCCTTGTTAGAAGATGGACCTTGTTAGGATTTGTCCCAACCCTATTAGGAGTTTTAGAGGCAAATGGATCCACTTTCCAAATAGCTTCAGTGCAAGATTAATGAACCCACTATCCAAATGATCTCTATATTATTCCTTGCATAATAATAGAAATGAACTCCACTTTTACATCCTCTTCCTCTGTGTTGTAATGTGGAATTCTTCTCCTTCTGATCTCAATGATAGATTAGTAACCTCACATCCAATAATTGCTTGGATCACTTACTCACATGTACCAAACACTCCACTCTTGTTCGCACACTTTGTACTTCTTCACTCATAGTCACACTTTACCAAAAGGAAAATAACCTTCCTTTATACCATGTCCTCAAAACAATTCCATGAGTTAGCTTTCATGCTTTTCCAATTATTTATAATAGAACAACATTAAGATAATTAATTATTTTTAAATTACACAACACTATTGGCTCACAATCGTTATAAATTCTCACACATGTGACTCCAGACCTTGCACACTTGTTGATATCATCATTAGACTATGCTTTATCATTGTATAACTTCACATATCATGATTCTATCTCTATTAGGTGATAAAATATATTCATAAGAAAATGCTTATCAGGTACTCTATCTCTTTACTACTCTATAAATCACACATATCTTCTTCGTAACTTCAACTTACTTTATACATACTTAACCTCATCATTAGGATACAACATACAACATGTCCTCAACCATACATCACTTGATCATCAATTTTCTGCTTGTACAACCTTGATCATTGTGTGTTATTCTTCTAGTCTTTATAGAAACCATACTATGTTTTCATCAATGCCAACCATAGTCATGAATGCAACATGTTAATAATTTTTTTATCCATCTCCACATGCTCTAGAAATTATTACGATACTCCCCAAAATGAATATCATTAGCATTCATGCTAATAATCTCCCCCTTTGGCATTTGAAAAACATCTAAGTTCCAAGAATAACAAAATAATATTATGTTGCAAGTGTTTCTATTCTCTTCTTTCCAAATCCTCTTTATCATTCAAATTTGAAATTCTTTGGAACACTGCTATTTTTTGCAACTCTTTCTACTCGCATCAATTTTTCACACACAAAAAAACTCTCAACTTCTCCCTCATTCAATGTGTCTCCCATTGACATCAATAATACTTTCTCTTGCTCATACATAGGAGATCTCAATCTATCCCATTAGTCAATCTCTCCCGATTAGAGGATCTTCTCCCCCATTGTACTAAGGAGATGTTTCTCAAAGCATACTCTCCCCCATTCGTGGTACTTCTTTATGCAATCTCTCCCCCATAGTACCCAAGGATATGTTTCTCAATTATTGTTAAATCCTTCTGTCTTGTGTTCTCTTTTATGTGATTTATTATTTTTTGATATTGGTTATAATTACATGTAAGTGTTATTTCTATCCATAGTTGATCCTAGCAAGTGGTATCAAAGGCATGTCTATCATGTTTTTTTAGCTAAATTGTCATCATTTTTGTTTTTATCTATCCTAAGAGAAATGGCAAAAGAGAGTAATATGAAGGTTGAGAGGTTTAATGGGAAAAACTTCCAATTATGGAAAATGAAAATAGAATATTATCTTCATTAGAAGGATTTATAGAAGCCTTTGAAAGGAAAAGCCAAGAAATAGGGAACTATGACAGATGATGATTGGGAGATTCTAGGTAGAAAGGAACTTGGAAGTATTTGATTATGCTTGGCACCATTTGTGACATTTTATATTACAAAAGTGAAGATGAAGGAAGAGTTGATGCAATCTCTAGCAAAGTTGTATGAAAAGCCCTCTACTTTAAACACTTTATTTCTCATGAAGTATTTATTTGATTTGAAGATGGTAGAAGGTGAATCTATTGAAGATCATTTAAATAAGTTTAATACAGGTACTACTCAGTTATCTTCTATGAATGTCAATTTTGACAAAGAAATTTGGCTCTCTTTATTTTGTGTTCTTTTCCTAAAAGATTGAATGACTTGATAATGATTGTTAGTAATTTTGTTTATACATCTAATACTATCAAATTTGATGATTTGATTAGCATTATTTTGAGTGAGAAAACTTGTAAGAAAACCTTAGGTGGATCTACATCAAGAAGTGCTTTGAATAAACAAAACAGAGGTAGAATGACTAAGAGAGGAATTAATTCTCAATATTATGGAAAATAAAGAGGAAAATCAAACGGGAAGAGGTCTCAATCTAGAGGACCAAAATATTGCTAGTACTATGAAAAACTAGGGCATAAGAAAAAAGATTTTTGGACTCAAAAGAATAATGAAGGAGATAAAACACAAGGGAACAATGAGGTAAATGTGGTAAGTAACAAATCTAAAGAAGAAGCTTTACTTCTTTCCTTAGAAAGTGTTGATTATTCTTATTTTTTAGATTCTGGGCCTTCATATCATGCTACACCTCATAGAGGTTATTTTATTAATTATGTCCAAGGGGATTTTGGGCCTTTTTTATTTGGGGGATAAAGAACCCTATTAGATTTTTGGAAAGAGAAAAGTTAAGGTTAAGTTATAGAATGGGAATTATTGGCTACTACATGAGGTAAGACATGTTCCAAGGTTGAGTAGGAATTTAATTTCAATAGGGAAACTTAGTGATGAGGGTTGTGTAGTTAGTTGTAATGATAAAAATTTAAAGGTTTCAAAAGGTTCCCTTGTGTTAGCAAAAGGCATGAAAGTAAGAACCTTATATCTTTGTATATGCCATATTGTTCCTTCTACTTTAATTGTTTTAGAGAAAAATGAATGTTCAAGAATAATTTATATAGTTGAGAAAGAAAAACAAACAATTACTATAGATTCTGATACAACAATATGCCACAAAAGACTTGGGCACATGAGTGAGAAAGTTAAAAAAATTATTTCATTCAAACAAAGTTTTACTAGGTCTAAAATGTGTCAATATAGATTTCTATGAAAGTTGTGTGTATGGAAAACAAAAGAGAGAAACTTTTGTGAAGATTGGAAAGAAAAAGAAAAATGAGAAATTATAGCTTCTAAATATAGATGTATGGGGACCAGCTTAGATATATTCCCTTGGCAACTCTCATTATTATGTTACATTTATTGATGATGTTACTAGAGAAGTATGGGTTTTCTTTCTGAGACAAAAATTTGATGTATTTCAAACTTTTACGAAATGGAAATATTTGGTTAAAAATGAGTCTGGAAAGAGATTAAAATATCTCAAATATGATAATGGTGGTGAGTATTGCAACAAATAATTTGAAGATTATTATTCCACTAATGGTATTCATGTACAAAAAACTATTCCAAAGACTCCACAAGAAAATGGAGTGGTTAAACGCATGATTAGGACAATAATGGAGTGTGGAAGGAGCATGAGGTTGTATGTTGGGGTGAATTTAAACATGTGGGTATAGGTTATCAATACTAATGTATATTTGATTAATAGAGCTACCTCTACTCCTTTGGGCTTTCATATTCTAGAGGATGGATGGATTGGTAAGAAGGTGAGTTATTCTTTTCTCAAAACCTTTAGTTGTGAAATATTTGTGCATATTGATTTTGAAAATATAACCAAGATGGAATCTAAGTCAAAGAAATGTGTATTTTTTGGATATGGAATTGATGAATTTGGTTATAGGCTTTGGTATTTTGAAAATTATAAAATTGTAAGAAGTAGGGATTTTATATTATTGAGGTGTTGTACAAAGATTTTTTGTAGAAACATGAGAAGAAAGAAAATGATTATGTAGTGTTAGATGATACTCCAAAGGAAGATGTTCCAATAGTCCCTAATGCTCTATAACAACCACAAAAACAAATACCACACACCCTAGTGAATTTTAGATGGTTAGCAAGGCTAAGTAGATGTCTAGAAATATTTTCTCCCTCTTTGTACTCTTTCTTACAAAACAATGCTAGTAAACTTGAATGTTATGATAATGTTGTGTAGGTGGATACAAAGACTTAGTGGGAGTCTAAAAAGAAAGAAAAAATGAATTGCTTGCTAAAAAATCAAACATGGGATTTATATAAGTTTCCTACAAGTAAACGGGCTTTTTAAAATAAATGGTTTTATAGGTTGAAAAAAGAGGATGGAGGTAAGAAAATATTTAAAGATAGGTTAGTTGTAAAAGAATTTGCACAGTAAAGGGCATTGATTTTGATGAGATATTTTCTCCTATTGTTAGAATGACTTTGTTGATATCAGATTGGTTTTGATAAATTTCAACACACCTAAGCCATTTACTTAGTTCATGCTAAACTAGTAATACATGTCAAGTACAACATGTAAATATTAGACCATGTTGAGTTGCAATGAGTACCGAGTCACTCATATGTCAAGTCACTCAAGTGCCAAGTAGATAGACCATTCCAAGTAAATAGGAGATGCCAAGTAGTGTAGGTGCTGAGTCAAAAGTAGAAATATAGAGCATGTCAAGCATTAGTAACTTCATATACTCAGTGACATAGTTTTGACATGTTTGTTTGAAATGGCACAAACAACTATGTAAACCTTTTTTATGCCAACTTAAGGATAGATTATGATCTTTTGGAGATAAAAATGAATCTATATTTGGATTCCCTATGTAATTGCATGCAGCCAATTAGAAAATGGGAAGGTTTAAGTGTAAAAATGGATGAATCTCAACCATAGATTCATACCTAACCTTAAGTTACCAAAGTCTTCTTAAGGAGGAGAAATCCCTAAACTTTTTAATAGTGAATGAATGGTGAATGATTGAATTGGAAGAGCAAACAAGACAGTTTGCAAAGCTTTCAAGGTGACTTAGAAGTGAGAGTAAATTGTAGAATTAGTTAGTGAAGAAAAAAGGATAGATAGGGATACAACATTGGAGACATCAGATCATGAAGGATCAACTGGACATTGGGTAGAGGTGATCTATTATTAGGCAAGAAAGTGCCAATCACAAGATCTATGCTGAGACATTTTGACAACTAATTTCAATTAAATCTCTTAACAGAGTAGTCCTAATAGGCTATATTAAATCCTTTAATAGGGTTCTTACTTAATTGTAAGTTGAAGTCCTCTAACTAGGCACACTTCTAATAGGGTGTTAAAGTCCTCTAACAAGGTGGGACTCAATAGTCTTTGTAAGCATTTAACAGGGCAAGCCTTTCATAGGGAAAACCATGATTCATGGTCAAACCATTGTAACCTTGATTAGATACACTTTTATTTCTATAGTAGTGAATATTTGTGGGTGTCATCCCCACTCTAGTTTTAACTTCTCACTTAGAGGGTTTCTGGGTAATCATATTCAATGTTATGTGAGTGATTTATTACATGTTTACATGATTTAGGTGCACATGTTTTACATGTTATTTAATTATATTAATGCATGTGATGAATGAATGGTGAAAGTTTTATGAGTCCAAGTTTAAACTCTTGATTCACCCCCCCTCTCAGAAGTTTACTCTCTTCCCACTTGTAATTCCAATCATTTGTATTAGAGCCTAGTTCTTAGAAGAAGAAGCCTTGAAGCTTAAAGAAAAGATCTTGAAATGGAAGTCCACAAGCTGGGAAAGACTATTGAAAACTAGGAGATTGAAATGCATCTCATACTACATACAATGAATGAGGCAAGAGGGGAACTAAATAAATCATTGAAGAGAAGGAAAGAGATTGCTATTGTAGAGAATGACACAATATACAAAGAGATAGACACCACCAAGCTATTTGTAGATGGCAACACTAATGAATTTGATGCAACAGTTGTAGATCTAATGGAAATGAATAGAATCCAAGCTAAGGAAATCAAAAATCTCAAGCTAGAGCATGAATCACAAGCTATACTACTATGTGAGGTGACTAAACAAAAGAAGAAAACCACGGAAGACAACGCCATGATTGAAGAAGACAAAAGAGTTCTGGCAAATAGATTGGAAGAGAAGTCAACTAAGTTAACCAAGATCTCCAACATGCAATTGGATACTCTAAGTCAAATGATGAATGCTAACTATGAATTTAATTTGAAGGACATTGAGATAACTACATTGAAGTTGCAGAATGAACAATTACTGATGGGGCCACAACCCAAGAACATAATAGACACAATAGAAAGGGAAAAATTATATTAACTGAGAAAATAAGCTAGTACAAATAGTACAGAGAAAATAAACTGCCAAACATGTCCTAAGGGCTTACAATAGCATAAATCTGGAGATAATTTCTCCTTTCAGTACCTCCTCTCAAACTCCACTCCGAACTAACTTTTAGAATGCCAAAAATCTCGTTAAATAGACCCCAGAGGGTTAAGGACTAGGAGTACATTCTAGAAAGTGCTAGTAGGCATCCACTGACCAAATAAAAGGCTCCAAAAGCTATGTTAGAAGTCAGTGCAAATCTAGAAGAATCCAGAAACGGTAACCGAACTTCTGGGAGGCATAACTTTTGAACCGTAGCTCTGATTGACAAACCGTTTACATTTTTGGAAAGCTCTCGAAGAGATCTATAGCCATATGGACTAGCTTTTCTCATCCCCCATTTTTTAGCCCTTTTTAGGTCATTTAATGCCCCTAACCTGACTTTGAAGCATTCTTAGGAGGCCTCCAAAACCCAAAAAACTGCAATAACTTTCAAACCGTGGGGCCTTTTGACCTGATTCTTTTTCTGGAATGCTCTAAATCACAATTACATTCATCTGGCCAATTCACACCTTCTAGGTCACCAAAATGATGGCCAAATTGCATGCTCCTATTTTTTCAGGATTTTCTAGCACACTAATAGTTGAACTGTGAGAGTTGGAACCTTTATTTGACCCAAATGGGTGTCCAAAAATGAAAACACATGAAACAGAAACTAAGTACATTTTTTTTGGGTGACACAAGATTGCCCTTATACCTCTAGATGCTCCTGCATCAATTACAAAATGACCTAAAAAGAGAAAAGGAATTTTTTGAAATTTTCAACAAGCCAAATGAAGCCATCAAATACTTTGAGCAATTATTGAGATCCCCTAGATCCAACAAAGATACATCAAGATTGGGCTACACAATCACTGAAGAAGAAGAATCATCCAAAGTTGCTAAAGAGAGGAACATCAAAGGTAAGAACTCCAAACCTACTTGTCATAATTGTGGAAAGCAAGGACATACTGCTAATGTGTACAAGAGCAAGAATAAAAATTAGAATGTCAAGCCTAAGAACATGACTCATTGTCATAAGTGCAACAAGTGAAGTCATCAAGAACATGAATGCAAAATCAGGACCATGCATAAACAAAGATTTGAAGGATATTGCTATAACTATCAGAAGTATGGACATAGAGCTTTTGAATGTAGATCCAAATCCATGTGGTCATCAAACAAGCTACAAAAGGTAAGAAACAATGGCAACACTTATAATTGGAACTATAATACAAGACATAGTTATCATTATTATCAAGAATATGGACATATTCCTAAGGATTGCATTAGAACACACTTGAGTGGCAAGTAGAAAAGATGATTAACTCAAACCACATGTTTTAGCTATTTGAAGACTGGTCACATTAGTAAGCATTGTCCAACTAGGTCAAAGGCACCAAGTTGTGAATTTGATAAAGGCAAAGGTAAGGTAGATGTTGAACACATCAAATATGAAATGAACAAGACATGGAAAAAGAAGAATGCTTGTTGCACATCAAATGGAGAAGGGATCACTCCACCCAATGGGTCAAGAGATATGTGGGACTGATATTCTTGTGTAATATCATACATCAGTTCCAAAGGAGACAGTATTGAAAAGACTACATTAGCATGAATAAAGATGCAAGATGTTGAAAATTCAAGATAAATATTTAAATTTTTCCATGATTTTTCCAAGCATGAAATGTTTCATATGTATGCCAAGTGGAATGCTAGTTGATGCTTAGTTTCCATATTATCTAGCTGATGTTGAGCTCATAGTAGATGTCGAGTGATAAAAATATCAATAGCTACCAAGTGATTCTAAAATTGTGTTGATGTTGAGCTTAAAACTATGTAACCACTAAGCATTAAATGTAAGGTTTTCGAAGGGTATTTGATCTATTTCTACTCATTATTCATCATTTCAAATTCAAGCAAGAGCAAACAAAGTAGAAGGCTATTCAAAAATTTGTTCAAGGAATTTGTAGATAATTTAGCAATGATCTCACACCATCATATAGCTTTTACAACGTATTTATCACAAGCCAAGCTACACTATTTTGGTTTGCATAAATCCTAGTTTGATAGAATGAAATCTAGCTCAAAAAATGTAAAAGGGAAATAGATTTTGAATGTTCAGCTTGTCAGTAATGAAGTCAAACAATGCATATATAAGGCCATTCCTAACATAGCCCACAAACAAGATCCTTTTGGTGTGTTATCCATGATCCTGCCAAATATTATTACGGTGCAAGATGTTAGGAAATATTATAATTGCAAAATAGGAGGTATAGGAGACATGGAAATCAGAGAAGCATATGATAGGTTATGTGAATATGGTGTTCTGAAGGAAGAATATAAAATCATTGAGAAGAAGGGTTTAACACATGCCATAGATATTCCTAGTATATTTAAAACTGAATGGATTAGAATTGTGTTGAGTCAAATACATGATGGATCTTTATGGCTAGAGGGTGGATTAATTAAGATTACCAAAAGAATAATTCACATGGTTACTAGCTACCCAACCCTAGATCGGCCCAAGACTCTGAGGATTAATTCCAAGGAAGTAATAGAGAAAAATACTAGAGAAAAATGGAATAAAGGACACATGACAATAGATACTATTGATGATCCATTTTTGAACTTTTTTGTAAGGGTAATTTATCATAAATTCTATCAATCTAGTAGATTGAATAGTGTACCCTATATTGCTATGGATGTTGGCTACAAGATTGTGAAGAAAGATCATACTTATGATCTGGCTGAGCTTCAACTACAACAACTAATGGAAAATCTTGGAGCAATCAAGAAGACTAAGAGTGCTAAATGCAAATTCAGTTCAATTCTTGTATGTATATTCTTTTATGTGTAGAATAAATTTCCCTCCTTTGGCACTATAAGTTGGAAAACAAATAGGTCAATAGTAGTGCAGATTAATGAATTCATTGAACTAATGGGAGAAAATTTTGAGTCATTAATGACAAGTTATTTTGAAGATTTCAAGAAATCAATGAAGGAAAGAATGAGGATACTAGTTTCATTGTTGAGAAACATTATAAATATATATGCTTTCTAGTTGATGTTGATTACACCTTTGTACAGGATGCCACACCAAGGGTCAGATGGTTAAGGCCACTTGGGTATGAAATTAATTTTGATAAAGCTTCATCAACCGTCACTGCACTCCTAGTAGAGAAAATTGATAAAAGTAAAAAAATATTTGGCAACTATGAAATGGTAAAATCAAAGATTACCATGGAGTTGAAAATTGCCTCTACACTTAAGAAAAAAGATAAGCTAGTGAAGAAGCTAAAAGAAAAATTTGGTGAGGGTGCAGATGAGGAAGAAGAGGAAGAAGATGAAGAGGATGAAGAGGAAGAAAAGAATAAGCACAAGAACCTCTTGCATTGGATCAAGGCATGAGAGAGGATAAGGAAGAAGAGGAAAAAAAAGGTGTTGAGGGAGAAGAAGCAAAGAAAGCACCTACTCATGTCGAGCCAAAGAAGAGAAAGGCAAAGGCATAGCTAGTGGCTAAGGCAAAGAAGACTATTAAACCAAGCCTAGCCAAGCCAACAACACCTACCACTAGAGAAAGCATATGAAAAACAACACAGAAGGCCAAGGATAAACACAAGAAAATAGCGCAAGGTGGCCAAGTGCAAAAGAAACAAAGAAGAAAAATATGTTGCACAACTTAATTCAGATGAAGAAAGGATTGAATCAGATGATATAAGCCAATTCAAAGTGTAAGTCATAATCTACTCTCTGATCTTGACAATTTATGTGAAAACATCAAAAGTAATACAGATTTTTCTGGATCAAAGCATATTGATTTTTAAAAACTTGAGAAAGTAGAGAAAAATCAAGTGGAAGAGGCATTGTATGTTATGATATCTAAATTCAAGAACACTCCACTAGATTTTGCCAACACTGTACCAAAAAGTTTATATGAAAAGTAATGCCAGAACTAACCAAAGGGTAGATTTCTAAGGCAAATAAGAAATATGGAGGAAGGTTCACACCAAAATATAGAGCCTTTAGCATTCTTCAAAACAATATTGAAGATGTGGTTAAGAAGTCAACACAAATGATAAAACTCATTTATGGGATGACCACTATGAAACAAGGAGAAGTTGACCCCTTTAAAGGTCAAGATGATGATAAGGAAGATGATATAATTGGGGAGGAAACTAAAAAACAAACTGATGACAAGGAAATAGATAAACAACAAGATGAATAGAGTGTGTAGGACACACAAGTGTCGAGTGTCAATTGCCCACATAACACAGTCAAGTCTACTGAAACTATTATTGTTAAGGATGTCTTTGATCTTTTAACTTAGAACATGAATCCCCTAATTGCAGAAGACTTGAAGAAGATATTTGATCAATCTACACTTCAAGTAAAACTCTATGAAAATCCAATTTTGATCAGTATAGATGAACTCCAAAAGGCAGTAACTGATATCACAAGGGACAAGGTGAATCCAAAAGAACCACCTTTTGTTATCTCTACAGTTACTCAAGTACAACCTTTGACTCAAACAATAATAGAAACATCTATTAAGATTGATACATTTGTTGAAATTGACATAGTTAAGTAGAAGTAGTCTATAGAAGAAAAAGACATTAGTACTAGATAGACAGAAAATAGGATAGATAGATTCATCTATACCTAAATTATAAGAAAAAGGTGCTAGTCATGTCATTGTAATAGATCAAGACAAGCCTAAAGAACATGATAAAACACCTAAGGTAAAGGAGCAAGAAGCCATCCAAGCATTGGTAACTCTACCAACATCTGGCACTCCACCTACACAAGTTCTTTAGAAGCTGAACATAGAAGCAATACCATTGCAAGTCTTAGTGCTAGGCTCTAGCTCATCAAAATTTGAAAAGGTAATTCACTATGGAGATATCACTCTTGATAAAGAGATAGTTATACCTAAATTTGATTATGATACAAAGACATTAGACCAAATCGGCATTTTGCAACAAGCCTCAAAGAAGAAAACATCAAGAAATCCTTATGAGAGAACACGGGTAGAAGAAAGCTCTTCAAAACATTAAAGACATCTTTCTAGATGCATTTAGTCTTCCAACCCCTGAAGAAACCAAGCCACTAGTAGAACAACTATCAGATATAGTGGAAAAAGTCAATAATGAAGACATTGATATAGCACTCACTCAAGTTTCATTAGCAACAAAGGTTGAGGATGTGAAGAAGGTGTTTGAGAATATATTCTCATTGTAAACCAAATTGTGTGACCCTACACTCTTCACCCAAGAGAATAGACATCATATTTTGAGCCTAGAGAGAAATCTCAATATATCGGGAACAAGGTTACTTCAAAACCCTACTCAAAGTGAGAAAAATTTTCATACATTGCTTCAGTCATAAATTCAATTATTTTTGTTAACAAAAGAAGAGGCTAACATAAGAGCCAAATTGACAAGTATTTAGGCGTCCCTCACCCCACACATGGAAACATTGCACAAGGAACTAGGTTATGCAGAGACTCTATTGAAGAAATATCTTAATCTTCCTACTCTAGATGGCCTAGTACGCCTTGTTGCCAAGCTTGCTATCCAAATGAAGTCATTGGATGTTGCATGTGAGAACTAGGAAGCAGTTCTTAAAATCATAATGGAGGTCCATAAATCTTTTTTGGACAAACACACTATACATGTATAGCCCATTTGACATAAGTGTCAAAAAGGGGGAGAAATATAGAAAGGGGGATAAAGCAAAGGAAAAATATACCAAGGGGAAGTATGAATAGAGGAGGAGTAGAGAATAAAAGAAAGGAAGAAATATAAAAAATGGATAGCCTAGTAATAAAGTTATATCATTGGGGTGATATACATTTTTGAGATATTTTTGAGATTCATTTTTGGAAAGAAAAGCAATAAACAGATACAGATATCAGCTATGACAGATCATATCAGATGAAAGAGTATCAGATACAATGCATTGAAGTCAGAAAGGAGCATAGATTTTGGACACAAAATAGACACATTAACTCAGGGGGAGTTGTCAATTTTGAGGTATATAGGTTATTGCAAAATTTTGAAAATCTAAAGTTTTGTATATAAGCCGAGTCATGGATAGATTATGCTTGAGGAGACTAAGATTGATTATGTATATTTAAGTGTTTTTGACACTCATGTCAAAGGTAGAGATTGTTGATCTCAGATTGGTTTTAATAAGTGAGTGTCAACACACTTAAGCCATTTACTCAATTCATGCCAAACTAGTAATACATGCCAAGCACAACATGTAACTATTAGACCATGTTGAGTTGCAATGAGTGTCAAGTCACTCATGTGCTGAGTCACTTAAGTGATGAGTAGATAGACCATGCCAAGTGATTCAAGTTTCGAGTAAATAGTAGATGTTGAGTAGTTCACGTGTCTAGTTAGAAGCATAAATATAGTGCATGCTGAGCATCAGTAATTTCATATGTTGAGTGACATTGTTTTGACATATTTGTTTGCAATGGCACAAACAACTATGTAAACCATTTTTATGCAAACTTAAGGACAAATTGTGATCTTTTGTAGATAAGAACAAATCTATATTTAGATTTCCTATGTAATTGCATGAAGCCAATTAGAAAATGGGAAGGTTTAAGTAAAAAAATGGATGAATCTCAGTTGTATATTCATACCTAACCCGAAGAAACCAAAGTCTTTTTAAGGAGGATGAAGCCCTAAACTTTTTAACAATGTATGAAGGGTGAATTATAAAATTGGAAGAGAAAATAAGATAGTTTGAAAAGATTTCAAGGTGACTTAGAAGTGAAAGTAAATTGCAAAATTAGGTAGTGAAGAATAGAGGATAGACAAGGATACAACATTGGAGACATCAGATCATGAAGGATCAGTTAGACATTGGGTAGAGGTGATCTATTGTTAGGAAAGCAAGTGCCAATCACAAGATCTATGCTAAGACATTTTGATAGATGATTTCAATTAAATCTCTTAACAGAGTAGTCCTATACAGCTATATTAAATACTTTAATAGGGTGCTTACTTAATTGTAAGTTGAAGTCCTCTAACTAAGCACACTTCTAATAAGGTTTTGAAATCCTCTAACAAGGTGGGACTTAACATTCTTTGTAAGCCTTAACTAGGGCATGCCTTTTAAAAAGTAGACCATGATTCATGGTCAAACTATTGTAACCTTAATTGGATACACTTTATTGCTATAGTAGTGACAATTTATGGGTGTCATCCCCACCCTAGTTTTACCTTCTCACTTAGAGGTTTTCTGGGTAATTATATCTAGTGTTATGTGTGTGATTGATTACATGTTTACATGATTTAGATGCATATTCTTTACATGTTATTTCAGTATATTAATAAATGTCATGAATAAATGGTGAAATTTTTATGAGTCCAGTTTAAACTCCTGATTCTCCACCCCTTAGAAGTTTACTCTCTTTCCACTTATAATTCCAACAGACTTCATTTTGTATTGTTTTAAGTATTGTGGCTATTGAAGATTTTCATTTGGATTAACTTGATGTAAACAACCTTTCTTCATGGTTATTTGGATGAAGAGATATATATGACACAACCATATGTATTTGAAGTTAAAGGTAAGAAGAACTTAGTGTGAAGATTCAAGAAAAGCTTATATTGCTTGAAGCAAGCACATTTGCAATGGTATAAATTTGATAGTTTTATACATGAGCATGGACGTAGTCAGTGTCATTTAGATCATTGTCTTTATTTTAAGAGGTTGGATGATGATAGCTACATTCTTTTATGTTTATATGTTGATGATATGCTTGTGGTTGGGTCTAACATGGATCACATTAAGGGGTTAAAAAAATAGTTAGCACATTCATTTTTCTATTAAGGATTTGGGGGTAACAAAAAAAATCCTTGGTATGATGATTTGTAGAGATAGGGAAAAAAGAAAATTGATTTTATCTTAGGTTGACTATAATGTGAAGGTGTTACAACATTTCTCTATGGAGAATGCTAAAGTTGTCAGTGCACTTTACCTAGTCATTTAAAAGTGACTAAGAAGATGTGTCCCAAGACACATGAAGAGGAGGGAAAAATGTCCAAGGTACCCTATGCTTCAATAGTAGAAATTTTTATGTATGCCATGGTATGTACTAAGCTAGATATTTCACATGTAGTGGGATTTGTTAGCAAGTATATGAGTTATCCAAAGCTTAAGTATTGGAATGTAGTTAAATGGATTCTTAGATATTTGAGAGGAACATCTAGTTAGTGATTACAATTTGGGGGCTCTACTATTGATTTATAGGGATATGTTGACCTGAATTTGGTTGAGGATATTGATATTGGGTTGAGTACTATAGGTTATGTATTTACTATTGGTGGGGCAATAGTGAGCTAGGCTTCTCAGTTATAAAAGGTGAATTCTTTATCCACTATAGAGGTAGAGTATGTTGCTACTAAAAAAGAAACCAAGGTGCTGATACATCTTCAATTCTTCATCAAAAAATTGGGACAACCATAGAGGGATAATTATTTGTTCATAGATAGCTAGGGTGCCATTTATGTTATAGAGAATTCTATATGCATTTAAAGACAAAACACATAGAGCTGTGGTACCATTTCATTTGGCCAGTTTTGGATGATTGATAGTTAAAAATGGAGAAGATACATGTAGATGATAATCCAATAGATATTTTTACCAAGGCAATAACAAGGGAAAAGTTGAACTTCTCTTTTTCTTCAATCGGTCTTCTAGATTGAATATAATAAAAGAATGACAAAGTCAAGGGTTGTTTAATATTCTAGTGGGAGCTATAGGTTTAACAATGCTATGATCAGTATCCAAGTGGGAGGTTATTTTTATGTAGTCTAACCAATCTCCAAGATGATGATTATTGTGATGTGGGGCCTAATTAGACTTGGAGGTTTATTTGGCATGGTTTCCCCAAATATTATTTCTATTGGGGTATGGGGGCAGTGCTCCCAAGATGGGATCAAAGGGTAGCATCCCAAGTGCACTCCCTAATGTAGTATAGGGTGGGATTGAGGGGCAACACCATTATAGGGGTTTTTGGGGGCAACACCCTTGAAGCCAAAAATGTCCCTACTATTGTAAAGGGCTTTGAGTGCTATTTTTCTATTGAATGACTTATTCTAGCCCTAATTTTATAAATGAAAAAAGTTTCTATAATTGGCCTAGGGTTAGGGATTTCATAATGTATGATGTTATTGTAGCTTCTTGTAGTGGTATTGAGTTGTAAGAGATTACAGATTGTAATCATTGGATTATAATAATATTGGACTTGTTGTTGGTGGATGTAGCCTAGGGATTGGATGAACCATGTTAAATCCTTGTGTCTTGTGTTTTCTTCGGTGTTATTTATAATTTTCTAATATTAGTTATATTTGCATGCAACTGTTATTTCTATTCATGGTTGAGCCTAATGTGCATGATATAGGATGATCTATTTATGTTTTTGTTTCTAGTTTTATGTAGAGGTGAATCAATAGAAGAAGCACAACACTATAATATCTTGGAAGCTTCCTTTAAAATACCTATGTCTACCCATAAATCTATGGATGGTGATATTTCTTCTATCCCAAAATAGTGTTCTCTAGTCCCATGGATCGGAATGAGATAAATGAGCTCATGGATGATTATTTTCTAACCAAGGAGATTTGGACAAGTGGTCTATGGCACTGACCAAGAAAATGAAGAATGACTTCCCCTTTCCAAATGTTAAAAACTTGACACTCTAGAGATCCTAGAAGGAAGATGTTGGTGGTAAAAAGTATGGACCTGGTAGGAAGTTTAGAAAACATGTCTCAGAGATTGTTGGTAGAAATGAAATTGTGAATGGGAAGTAACTCACAATCTAGAAGGTTTTCTCACCAAGTAAAAAATAAAAATTATGCCCTCAAATAGTAGGGGATTAAATGCCCCTCATAGCAAGATATTATTAGGAATGTTATTGGGGATCACAATCTAGATTTTATTTTTATTCAATAAATGAAGATGAAAAAAGATAAGGCAAAGGTAATATCCCTATTTTGGAATAACAAAACAACCAGTTGTAGTTCTAAAGGGACTTTTGGTGGAGTGATAGTTTTTTGGAAGCAACATCTAGCCTAAGATGATATTATGATCTTTGAGAGTAACATTGTTTGAAGAAGATTTAAACATGTTAGGGATAAATTTGTCTAGGTTATTACAAATATCTATTCTCCAAATACAAAGTCGAGAAGATTCAATTTCTAGAATCATCTTGGTTATTATAAACATACTTTCAAATGAGCCTTTGTTGATTATGGGAGGCTTCAATTTTCCTCTAAAGGATAATGATAAGTTTTATGGGGTTGAATCTCAATCTCAGTTGGATGGTAGGATGAACCTTATGGACTTTATTAACTATCATGCTCTAGTTGATGTGGATATTTAGGGAGCTAACTTTCCCAAGTCCAAACATAGGTCTATCTTAGACCTTATTCAAGTGAGGCCTTATAGAGCTTTGATCTTCTACAACTACTTCAATTCTTTTTTTTATTCCTTATCTTTGATTCCTAAGATAGGTTCTAACCATTTTCTAATCTCTTTTTTTGGTGATCATCTTGTAGTCAAAATAAACTTTCCCTTTAGATTTGAGTGAATGTGTTTGGAACATTTGGATTTTAGAAATAAATTTAAAGACTGGTGAAAAGTTATTAGTTATGGATTGACAAGTTTAAGGTGGCTAAAAACTACAATTTGTGAAGGATAAAGTAAAGGTAAGGAATAAATATGCTTTGGGTGATTTTTTTAAGAGAACTAGATGATTAAATTTGACCTTGAGGACTTCTAATTGGCCACTCAAAGAGAAAGGAATCTTTAGAATTATAGAAACACTAAATTTTTTTCCCTAAAGTATCATGATATTGTTTTCAAAGAGGAATTGTACTAGTGGTAAAGATCATAGCCCTTGTGGCTTAAATTGGAAGACTAGAATACCACATACACATACACTTTAATAATATAATTAATAAATTTTAATAATATACTACATACACTTAACTTCCAAAAAAGATAAATTATTCATCAACTCTCCAAAATTAGACACAAAAAAATGCACAAATCTAGAACAATACATATTCCCTTAAAAAAAATCCACCTTGAATAAAAAAATATCATGGGAAGAAAAAGAACCATTCCACTAAGCAATATACTTTATGACTAACTATATAATATAAAAAATTAACAAAAGAATTATTAAATCTTATAATTTTAACCATGTCACTTTAAAATAAGAAAAATATAAATAATTAAAATTTATATGTTAACATACATTTTAAGATTATAGGTGCATCTTGAGTAGGCTTAATGGTAGAGAATTTATGCTTTTGGAAGAGAGGTCACAAGAATATGTTATATAAGAAATGAAATAATATATGCATATAGATTAAAAAATGATTGTTTATTTTACTAAATATTAAAGTTAGATTAGAAGCCTAAGCTATGCAATCCTTTCTATTCTTACATTCTAAAGTGTGCTTGTATGCAAATTCCTACTTCATTTTAAGATGCATCCTACACTTGCATATTATTCTAACTCGACCACACTGTCATTGTAATTTCTATCACTATCACTATCATTGTCACTTGAATTTTCTTGCTTCTCCAAGAGAAAAAATATTCTAGGCTCCACTTTCCCTTCGAGCATTAGTACCACTTCCCCATACTTGGCCTCATATTCTCATCTTTATCAATGCATAGTAATGCCACAAAAATTCCTCTTCTCACCTCTTTAATATCTTTCTTCACAATAATAATTGTGTTCCCATGAAAATTTTGGATTGCAGCTCATGATGGAAAGTAATACACACTTGAATCTTGCACATTCAAATCTAAAGTTCCTCTCCTAGAAATGATTTCCAAGAATGTCATACCAAAGTTGTATACATCAACTTTGGGAGTGATGGAAAGTCCTAAAATCCATTCTAAAGCCAAATAACCTCTTTTTTCCCTCATGGTGGTCACTATGCAGCTAAAATCTCTACTCACAAGCTTTTCCATCCCAAAATTAGCCAACTTGGGTGAAAATCAGTATCAAGAAGAATGCTATCGAGTTTCACAACACCATGAATAATGTGATCTCTGTATTCCTCATTGAGATAAAATAAAGCTTAGGTAGTCCCTAGAAAGATCTAGAACTAGATCTTCTAGTCAAAAAAATTTATTTCCCTATTTTTGTTACTAGGGAACAAAAGAGAACATAGGGATCTATTAAGAATGTAATCATGGACTAGTAACAGTCTGGGTCCTTCTGAGAAAAACCCTCAAAGCCTTTCAAGATTTGTATGGTGTATGTTTTCAAGAGAATTATCTCCACTCATAATTTTTTATCATTTTGGATTGCAGTGGACTCCAATTTCTTCAAAGACACAAGAGTAACATCTAGTAGAGATCCTTTGAACATTGAGTCGAATCCTCTACTTCCCAACTAATACCTAAAATTCTTTGTTGCAATCTTCAACTCCTTGTAATTGAACATTCTCATAAAAGAGTATGATGAATTTGAAAAATTATCAAAATATGGTAGTTAATGCTTCCTCCTCCACATCAAAATTGAAAGGATACCCCCAAAAAAGATGAGAGGAGAAAGAACACACAACACTAGAAGCAAGATAGTTTTGAATTTGGAGGGTGGTGATGGACAAAAATTTGAAATGATAGAAGTAGTTATTCAAATATCAATATTTAAATTGATTTCCAATTCAATATTACAAAAACCTATAAGAGTTCTAGACCAAATGTGGTAGGGCCCTAAAGGTGGATTGAAAGAATAAGCAGTGCATGAGAAATTGCTGAGGTAGACTTTCTCGCAAGCCATCTTAGACATGGGGTCAACTCCATGGTATGAGGAAGCATTCTCATTAAATGAAAATGTGTTGGATTCAATGAATTCATTGATGCTAAAATTTAAGGGGCTTTGGTGAGCACAACCACTTGACCACCACTCCGCTAAATCCTAGGCTTGGTTACCTTGTTGTTCTATATTTTCATTTGTATTTTTAGATTTTGTTTTCAATTGGTAGTAGAGTCTATGATTGCTTTTGGTGATCAAATTCTAGAGTCATGGAGGAATCAATAGTGCAAAGAACTCTCATGAATAATTTTAGTCTATGGGAAGTACATATGTGTTCATTATAATTGTAGTGGAAATTAGAGGAAAGGAGAAAAATCCATCCTCTATGACAGATGAGAATTGGAATACAACTAATGAAAAGGTGATGGAATTTCTTTTTCTTTTTCTTTCTTAGAATTTCTTGTTCAATGTAAGCAATGAAAAGGAAAAAAAAGGTGGTATTGAACAAGATTCAAGGCATGTATGAAATGACATCTGTTGCAAACAAATGTTTTATCATGAAGAAGCTTTACAAGCTGAAGACAGAGGATGGGACATTGATGTTGAGTCACATAAATGAGTTAAATATTTTTTTATATCAGGAAAAATCCATTGGTATGCATTGAGATGAAAAAAATAAGGTTTTCATCTTGTTAAGATCCCTACCAAATAGTTAGGATGGTGTAGTCATGCCAATCAACACTTTCATTACTGACAAAAATAAGCTATTCTATGACAAAGTAGTAGCTACTTTTCTTAGTGAAGACATGAGAAGAAGCAATAAAGATTCTTCATCTAGTGATGCTCTAACGATAGTGAGCATATAAAATAAAGGAAGAACTCATCATAGAGGCATAAGTAATTACAATTATAGATCTCAATGAGTTAGAAGATTATAGTCTCTGGGTAGACAAAATGGTTGTTGATTTGGTTGAGAGGTTGGTCACATTAAGAAGGACTGTTAAAAATATAAAATGGCTCAAGAAAACATTTTTGGGTAGCGAGGAAAAAATCATTTGTGATGAGGATGATGGTATTTTGGTTCTTGTAACAAGTGATACAACCTCAAGTTTTTAGATAGTTGATCTAGGGCTTCTTTTCATACATCTTCTTGCATGGAAGCCTTAACAAATTACAATGAAGGTAAGTTTTAGAATGTCTATTTGGGTAGCAAAAAATGTTGTGAAATTTTAGGAAAAGGTAATATTCTATTATCATTAGAAAGAGGTGCTAAATTATTTCTTATGTTAGGTATGTTTCCAAATTAAAAAGGAAAATAATTTTTGTAAGTCAATTATATACCTAAGACTTTATTATATTTGTCATAGACACATGAAAAATTACCAAGGGATTTATGGTTATTGCCAACTGAGATAAAGTTAGAAGCCTTTATGTTGTAGAAACTAATGATGAGGTGGGAGCTACTATGACTATCATGGAAAATGATGCTACAATTTTGCATCAAAGATTAGGCCACATGAGAAAAAATGGGCAAGAGGTTATGCTTAACCATAGTCAAGTTCTAGGTCTTCAATCAATAGATTTAGAGTTTTGTGAACATTACTTTCATGGAAAATAAAAATGTGTCAGTCTTTTGAAGAAAGGCCATGACAAGAAGACACCGCCATTGAAGTTAGTGTACTTGGATGTATTTGGTCCCATAGAGGTAACCTCTTATGGAGGAGAAAATTATTATTTTTCCTTTCTTGATGATTGTACTAGAAAAGTTTTGGTTTATATGATCTCTAGGAAATTTGAAGTTTTCTCAAAATTTAAAGTTTTTAAAGCTCTTGTTGAAAATCAGAGTTGGTTCAAAATCGAATGTTTAAAAATAGATAATGGAGGTGAATTTTTTTCCTTGGAGTTTGATAAATTTTGTGCAAATCATGGTATTCAATGAGCGAAATTTTTCCATTCACCCCTCAAGAGAATGGGTCAATAAAAAGGCTTTGTCAAACCATTCCTGAGAAAGCTTGGTCCATGCTTTCTAATGTTAGATTAGGCAAAGAATTTTGGGTAGAAGCTTGTAGTACAAAAATATATTTGATTAATTGAAGTCCTTCATCTCATCTGTATATTGGAATTCTAGAAGAAGAATGGCTCAGAAGAAGGATTTCTTACTCACATCTTTGAGTTTTTGGATGTCAAGCATTTGTTCATGTTCCTAAAGAAAAAAGAGCAAGTTAGATTCAAAATGACAGCAGTGTATCTTCATGGGATATGGTGAAGATCAATTTGGATTTTAATTATGGGATCCTAGTACAAAGAAAATTATGTATAGTACGTGGTCTTTAATGAGACATAATTTTCAGCTTTTCAATTGACACCATAGGAAGTACCTAATAAAGAATTTATTCCAATGTCTCTATTTAATAAGAATAATCCTTCACTAAATCTATAGTCCCATCCTATTCCTAATGCTCCTACCTCTATCTTACCCCCAAATCTTGCTCTATCTTTATCCATTATTTCTACTAGCATGTACCAATTTCATGATAATTGATAACCCAAACAATTGTTTGAAGGTACCTTACATATTTTTTCACATACCAATCCAACTAGGGATGGAGTGCACAAAAATATGGTTCCCCTATTTCATATAAAAGCTCTATGATCACCACAGATAGATTATATAATCATTTCCATCTTTCTCCTACTAGACTCCATGACAATGATGGAGAGTATAGACTTCAAGTTCATAGTCATGATGGCAATGCACAGGATGTATGGACACCCCAACATAGTGTAAACTTTGATCAACATGTTGGTAGTTCTTCACATTCAACCAAGGTGCCTCCCTAGAGACAAGTCACAACAATGAAATTATGGTTGGGAATATAGGAAATGTTAATGCTCCTATAGATTTCAGTCATGGTGACCACACACACAATATTTGTCAATCAAAATGCCATGGTAATGAGCAGGGTGTCTGTGTCACTCAAAGTGACATGGATCCTATTTTTGAGCATGATGATATGTTGGGCATTATTTTTAAGAAGACCACACTCACATAGGAACTCAATAGCCAAAGACGTATCACCATAAATCCATGCTCACTCCATTCTTTAGACTCTCCATGTCATAGTATAAAATCCTTGAGTCATGATGTTGATGGTGGAGAACATAGAATTTGGGTTGCAAAAAACTCTAGGACTCACAATTCTATCTCGGGACTCCATGATATTAGAGATCATAATACAATTCAAGCCCCTTTAATGCAAAATCAATGGGACCATGAACAAAATCTAACTCCATCATATGTTGGTGGTAGGAAGAATTTGGGTTATTTGATGGATACCTCTATTCATTGAATTCAATAGAGGACTTGCACATCTTTTAAAGGAAGCATTTATGAATTGATAAGAGTCAATTATTAGAATGATAAACACATTGAATAATTAAGGTAGTCTACAAGGTAAAGAAGAATGCCTAAAAAATATTTAGATTGTGAATTACTTTACTCTGAGGAGGCAAAGCCCAAGATTTTGATCTTGGATCAAGTAGAATTAGTTAATTTTAAAGATTCTTATAGAAGTACTGATAAAAATTAGTGGATGATTTCCATGGAGGAAGAGATGAGCTCTCTTAAAATTAATAATACATGTGAGTTGATGCCTCTCCCACCCAACCATAAAGCTCTTAAAAACTATTGGATTTATAAATTGAAAGAGGAAGATGGCGACAGAAAGAGATGTCATGCTCGGTTGGTTGTCAAAGAGTATGCTAAATAAAAGGAACTAGATTTTACCAAGATTTCTCACTAGTTGTACAAATAACTACAGTCTAGGTAGTTTTGGGTTTGCTAGACATTTGTGATCTTTAATTATAACATCTTGATGTCAAGATGACTTTTCTACATGGTGATATCAACAAAAAAAATGTACATGGAACAAACTAAAGGCTTTGTTCAAAGAGGAAAAGAATATCTTTATTACTAAATGGATCATAGTTTGTATAGGTTTAAGAAAGCTCCAAGGAATTGGTACATTAAATTTGACAAGTTCATGGTTGAACACAACTTCACTTGGTGTGAATCAGATCCATACATCTACTACAAAAGGCTTCCTAGTAGTTAATTTATCATTCTCCTACTTTATGTGGATGATAAATTTTTGGTAAGTTGAAAAAAAATTATCTTCTCAATCTTCCATGAAAGATTTATGGGTTGCCAAAAAGATTCATGGATGACTATCAGTAGAGATAGACAAAACAAGGTGCATACTTTGTCACAAAAACCATACATTGAAAAAGTTATAGAGAGCTTTGGTATGAAAAATGCAAAAAATATTCGTATTCCACTTGCTCCTCACTTGTGTCTAACTTCTAATTTATGTCCTAGAACACAAGAAGTAAAGGAATTTATGAATAATATTCCTTATAAATTAGCAATTGACAACATAATGTATGCCATGGTTTCCACACACCCTAATATTTCTCATGTGGTGGGAGTGGTGAGTAGTTTCATGATAAATCATAGAAAGCCTCATTGCAAAGTGGTTAAGTGGATATTATGCTACCTCAAGGATACTTCTAATTATATATTATATTTTCGTAGAAATCATGTTCAACTCCAAGGATTCAGTGATTCTGATCTTTTTGGATATTGAGAAAAATGTAGGTCTACTACTAGTTATGCTTCCATATTTTCTAGGATGCCATTAGTTGGTCTTCAAGGATGCAAGATTGTGTTTCTCTTTCTTGTATTGAAACTAAATACTTGGTTGTTTATAAAGGTGCTAAATAGATGATTTGGTTGCAATGCTTGTTCAAAAAATTACATTGGCAACAAGATGATTATGTCTTATTTTTTGATAGTAAGAGTGCAACTTTTATGGCTCAAAATCATTCCTCTTAGAATCGATCCAAACATATTGAAAAACATGCTCTCTATGTGGTAGACAAAGGAAAATTAAAAGTTTCCAAAATTGACACAAAGATCAATCCGACAAACATGTTGATGAAGGTTCTTGCCAAGGAGAAGTTTGAATCTACTAGGACTTTTCTTGGCCTTGTTAAAAAGAAGTAAGTCAACATGTATGGTGAATTTTGAATCATTTGGTTTTTCCCTCCAATTTATTGTGTCTCGTTAGCTGATCATTTGTGATCTATAAATGATGATAGCATCTATTGCAAGCTCATTCAAGTTTCAATCCATATAATTCATTTGTTCTTAGTGTGAATGTAGCTACAATTTGTGGTAAGCCACAATAAATATATGTGTTTATGTGTCTTATTGTTCTATATTTTATTTGCAATTTCAAATTTTCTTGTCATATGAATCCACTAATGTTTTTTTATAGCAATGCTTATCTTTAGATTCCACTCTTTAATTTCAGTTTGGAAGTTCAAATAAGATTTGTATTTCTTTATAGAGTTGATTAAAAATTTATTGTTTCCTGCTGATATAACCTAATCTCATATTTTGGGCTAAATGAAACAAAAATGAGGGTACTGCTCAATATATGCTATAAGAGTTTGAATAGGATAATTCAATATTCATATGTTGTGTATTAAAGGGCTAGTTAGAAATTGCACAACAAACAATTGAGAATCCACATGTTGTGTATGAAGGGTTAGTCTAGTGAGTTTTAACATGTTTGCAGTAATTATCATATTTTAATATTCAGTAGTCATTCTATTTGAAAAAAGTTTTATATTTAATTAGATCAAAAGAAAGAAGCAAGAAGCAAGCATAAGGGATATATTCATAGAAACGTAAAGGTTATATTTATATGAATGTATATATGAGTTATATGTTAAAAGTATATTTTATATCATCTATATAATTTTGAAGAATCTATAGTTGAAGATTCCTTTTATTTTTTATATAAGAACATAAAAATAATTTTAAATTTATTCATTCTTATTGTTGTTATATATTAAAATAATAAACTAGTGGACTTATATCATAGATATATGATTAATCTCAAAATAAATGAGGATAATATAGAAAACATCAAGTCTATATTAAACAAAGGAATTATAGGAAAAAAACATAATATTGTAATATATTGTTTAATGTAACAATATGTGAATCTCAAACTTGCAAACTTTTAAATCAATTGGTTGACTAAGAAGGCCATTATATCTTGATATCTCAATAATATATTTAAGAACTATAATTTAGATGTTTATCTTACATATAAGTTGTTATTATGATTAATTAGTTAAAATTAAATGAACTATATATGCAACTAATATTATTATACTATTTTTTCTACAAAAATCTCCTTAAATAATGAAAAGAAGACCTCTAATTTTATAGAGAGATCCAATAGCCTTTTTTTTTTACACCATGGATTTGTCTCTCCATAAACTAAGCTAAAATGGGAGAAATTAGATGTAGATACTTCTATACACATGCTCTCTTACCTAAATGATTTATCTTTTTCATTTTACTACATGGATACTTGTACATTTAATAGTTTATTTTTTTTAGGTTTAAGGATATTAAGCTCTAGAGGAAGTAGGGATTCACTAATTTATTTATGAAATACAAAAATAGTTATGATCCTTCTAAATTTTTTAATTTACTTTTATTTCCTTTCCTATGATTTTTAAAGTTGAGTAAATGCTATTGCATCAACATATTTGATTACATTCTAAACTCAAGAATATATTCACTAGTTTTTATTACTCAATGTTAGATCTACTTCTACTACTTGCTAGAATTTATATATTCATCCATTTTAGTTTCAAGGTTAATTCCTAAATTGGGGTTTGACCAAGGTAGACCCCCCATAAAAAAAATAAAACCTCTTTTCTTCTAGGTTATAGACATCAAAAGATAATAGAAATCACATATTTGGATAACCCTTTTGTAGAAATTCAAAGACCTAATATTGGTTTCATGATTAGAAAAGGAAGGTCAAGGTCGCATTTAATCCTTGACCCTATCCTAGATTGACACTATCCCTATAGGTTGACTCTGACCTAAAGCCAAATGATTTATAGGTTTTGTAGATCTCATGTTTCCAAGTCTAGAATTTGAGATTTATTAGTTTCTTATATTATCTAACTTTTCATTTACATGTTTGTATTCCTCAAGGTGAGTTTCCTCCTCTCCTCTTTTTTAATATATATTTCCCCTTTTACATTTATATTTATATTAACATATATACTTTTATAAAACCATCTCTTTGTAGAGGTGAATCTGGGTTTTCACCCTTCATCTTTACATAGGGAAGTGGATTAGTTCCCCGCTTATATAAAAAATAAGCACTTACTTTTGTCCTTTTTGAGACCTTTTATCACTCTTTAGTGTAGCAAATCTCATTGAAATCTTACATTGCATTTATTGACATGAATTATTTAATCAAGATCCTTTATTTTTAATTAATAATTGTCAAAACTATATGCTATCACTAAATCCTATACATAATTTACCATTAATTAATTTTTTTACCCCATTTGAGTTTCCTCTCCCATTGTTGTAAACATTGACTTATGATTCAAAGTTAATACACCCTCCTTTACTTTTAAATTTCTAATCTATGAAAAATTTGATCTAGGATCTAATTTCTAAACATCCTCCTCCATTTCCTCCTCTAATAACAAAAAACACCCTTCCCCTAAGCCCTATCTTTGTAAATTCAAGATTTGGATGTCTTTTTAATCAATTTCATCCCACATCTTTCTGAATCACCTTGAGCACTATAAGTAGTTATTGATTCCTATACAAATGGTTTGAAATTAGTGCCATCCAACTATGGATAGCCTAGGGATGACCTATACTTAGTATAAGTTTCCCATGGGTGGCATTTTCTTTGGAAGGCCCTTTTAGGGATTGTAAGTTGATGTAGTAAGGCTTTTGGTGTCTCTTGCAAGCTCCATAAATGGAATTTTATAGACCATATAAATCCTCCAAGTATTTGTTGGGTAGGATCTTCCAAAGGGACCCCCCCTTGGTTTTCTCTCTCCTAGAGACAAGAACTCATCAGATCAAGCCTCACCTCAATTTGGTCTTTAGGGCTTTCCAAGATACCTTATTGTTCATCAATATCCCAACACCCCTACCATGGGATTTTTGCAATTAAAGGTTTCCAAATCCTTCCAAAAATATCAAATTACTTATTTTTCTATTATATAACTTTAGTTTCACTCTTTTCTCTATTCTTGCTTGGTAACTCTAAGCTTTACCCAAAACAAACCTAGTAGAATTAGCCCTACAAATCTAAAATTTTGTAGATGGTTCAAATTTTACTTGAAAAATGCACCAAATTTTTTTTATATCTAGATACTTATTTGGAAGAACTATTATATTCCAAAGAATCCCATCTGGGTTCCATAGAGAAATGCCCTAATCATAAAACCCTACTTTTTAGGCTTAAATCTAGGGTTTAAACTTAACCCACTATGTTTCATGGTGAAAACCCTTCAAAAAATTTCAATATTAGGATCAAATCCTCCTTACTAATTTTTATTATTCATTTAAGGTGCCAAACCTTATATCCCAACTCACGAGGTTACCCTAGCACATTTTTTCCTTCTCACAATGGCTCAACAATACACTTGTTTGATAACAAACTCACCATTTGGGCATCACAAAAAAGGAGAAAAGGCTAGAGCACTTATTTACATTCATTTTAATCCTACTCTTATCCATCCACAATTCCATAGCCAGTTAGATGCCGTGGATTTCTAGGAATGCATTAGAGGCTTCAAAACCCTAATTGCTAAGAAATCACAAGAAAATAAAGTGAATGAATGAAATAAATTGATTTAAAATAATTCATTGATTCAAATAAATGCATTGAAAATGTGAGATTAATACAATGGCTGGATTCAATTAGTTCATCACACAAACCAAAGAAATTGCTTAGAAAAGTATAGATCAACACACTAAAAAAAGCACAAAAATTGCTCTAAAACTTGTCTTCTTGATTCCAACCCAAAAATATGGTTATATCCAACATATATACATTCCTCTAGATATTTTTTTCATTTCCTAACTGAATTTTCCACTTGGATATGAATTCTTGACAACTTTTGTAAGAAATTGCAAAAATTGCAATTTTGCAACTTTTGAGCATTTTTTTACACTACTATGAAATTTGGATCCAAATAGATATGGAATGATCCAAAATCATGTTTAAATACTAAATATGACCAAAAATGGCCAGATCCATGCTTGAGTCAACCTTTGACTAAGTGTTGACTAGATCTGACCAACTTAGAACAACTTAGACAAATAAGCACTAGGTGATCCTTGGCCTCTAAATGAGTACACCAACCTATCAAAAAGAACCACTAAGGTCTCTAGGCTCAACCTATCTAGATTTTTTCACCTTAGAGTTTATTACACTACAAAATTAATAAATTCCCTAACCAAACCCCTTATTTGCCTTGTGCTCTTGCATCAAGCTCCTAGGGTACAAAATAACTCATGTCCCATTAGTTGTCAAATCAAAAATTGTCTTGCCATTATTGATGATGTCTAGATCAGTAATCCAAGTGGCTTCATCTTTAGGAAAACTTTCCCACTTAACTATGTAGTCTTTATAGACTCCTTCCTTATCTTCTTCAAGACTTTAGTGTCCAATATCCTTTGAAGTTGCATAGGCTGAGGAGTGGGTAAATTAATAAGTCATTCATCCATCTATGAGTCTTGAATTACTTCTTGGTTAGTATTTTATGGTAAGCCTTTGTAGGAATACAAACTACATACATTTAATATAGGGGAGATTCCTAAATCTGGTGGTAATTCCAACTCATAAGCATTGGTGCCATAGTTGTGTTATACCATGAGGGGTCCTATCTTCTTCATAATTATCTTAGTTAGTTGACCCTTAGGTAGCCTCTCCTTCCTAAGGTAAGCCATGACTAAGTCTCCCAGCTTGAATTTGACTTATCTTCTTGACTTGTCTTCTTTTTCCTTGTATTTATTAGCACTCATTTGAAGAGATTGTTTTACTTGATCATGAATGCCCTTAATATGCTTAGTAAAGTTCTCTCCCAAATAAATCCTCTCCTCCATACTTTTGATATCTCTTAAGTATAATACTCCTCTTGGGTGGTAACCATAAACAATCTTAAAAGAACTTCTACTAGTGCTTCTATTTACTAAATCATTATAGGCATACTATGTTTTCCCTATAATTAGATCCAAAACTCATCCATGTTGTTTGGTAAGGGTCCTAAAAAAATTACCTAATGACCTATTCACAAATTTAGTTTGACCATCTGATTGAGGATGGTAAGCTAAAGAAAATGCAATATTAGTGCTAAGATTTTCCACAATGTCTTCCAGAAGTGGCCAACAAACTTGGAGTCCCTATCACTAACAATACTAAGTGGGAAACCATGAATTCAGACAAATTCTTTGAAAAAAAGACTTGAAATATAGGAAGCATCATTGGTGATATTACATGGGATGAGATGGGCCATTTTTCTAAACCTATCCACAACAACATATACACTATCATAACCCCTTACTTTTTTAGGAAATCCCAATACAAAGTCCATACTAAGGCATTCCCAAGGTCTAGATGGTATGGTAAGAGCCGGGCATTGGATGACGTTACATTACCCTTTTGACAGATTCCACATTGTTCCACAAAATGCCTAACATCTTGGTACATTTTAGGGGAAAAATATGTCATGTTTACCTATTACAATGTCTTGTCATATCCAAAGTGTCCTCCAAGACTACCTTAGTGTTTTTCCTTGATAATGTTGGTCTTCATAGACCCTTGAGGAATATACAATTGTGACATTTAAATAGTAGTCAATCCTGCAATAAATAATCAATACAATCCACATGGAATGCATTAGAAAGGTCAAAGAAAACCTTATATGCTTATGCAAAACTATTATCTATGACATACTACTCCTTTAGTGTCCTCTAAAGCCACACTCTACAATTGGACTTCTTGGATTGCCAACATTCTTCTACTAAGGGCATAAGGTACCTTGTTTGAAGTAAGCTTCTTATTCTTTATGATGAATCTATAGGCTTGCAAATACTCTACCTATTTGAGATGCTTTTGATTCAACTTGTCTTGCCTATTGAGAAAAATTAAGGCATGGTTGTCTATATAGACTATAAACTCCTTGGGAAGGAGGTAATGTCTCCATTTCTTTAGTGACTGCACCATATTATACAAATCTAGGTCATATGTGTAATACCTCTGTTTAGCTTCATTGAGCTTCTTTAAAAGGAAAGCTATGGGATGGTCTTCCTAACTCAAAAAATGCACCTATTTCCAAGTTACTAGAATCACACTCAAATATGAATGTCTTGTGAATATCAAGTAACTTGAGGGTGGGTAAGTCAACTACCTTCTTCTTTAAATAATCTAAACTTTCATCTTCCTTAAGTGTCCATGCAAATTTCCACTTATCTCCTCCTTTAATGGTATTCAAGATAGGTGCCATGATATGACTAAAGTTTCTAATGAGCTTCCTATAAAATGATGCCAAGTCATGGAAGCTTATGACATCTCCCATTGATTTAGGTATAGGCCAAGTATTTTGTTTTCCATACACATAACTTTCACAGAAATCCATATTAACACATTTTAGACCTGGTAAAACATTCTTTGAATGAAGTACTTCCATACCTTTCTCACTCATGTGCCCAAGTCTGTTGTGCTAAACATAATCAAATATTTCCAAGTGCCTTTGTATCCAAAAGATCCCAGTCATCATTTAACATAGATCCCTGATTCTTGTTTTCCCCTTCCAATGGCTTCCATAAATCCTTCTGATAAAGATAGTCTTCCATTTGCATCTTCCATAACTGTAAGTTCTGCCCGTTAAACCTGTCAACCCTTAGCTTACCCTCGTCTGCTTTCGCTCCCACTCAATCGTGAGACTCCCACTCAACTATGAGACTTTCTTGTAGAGGATAACTAAAAAACAACCTTGCTCTGATACCATGTGTTAAGATTAAACCATGAATAGAAATAACAATTACATGCAAATATAACCAATATTAGAAAATAATAGATCACACAGAAAAGAACACAAGACATCAAGATTTAACATGGTTCACTCAATCCCTGGGCTATGTCCACCAAATAGCAAGTTCAATATTATTATGATCTAGTGATTACAACTTGATTACAATCCGTAATCCCTTATAGCTCAATACTATTGCAAGAACCAATTTCACATCACAACAATGAAATAATCCCTAACCCTAAGCCTTTTTATACAAGTAATTTTATGCCACTTTAGGTTACAACATGTCAGCCATACGCCAACCACAACATTGACCATGACCTAATTTTTTTTATGAATTTATGAAGTATGTACAATACTTCCTTGATCAATCACCACAAACTAATAATTTGTACATATGGACCTTAAATAACCGATTCACCCTCCCTTCAGTTATTCTAAAGAATTCCAACAATTGGTATTAGAGCGATTTTCTTAAGAGGACTAATTTGAAGGTGTTAGAAGCACAAAAACCAAGATGTCAAAAAGAGATGTACCCAAGCTTAATAGAGATAACTTTCCTACATGGAAAATTTTGATGAAGCTACACCTTGGAGGACTTGGAGACCATGTAGAATCTACCATCTTAGTGGAGTGTGTTGATCCAACTAGAACCCTAATTGCTGAAGACATGAAAAGGAAGAAGAAAGAACACAATTAGGTGATGTTGGAGATTGTCTCTGCCCTAAGCTATGCCAAATTCGATGATATCAAAGGTTGTGACACTGCAAAGAAAATATGGGATGCTCTATACACTATCTATGGAGGAGACATAAATGTTTAAAGAGCCAAATCTAAGAGGTAAGTGTAGTGTCTGCCCCTAGTTCACTTTTTTGTTATCATTGGTGAACACTTTAGGTCAATTTTATGCTTATGATTAGTAACATTATTTTGAGATTATCAAATATTGTTTCAGATTCAGTTTATTATATGATGAGATTACTTGGTACTTTATAGTTCATGTATGCATGATGATTATTCAAGTGATTTCAACTATTGATGATGATTAGATAGATGGTTTATTCTGTGTGTGTTTTCTTATGGATACTTACCCCATACTTGCATGTGTATGGTGTTTCTGATGTGGTTAAGGAAGGGAGTCGTAGTCACCTACTAGTCAGGATTTACACGATGCACCACTTCTTGCCATTACCTGTTTAGCTTAGTATATATTGTGCGTGTACATGTGTGGATTTTATGCAAGTTACAGGTACCGAGTATCGACTTCTCTAAATTTCTAGGATAAGCGTACCCTATCGCATTATCTCAATGGTAAGAGAGGGGAGATAAATTCTAGAGTCCAAATCCCAACCCTTTAAGCCATTTGTTCTAATTGAAAATTAGGACAAGTATCTGAGTTGAGTACCCTTTGAATACGTCGGATGATGTAATTCATGATATTAACCCTTTTGGTTTGATTTTCTATGTGTTTTGCTATGATGGGTTTTCATATTTTATTTTATGAATCTTTAATGTATTTTCTATTAATTAAGTCTAATTAAAAGATTTAATTTAATGAAAAATTATTATGATATTTTAATATTTAATTTTTATTTAATCAATTGAGAAATTAATTAAATAAAAATAATAATTAAATTTGAAGATAAAAGTTATAAGTTTAAAGTTGGAACGTGATAATATTTATTTAATTTAATAATAATATATTTAGAGTTCATTTATAAATAAATGCTAAATGATATTATTATTCAAGTTAATAAATATTTTATCAAATAAGTTTTGAAGATAAATTTAAAAGTGGAAAAGATATTAAAATTATTAAAAGATTCTAGATCGCATGATGCATGCATGTGATTAAAATATATTAAGATATAACAAGTAGATTTATTAAAGTAAGTGGATGAGATTTAAAATTAATAAATTAATTTAAAAAGGAGTCAAGTGAATATTAAATAAATTAATGTGCATTATTTTAATATTTATTCACATAGGAGTATGCGAGCTCTCGTGAGTTGTCATATTGACAACATAGGAGTTTGCACTCTAATTATGCACGTGTTGTCTACACTTAGGAGTTAGCATATTATTTGAGCACATGGTGTCTACAACATTCTAGACACCTCATCATGTCTATCTTCTTGTCATGGAAGTTACATGCTTAGTTGTCATGCTTATCTCCTAGTTCTTTCTAGACACATTCTAGATGCATCTTAGAGGGCTTTAAATAGAGGCTCTCCTATTTTGTCTGGACAAGCTTACGTGCATTCAAGAAGCTCATATGCTTCTACATGCTCATATGCTTCTACAAGAACCTCTAGTCACTTGGGGGTTTTAGTTGGTTTGATTCTTGGAGGAATGGTGAATGTTGGAGAAGGAAGAGATTTTTCTATGGACTTCTGAGGCATAGCAAATTAGCATCAGTATCCAGGTGCACTCGTGATTTTCATGTATTCCATTTGCATTATTTCTCTTCTTGTCTTCATCGTGTCTGTTATGTGTGTTTGAATATACTCCATGAATGAATCTTCAAGCTTGAAATTAGAATCTAGATATGTATGTTAATTTTTATTTGGATGCATAGAAACATTAGGAAACCCTAGTTTTATTTATGAAGGAAATTCATCACAAACTGCCTTGTCGTTGTCCCTTACATAGACCCAAACTCAAACATTCGTAACTTTTTATCTAGAGCAGATTTATTCGATCTCTCTGGTCAAAATTGGCGGAACTTGGCCCTCTCCAACATATTTCAAATTCGGCTCAATCCAATGGTTCATTAGGGAGATATGGCCCTCGTACTAGGACTATTTTATTCAATGACAGTCATTCATCCATTTTTTCATAACCAAGAGTTCTTTGTGCTTAAACTTCACAAAAATAATCTATCAAAGCATGGAATGAATTAAAAACTAAACCAACATAGATCTAAGACATTTATAATCAAGATTTAAAAATTGATTCGGGTTTGGGTTCAAAAAAAAGTAGAATCTTATTAATATGCATTAGTTTTATATGATTTATTATCTAATCTAATTAAATCAAATTTAATTAAGATTAGTTAATAGTAGAAGAAGTGTAATTAATTATTAGTCAATTTTAGTAAATAGATTTTTTAATGAGGGAAAATTAAAAGAAAAGAGCTATTAATAAGTGTTTAGTAGAATTAAATAATTTAATTATTAATGAGATTGATTTTACTTAAAATCAATGAAGATTATTTTAAATAAATGTTTGTCCTTGAAATGTTTTAAGGAAATTGTAAACTAATTATTTGAAAGTTGATAAGTATTATTCTTATGATGGGAGATGCTCTTGGAATTAAGGGAGTTTCATTTAATTATTAGTAACATTGATTTTAGTAAAATAATGCAATGATTTTATTAAAAGTCAATGGGAATTAGTTTAATGATTTAAGTAAATAATTATCTTATTTTAGAGAATTGTGTTAAAATAATGGAGGGATAATTCTATGTTTTATTCAAAAAAAATAAATGGGTTGAGTTTTAGATTAAATGAAGAATCTTATACACTTGAAATGTACTTGAAAACTAAAATTGAAACCTAATATTTGGCTTAACCATGTGATTGTGAAAGAAAACTAAAATGTGTGTTTGTATCTTGTTCTTTATGCTATCCATGTTTTGGGGTTTTGGGGTTGACTAGAGTGTTGATCAGTTAGGATGTCTACCAGAGGCTTGGGAGTTATGCAAATGTGATGGCATGTTGATGTCATTTGGTCTTGATCTTTTTAAAACCCAACCATGGTAATGTGACGGTATGCTCTATGAGATGTTTGTATTTACTAATTATTATTGCTTTCCAGTCTTCTTGTGTGAAGCTGAGGTGTATGTATTTGAGACACTTGACTTAACTATTTTTGAGTCATCGATCAATTATCTTTGGACTACTTTCCAGTCACCTTGATGGGATTGAAGTGTTTATTTGATCTTGATGATGTCATGTTGTGACATGTTTTGACTTGACCATTTTGGAGTCTTCGATCAGTATTACTTTGAGATATTTTTCGGTTGCTTATTGAGAACCGATGGATATTATGATTATCAATGGATGTTTTTCAGTTGTTCATGGAGATTTGATGCTTTTATTGTGGATTATATTTTGGTATTTTTCTAGTTGCTTGTATAGGATTGTGGTGATTTTGAGATTTATGATTCCATGGGCTTGGTCTAGGTTATCTACTTGTAGTGTCGAGAAGTGGCTTGCAATGGGGGTCGGTGCCCTAAGTGGCTACTAGGGTAACTCATTGTAAGTTATTTAATAAGTGAAAATATTTACACTAAATGGGGATTAAATGAACCTAATAAGATAATTGTATGTTTTTGCCCATGCCTCGAGTGCTAGTACAGACTAGGATGGGAGTAGAGAGAATGCTTGGTTGTGACCTTGCATTTCGTAGTATGCCTCGTCAGTACGAGAGGATACTAGTGGCCGCATAGGGATCACTAGGGGGTCAAGGTCAATTGAGAGACTACCAGGGTAACTCTAGCATGATTCGTGTGATGACACTTTCCCACTTGCATAGTAGGTTTCCTACATGTCTTTTTTGTGCCTCTGGAAGTAGATGTTGATCTATGTGTTGGAACCTTTGAGTTAGTATACTTTTAGGATTCTTGGACTCAGAGAGTTTTTGTGCTATGTGATTTAATAACCTATTTGGGACTTGAGATTATCTCCTCAGTGTGGTGGGAGTGGACCATTTAGGTTCCATGCGGTTAGGTGGTAGTGTTGTTTCACTCTTACCATTTGAGATCCGTCTATAGTCACCGTGGCTGGAGCATTCTTTGTTGGCATTTATCTTCATTCTATTCATGGATCTTATGATGTATGTTATTTACTGGTATGTTTATTTATATTAATGATTAGCATGTGATAGATAATGTTATCTACTTTGTGGGATCATCTTATGCTTTATTCTTGCATGTTAGATTTCTTTATGCATATGTTGTAGCATGTTAGATTTCTTTCTGCATATAATGTAGTATATTTTAGGAGTGACATTCCTACTATGATAATACTGATAAATCTCTTCGGTAACTTAGGATGTTATGCACGGAGGGATGGCTAGGACCCACGATGGTCTAATGATGCTATTTACGGTTGGGAGGAATTGTGCATTTAGGTAATTATGTGTTATTTTTATGATTTATGGCTATCCTTTATGATGGATGTTTATATCTTCTATGATGATGTATCATGTATGAAATTTGGTTTCATTTACTTTATTGCACATGTATCATGGATTAGAATAGGATGATGTACTTCATTTTCACACATGTATATTCTTTTAAGCCTCTCGTACCCTATGTCATGTATAGTGGATGATTGAGCATTCCAAATGTAATTGCCAAGAGGCATTCAGAACAAATGTGTAATATGGACATTGGACTTTCTATTTATTCTTTCATATGGATGTGGTAGTGGTTAGACTTAGTATTAATTAGATCAAATGTGTCTCAACGTCTTGGGATCCTTAAGGAATGTAACCTGTTATGTATGTCATGTTTACTTTCATTTGAATTGTTGCTATTGCTTCCGCTATCATGTGAATGATGTAGATGGATTTACTTTCATGTTTCAAAAAAAATAATTTAAAAATGCTACCAAAATTAGTGAAACTGAGAGTTAAGTTCTTTGGATTCCCTTGATGGGGCATTACAGTAAGTTTGATGATATAAAAATATAAGAAGGTGAGAATATTACTCAATATGTTGCTAGGATAAAAGAAGTTGTTAGTGCAATAAAAGGAGCTACTAGTCAAATAGATGATGATATTGTTCTAAGAAAAGTCTTGAGAACAATACTACCTATTTGTGCTATTAGAGTTTTTGCAATTCAAGAATTGAGATGCATTCCAAGAAATGATCTAACTCTTGAAGGTTTGGTAGGTATATTCACTACTTTTGAGCTATCTAACTATGATAGTTACAAACCTAGGAGCCTTGAATCTGCTTTCATAGCTAAGCTGTTATCGAAGGATTCTGATGAGAAGAAGAGAAAGATAAAATATGTGTCTAGTGATAGTGATACAATTGAGGAAGATGTTGAACAATTGGAAGCACTACTTGCAAGAAGATTCTATAGAGGTAAAGGAAAGTTCAAAGGTAAGTTACCTATCATTAGTTTAAATTGCAATGAGATTGGTTGTATTGCTACCCAGATGTCTAAAGAAGAACTATAGAGGTGGTGATAAATACAAAGGTAGAAGAAATGAGGACATCAAGGATTACAAAGACAAAGGCAAGAGGTCATGCTAAATTGCTAAATAGGAATCTTGAGTGATGATTCTGATGAACATGATGATGAAGTGGTGTATGTTGCAATGAAGGACAAATCTAATGAAGATGAGGCAACTACACTTGTGACTTATGTGAATAAAAATGATAGATGGATCATTGACAATGGATTCTCACATCATATCACTAGAGACAAAAGTAAGTTCATTACCTTAAATTTTTATGATGAAAATAGTGTAAGATTTGGTAATGATGCACCATGTTCGATAAAAGGAAAATGCTCTATCAAACTCACATACAAGATCTCATGTGACAATGCTTACTATGTTAAAGGACTAAACTACAATTCGTTGGGTGTGTTACAACTGATCAATTTGGGATACAAGGTTGAATTTGAAACTAAGATTGCTAAGATATATGACACAAATGGGAAACTAATTGGAAAAGGTGATCAAACTAAAAGTAATCTATTCTATCTTGATATAGAGGATGCTACTTGTCTTGTTAAATTTGACATGATGTATGGCTATGGCACAAAAGGTTATGTCATGTTAATTTTGATAACTTGGTCAGTATCAGTAACATGAAGAAAGTTAGAGGTTTTCCTAAGTTGAAAAAACCTAACAATACAATGTGCAAACAATGTTAGTTAGGCAAAATGACAAAGTCTGGTTTTAAGAGTAAAAATTATACCTCTAAAGAAATACTAGAGATTGTTCATACTGACTTGTGTGGACTAGTTGCAGTGTAAAACTACAAGGGACATAAGTACATTATGTTATTTTTTGATGATTATTCTAGAATGATGATAGTCATGTTTTTGAAATAGAAATATGATGCTTTTCAAATGTCAAAGTGGTACTTAGCAAGAGTTGAGAAGGAAACAAGTAAAAGTCTGAAATGTTTGACATCTAATAGAGGAGGAGAGTTCACATCAAATGAGTTTGAGATATTTTGTAATGATAGAGGAATCAAAAGATAGACATTCGCACCTACAACCCTCCACAAAATGCAATTGCTGAAAGAAGAAATAGGTCTATAATGGACTGTGCTAGAACACTCATGATGGAGAAGAATGTTACTTTGAAATATTGGAGAAAAGTTGTAAGCATATTTGTTTGTACCTTGAGGTATGTGCAAGTCAGGAAAGGTACTCATTTAACACCTTTTGAATTATAGTATGGATACTCACTCAATGTAAAATACTTTTAAGGTATTTGGAAGCAAATGTTACATTCTTAAATATGTTAGGAATGGTAAACTTGATGCAAAAAGTGAAGAAGGAATATTCCTTGGATACTCCACAAGAAGTAAAGCTTATAAGTGTTTGAATGCTAACACTTATAAAATTGTGGAAAGTGCAAATGTGAACATTGATGAGTATATAGAAGTACATGAGGTTAAACCTATAAAAAGGTCAAAAGAATATAAATAATTTGTATAATTTTATAAAGGAATGCCTATTGAAGAAGATGTTGCAAATCAAGTTACAAATTAATAGCAAGTTATAGTGATTGCTAAGTTGCATCCTATGAGTGCCGAGTTGCATTTAGGATCTGAGTTGCATTCAGGTGCCAAGTTACAAGATGAAGTAGATGCACATTATGATTCTAAAGTTAGTGTACATGAAAGAGATGCTGAAATACTTGAAAAAGATGTACATAGTGATCCTAAAGCTGAAAGACAAAATGAAGAAACAAGAATTGAGCCAAGATTGTCCAATATGTCAAAAGACATCATCCTACTACTCAAATCATTGGAGATAAAGATGCAAGACCAATGACAAGAAATAGATTTAGAAGTGAATCATGCTTGCTAAGCATGAAGGAGCCCAAATTAGTAAAAGATGCATTAGAAGATGTTGACTAGTACAAAGCCATGGAAGAAGAGATTGATCAAATTGACAAGAACAAAATATGGAGTCTAGTTCCTAGACCAAAAGACAAAAATGTGATCGATACCAAGTGGGTATTTAGAAATAAGCTAGATGAAAATAGTGAAGTCACAAGGAAAAAAGTAATATTAGTTTGCAAGGGATATGCACAAGAAGAAAGAATTGACTATGGAGAGACATTTTCCCTTGTTGCCAGATTAGAAGGAGTAAGAACTCTACTTGCTTATGCTGCATACAAAGGTTTCAAAGTTTATCAGATGGATGTTAAATTTGCATTTCTAAATGGCATATTAGAGGAAGAATTTTACATAGAATAGGCAGAAGGATTTGTTAATGTTAACAATAAGAACATGGTATGTAGACTACACAAAGTCCTATATGGTTTGAAACAAGCACCAAGAGCATGGTATGAGAGACTTCATCGGTAGCTTGTGAAGATAGGATTTGAAAAGACTGATGATAACAACAATCTATACATAAAAATAGAAAATAGAAAAGGTATTTTGTTATTTGAAATTTTTGTTGATGATATAATATTTGGAGGTCAAGATGCTTTATGTAAGTGCAAATTAGATGAAGCATGAATTTGAAATGTCTATGTTTGGAGAGATCAATTTTTTTTGTGGGATTGCAAGTATATTAAATGAAACATACATCACTCAGTCAAAGTATGTCAAAGAAATATTGAAATTTTTTGGGTTAGAAGATTCCAAACTAGTAAGTACACTTATGGTGATAGGACACAAGTTGTCAAAAATGATGATTCTACTGAAGTGAACCAAACAATGTATAGGTCTATGATTGGCAAGCTATAATATGTTGTAAATACCAAACCTAATATTGTATTATTTATAGGGATAGTTGCAATATTCTCTACAAATACCAGGGAAAATCATTTAATGGATGTGAAGAGAATAATGAGATACCTGAAAGGAATTGAAGAGTTTGGTACTACAAAAAGAATAAAAGGTTTGACTTGAGAGCCTACATTGATGTTGATTGTGCTAAAAACATAGATGATAGAAAAAGCACCAATGGAGGAGCACTTTTCTTAGGCAAGAGACTAGTTACATGGACTAGTAAGAAACAAAGTTGTACTTTATAATCTATTGCTAAAGCTGAATATGTTGTTGTTGTTGTAAATTGCATAAGCATTGTATGGATCAAGTAGCTACTCAAAGGAATGAAGGAAGAGATCACAGAACTAGTGGTACTTTATTGTGATAATACAAGTGCTATCAATATATCAAAGAATCCAGTAATGCAAACAAAGCACATTGCACATTGCAATCAAGTATCATTACTTGAGAGAGTTAGTTCAAGATAAAGAGGTGAAGATGGAATATATTAACACAAAGGAGAAAATTGTTGATATCTTCACAAAACCATTACCTAAGGATGCTTATGAGTATCTAAGAGGTAAATTAGGGGTAATACCCCTATCAAAGGCTATCTAAGTAACAAGAGGATTGTCCTACATCAAACAAGTTGAATTTCATATGTTATACATTGATGCAGGGAATCTTACTTGAGGATTTGTCTAAAGTAATCAAAGTGTTGGAACTTCAAAACAATCACGAGCAAGATGACAAAGGGAGAAACTGAAGAAACTACAAAAGCATATATCTGCATGTTTAAAATGAAAAGATGATATGTCTTTGGCATTGTTGTCAAAAAGGAAGAAATATCATAAATTGGTCATCATTACAAGAAGAACATTATGGGAGAAAGAGTTAATTTGATCATCATCAGAAAGAGATATAAATTTTAGAGGGAGTTAATTGTTGATGTTGCTAATCAAAAGAGAACCATGGAGAAATCCTAATCTACCTAGTAAGAGGGAGTTACAAGAAGGAACTCAGAGGGATTTATACAAGAAGAAACTCAGAGGAAGTTATAAGAAGGAGTTTTGTAACCTAATCAGAAGATGGAAGTTGCTAATAGAGGGAGGAATTATGATACAAGTTTTCCTTTTGGTACTATCTTACTACTTTAACCTAGTCAGTTTCAAGATGTTCATCATTCAATTGACTTAGTTGATCAATTTGGTTTTCCATCAATGCCAAAGAGAGTGATTATTGATCTGATTGAAAAGATCATTGCTGAGAGAGATTACTGAAAGAGGGAGAATGTTGAAGAAGACTATGTGTTTCAATCATTGTCTTGTCACTGATGTCAAACCTATTATTTTTTGGCAAGACAATTTCTTATAAGATTCAAGCACTATCACTTAGTTGATTGATGAAGAGATTTTGATCAATAAGATGTAACAAAAGCACATAGAGGAAAGGTTGAGTTATAATTATGTAATGAAGTATAAGGATTAGTTGAGACAGTGATGAAATAATGTATTGATAATTTACTTAAATTTACAAAGGTTGGTTACACTTAGAAACTTTAGAAGAACAAGTTACACAAATTTTTCCTATCAAGCTTGACCAAGTGGATAGTAGGTGCCAAGCAAAGTCAATACAAGCTGAGCAGAAAGTCAGTTGGATCCAAGTAAAAGAAAATTCTAGTGTATGTCAAGTAAAGTTTAGTTGATGTCAAGCATCAATAAAGTTTAGTTGATGCTGTGTAATTACATAGTGGATGCCAAGCAATGTAGTTAATGCCAAGAATTAGAAGGTTGATAATGCCAAGCTGCTACATTATTTAAAAAATCAAAGATTTGCTAAATCTTGAGCCAACAAGTTTTTTTTCTTGAATTTTTTGAACCAGGAGAAAGATAAGGATGATGAGTTAGTGGCGTAGAATTTGAGGTAAACTATTTTTTAGGAAAATTCAAATGGATTCTAGAAGAAGTCTCTAGAAGAAAGATGAAATATGGGGTAGATACATTGTATCCTACCTAATCCATTTGAACCCTAAAATGGACAATGGAAAATAAAGTGGAAAAGTATCTTAATTTCCTATTTATAAGAATTTTTGGTCATGGAGCAAAGAGATCAAAGAGTCACATGTGAAAACCTAAGGGAGACAAGGTTTTTCTTGAAGGGTGAACAAGCTATATGAACTAAAAAGTATAAAGGCCAAGTAGAATTGAGGAGTGAACAAAGATTTATAATTTGCAAGAAAAGTTGTAAGTTTTATTAGATTAAAGCTCTACTATTACTCTCTAACAATTGTATCAGTATAGGGTAAATTCTTTGGATTAAGGTTGACCTAACAATCATTTGTAAATCCTTTAACCAGGTGGCATTCCATGTGAATGGCCTAAAGTCCTCTAACAAGGCTCACTCCTAATAGGGTGATTTAAATCCTTTAACTGAGTCCCACCTAACAATGTGCATTGTAACCTTTAACAAGGTTAGCCTTTCATAGGGCATCACTTTAGAAGAGTGAAAAGGAGTAGCATGTTATTGGTGGTTTTTCCCAAATTGGGTTTCCACATAAATCATTGTGTCAAGTGTATCTATTATGTTTCATTCTTTACATTTCTACAAGTTGATTTGACAGTAAGCTACAAGTTTTTAGTGATTGCATAATCCTATAGATGCATGCATAGATATGAATATTTTATGGGTTCACTAAGTTGTGAAAAGTTTTATTTTCACATCTAGACCTTGAATAATTGATTCACCCCACCCCCCGCTCTCAGTTATTCTAAAGAATTCCAATATAAGAAACATTTTTAAATTATTGGGATGAATATTATGGCATCAATTCTATAGGTTTCATTTTTTTCATTATGTCTTAAATTCAAAGTATAGTCAATACCCTATTCTTTTATAATGTTGCAAATAAAAGAAATACCATAAATCTTCATTGAGTTGAGTATCTTCTTGATTTGTTAAATCTTTTAGAAGTCTTGGCTATGATTTTTCAATTTAATTGTAGCTACAGAAACACTTTACGTTAAACCAAACACATGTTCCTTTCTTATTATAATTTAATGGATGTAGTAGCATAATGATGTTAGCATATAATTCTAACTCAGCATTTCACTAAGTGCATGATTTTCCAAACATCGTTCTATGCTCCATCACAATCTCCTTTCTTCATCTCATGTTAACTACAAGTAGGACTTGGATTTAGTTTATGCCTCCACCATAGTTTGTTCTTGCAATTGATAGTATTACTTTGCATAAAGAATGCATTATTATGCATATTGTAGAATCAATCAATGAATAATAGAATTTCACTTTTAATCAGTTATGTTATTCTTCTATTTCTATAATTTTTTCTTTTATCTTTTAGCAAGATCATTCTTTAATTTAAGATTAAGCTAAAAATTCTACATGGCATTAGAGCTTAGGAAGTTGGAAGAAGAAGCATTGATTTTATTTGCAGGTATTGCAAATTAGAGATTGTTTAAAATGAATTTTTTTTATTAGATTAGGGTTTGTTAATGTGTTTTTTTTTTTAATCATGAACTGGGATAAAGTTCCATTTTTGGGGAAGATCAATGACATCTAGTATTTATATTCATCCTTCTATTGTCAAGATAAGCTTTGAAAACTGTTTGTCTTAGAAAAAGGGGATAGAGGATTACTACCTTGAGCAAGATCCAATGCCCTATCTCCTTGGACACAATTATGAATTGATCAATTATGAGAAAAAAATTGCATGGTTTAATAGTAAGATATTATCTACGGACTAACATGTCTTACTATTTCTAAGGATATTTTATATCATATAGAGAACATAGAGTGCCCTTTCATCGCTTGGACCATCATTTGACAATTGTATGGAGACATTATTTCTTCATCTAAAATTGATGATTCCTTGGATAAGTAGGCTTCTATATGATATTAAGATTTCAGTTGCCTCATCTTGTGTGAACACATCCTTTGCAAATGATTAGTTTATTGATAACCTTGGCGCTCCTATTGTTTCTTCAGAGATTAGAGTTGCTTCATCAAAATCTTCCAATGTTTCTTTATAGCAGGATCATTTGTGTCTTCCAGATTCAATTCATTCGGATGAATTTCTACTAGACATATCATTTTTATTCATAGAATCCCTCATTTTGGATCTAGATGACAACATTGATTTTATTCATCTCCTCTTTGATGAAGGAGACTCTTCTTTATTTATTGTGAGGGAACCTTTTGGTCCTCTTTGTCCTTCTCTACGTGATCATTCTTCATAGATTGATATGAGTTTGGATACACTTGCATAAGATTTTGAGGAGATCTATATGTCATTTGAGGTGAAAAATTTCTCTTTTGATTATGTTCTACATTAGTTTCTAAAATATTGCAGTAATTTAAAGATCTACATAGAGACCATGGAGCAATTTGATGAGGCATCATACATCTTGAGATTTCTTCCTACATATTCCTTTCAGGATTGGAGAGACTTCATTCATGCATATTTAATTTTGTTTCTTCCACAAGGGAAGAATCTTGTTTGAAGATCATGGACCACCTTCTACATATAGTTTCAAACATATACCATTGACTACACATTATGGAGAGACTATCTTCTTTTCCATTTTACTTTCTTTGAGATCTTCTTGGAGTCAAAGAAATTGTAGTACAATAGTTTTATTGCTTTATTAACATCTATTTTGAGGGCCAAGGGTTTATTCTCAATGGGTTTTCCCTCTTTACTCTTTCCTCTTTCATTAATTTATTTTCTCCATAGTTAGAATAAAGGGGGGTTGTGAGCATATAATTCTAACTCAACATTTCAATGAGTGCATGATCTTCCAATCATCGTTCTATGCTTTAGTCATTGTAATCTCCTTTCTTCATTGCATGTTAACTACAAGTAAGACTTTCACTTAGTTTAAGCCTCCACCATAGTTTGTTCTTGCAACTACTGGTATTACTTTTTATAAAGCATGCATTATTATGCATATTGTAGAATCAACGAATGAATAATAGAATTTCACTTTTAATCAATTCTATTTTTCTTCTATTTTTGTAATTTTTTCTTTTATCTTTTAGCAAGATCATTTTTTAATTTTTAGATTTAGTTGAAAATTCTACCAAAAAAAAATTAGTAGATGCAATTTCAGTGATTGGATTTTTTTTCAATAATATATTTTAATATACTTTTCTTATTGATGAGTTGATTGAACCATGCTAGTTCTTCAACATGAAATAGTAAGATACAATATAGAGACTTGAGGTTGGAAAATATAGCATACCAATGTCTAGATTTAATCACCTTAGATTATAGTAGAGTAGAACAAAAACATTGGCTAAATGCACCAACCATGTTAAGATCAACATTCTAGATATAAATTGTAGGATTCAATTATGTTAAAGACAAAATAAGATACAACCTTAATATAAGAACAATTCATGTCAAGCTTTTCATTGTCATTAGTATTTAATAAAAATCATTCTTCTTCTTGGCACTTTGTTTTACAAAAAACTTAGCAAGTATCTAGGTACTATATAATTATTTGATAAAGTTTTGGAGCTCTGAAATGGTTTTGTAAAGCTCATTATATTAAATGTTTCCATCTTTTTAAAAAATCTAGACTATGTTATTCCTTGAATTTATTTTCTTGCCAGCGTTATGTGTTGTAGGACTAAGCATAAATATGACTTCTAGTAAAATATGTATTTATTTTCTTTTGTATATTGGATTATAGTGAAGTGAAATATAAAATTGCACAAAGTTATTATAAACAAGCTCTTATACCTCCATGTTTGGGCAAGTGGTCTTTGTAGAATGCATTGATAATATTATAGGAAAATATAATTACTGAAGTAAATGTTATCCTAATCTAAACTTGGATTTTTTTATGTTGTTTGGCTACAACAATAACTAGATTAATTATTTTATTTATTTATATTTAATTTCTATCTTAATGATACTCTAAATTGAAAATGTGATTTATTGAAGGATGATCAATGTGGCATTGAGGGGAAGAGCAGCTTAATAATTAAGAGGTGGATGACTCTTTTGCTTACTACAAACCAGTTGAATGTTTTTTCCTTTCTTAGAAACAAGTTAAATAGCTTGGACAAGCTAATAAAAAGAATGCATATATTTGAGATGCATGGGTTATACTTATTTTCTCCCTACCACTTTCATGTATCTATTTTCTAAAAGGCATATGTGCATGTAGAATTAGGCACTTGGTTGCACCAAATCCATTTGATCCAATCATCCAAAGATGCTAGGTTCCCTAGGCAGGTTTAGGGAGCTCTTCATGCTAGAAAGAACTCCAAGGGAGATAACCACTATATGGCTGGGCGGTAAAAGTGTTTGAGCCACACTCTCATGTCATGGTAGCAGATGGACTTTGATTTGAGGGCTTTGGAGATAGGGATTGATGTAGATAAAAAATGTTGACATTCCTCTTTGTTGATTCTTGATGTATGTTAGACTTGATATCCATATATTGTATGCTATCTTATCATTTTGAAGTTAACATGGAGGTCAATTTCTCAGTTATATTATTTATTTATATAGTCATGTGATGTCATGTTGTGCTTGATAGATTGGTCAGTTTCTTGATGTAATTTGATCTTATGTTATTTATGGTGTATACATTTATGTTTTTGACATTGGTTGATATTTTCATGGGATATATTATTTCATTATGTGGTTAGATTGAGAATTTATTGTATTTTCAATTGATGGAAATTGATTTTCATCAACTCTTATGTGATCCAATTTGACTTCTCAATTCAAATTTTCTACTTTTTATGAAAATTTTCTTATGTAGCATTGTTATTCAAAAGTAGTAATCATAGTAAAGGAATAAATATGATCACAAAAAGTGTCTATCCACTATGAAACCATTCAATAAAACCAGATGGAATGAAAAAGCTCACCTATTAGGTTTCTTAAAAAGATAGGGCGAAAGAGGCTTAAATGTTTTCTATAAAAGCTAGTGGATTTTCTCTTTGTGTGGCTTTACCAAGAAATCCAAACTCCAAATAGACTCTCAATCAAGGAACTTGAGTTCAAAGGAAGATTACAATATTTCACTAATAACATTAGCTTCTACTTAAAGTGGCAATAGGAAGAATAAAACATCTCATTTTGCAACAAGAGGTGAGCCTCCTTTCATTGAATTAAATGAGCTAGCCAATGAAAAAATCCATAGGTATGCTCACTCCCAAGAGTATACTATTTAGAATATAATTCATATTGGGCCTTCAGTTAGGTTTAGTAATAGAAGATTGATAAATTATTCAATTTTTTTGTACCAACTTATCTAATTTGATTTTTAAAATTTTCTTTGTCACTTACAGACCTAGTTTGGTACACCATGATCTTGTACATACCCTAATATTGTGTGGGATGTATTCTCTATTAGATTTATTACATTAATTAGGTAAGTTTATGACTTTAGTTTAAATAATTAAATTAGTTAGATATATAGTTACTCAAAATTTATTCCGATAAGTAGTTTTTGTAAGGGAAAATAAGGCTATATAAAGATGCCTAGAGATCAATGTATATAATATTAAGCATCAATTCTATATGTATCTAAATGTATCTAGAAAATCTAAATCAATATAATCAACATTTGATATTTTAGCTCTTTGATTGGTATCAAAGCCAAGTATATAGGCAATAGAGAGTTAATCGTGAGATGAAAATGTGTTGTGCCGAGTAGTGATGACAATGTTTGTATGAAACAGTGAAGTTTTCACGTAGTACTCATCAGCATTGCAATCATTATAGCTACAAGAGGAATGATTCTGGTTGGTAGAAAAAATATATGTTTCTAATGATCTGAGGAGTCAAAGATGAAAAATTCCCTATCAGCATATTCAAGAAAATGGATTGAGGAATGGAATCATTTCCAAAAAACACTATCTATTGACATCATATTAGTATGTGAAAGTGAATGGAGAAGCATCATTAAATTTATTTATTTTTCTCTTTTGCAATAAGATCACTAGCAGTGCTACCATGTGTATATCTAATATTTTATGAGATCATCAATTTGGAGAGTATGTGATGTTTTATGATAGAGATTATGCTTGGCCTTTCATTATTTGCAAATTGCTTTGGTCCATATGCTAGTGAACTTGGAGAACCATTTCTTGCAGCATTGGATGCATTTTCTTTTGAAAATTTGTAAAGAGTGTTCACTTTTCTATTGTGCATTTTATTTAAGTTGCTTGATTTTCTTTCAAAGAAATCAAGAAGAAAATGGATAAAATGTCTTCTATTGCTAAGTTTGAAGGTTTTGAATTCTACACATGACAAATTAAGATATAGTTACTTCTGATTAAAAAAATCTATGGGATATTGTATGTGGGTTGGTGAAATAAGCTACAAGATTTTTGCTATACAGAATAAAAGTAAATAGGAGGCTAGAAGCTATGGAGGTTGGAGGATTTTTACCATCTTGAGCTAGCTTCTCACTCAGAGATGATTATTGCATGGGAAGAAACAATTTGTGTCCCTATAAAGTTGGGTCTTGGCAAACTCATACCTAAAGATAAGACGAAACTTGATAGATTTGTGTCCCTGAAGAAAAGAGGGGGCTTGGTTGTGTGATTTTTCTTCTATGGAGTGAGGGGGGTAGGATTTGAAGAATGAAATTAGAGACACTTGGAGGAGATGTCAACTTTCAGAGGAAAGGCATCCATGTGCAGACATATTAGTGGTGATTGTTTCTACGACACTTGAGGAGGTATTAGACACACTTGGAGGAGATGTGGACTTTTAGAGGAAAGTTGTCTCATGTGCAATGCCAAAGGAGGCATTAGACACACTCCATGGAGATGTAAAATTTTGGAGGAACAATGTCTCGCTATGTAAGGGAGGTGGAAACAATCTTATTATGAAGACAACTTCAAGATTTGTAGTCTAAAGTTAGGATATGAGGGAAACTTCAGGAACTATGTCTTGTTCTGTAAGGGAGGTGGAAACAATCTTATTATGAGGACAATCTCAAGATTTGTAGTCTAAAGTTGGGATATGAGGGCAACTTTAGGATTATGATTTACAATCTAAAGTTGTAGAGAGAAAATCTACTTTCAAAGATTGGTGAAGGAGCTTCATCAAAGTTTCTAGAGGAATAATATGGTTGAAGGCTTTCACTTTTTATTGGATTAATGTAATAAGGGGGGAAAGTTGGAGAAATTACATTAATTAGGTTAGTTTCTAATAAGGGGGAATGTTAGGTTTGTTGGATTAATGTAATAAGGGAGATGCTAGATTTATTACATTAATTAAGTAAGTTTTTGAGTTTAGTTTAAATAAATAAATTAGTTAGATTTATAGTTTCTCAAAAGTTATTCTCATAAGTAGTTTTTATAAGGGAAAATAAGGCTATATAAAGAAGCTCAGACATCAATGTATATAATATTAAGCATCAATTCTACATGTATCTGAATGTATCTAGAAAATCTAAACCAATAAAATCAGCATTTGATATTTTAGCTCTTTCATTCTCTTACTTCTTGATGCTAGTTAATTTCAGAGATGTTTACCCTAGTTTTGGTTTAATGGTTTTATGTAGGCTCAATTGAGATTGGTTCTCTAATGTTTCTTTCTATTAGATTTCTTTGATGGTTAAGAGTTATAAGTCCCTTCAAATCCCTTTTTCCTATAATGAAAAATAGATTCATTGAATGCACTTCAAGTTAGGGTTTCTCTAATACATCTATTCTTTTATAGATTAAATAATGGTTCTTTGAAGACTCCATCAAGTAAATTAGATTATATTACTTTTTAATATAATTTGACTTAATTTAACTTTTAACAAGCACAAAATTTTATAATCCTAAATACCGTTAAATATTTTAAAAATCCTCTTCCAAAATTTCTTCTTAAAATTAATATAAAAAAATTACAACAAAACTATATATAAATATAGAAATTTCTAACACAAAAATAAAAATAACCTAAAAATATACAATATTTATGAATATTTTCCTAATAAAAATAATTAGATATACAAACCTTTAAAAACCCTATAAATATAGAGAAATACTCCCAATACAACTTACTTAAACCAAATAGATTTTGAAATAATAATCATAATATAAATAGATAAAACTTTTCAACTAAGAGCTAGTTAAATTTGAAATTTCCAAATCTTGAGAAAAACATTTTAAAAAATACCTTTATTTTACTTTTCTAAATGGTTGCCTCCCTTTCTTGAAAAAATATAAATAATGTTTTTATTTTCTACATATTTTCCATTTCATTAAAAATTTAGATTTAAACTTAAATTTAAGAAACTATATTTAAAAATATCTTTCATATTATTTTATGATAAAATAAACAATTGTCGAAACAATTTTTAGTTACATCTGAATTCAGACTAGAAACTTACAAAAATTTATAAAAGCTTCAAAATCTATCCAAAATCCTAGAAATCTTACACCAAAATTTTAAACAGTCAAGACACATCTCAAAAATATTAAGTACTCATTTCATCTAAAATTTCAAAGAGTCAAAACACATCTCGAAAGCCCTAAGTATTCATATTATATTTCATTATCCTCAAATAAATATTACAGTATTTCATACATTACTGTAGCTCTATAGAGCTCTTATTATAAATCCACCAGCATCTAGCCATTGCTATCAGTATTACTGTTTGTTGCATCATCCATTTCCGGAGGAGATGGAGACTCCGTCTTCCCTTCCAGCATCAGCACCACTTGCCCCATGCTTGGCCTCATCTCCTCCTCCCTTTCAATGCATAGCAATGCCACAACAACTGCTCTTCTCACCTCTTCAATATCTTTGTCCTCTGCAACACCCGCTTCCACAACATTAATCGTCTTTCCTTGGTGGATTTGTGTTGCAGCCCAAGCTGGAAAATAATACCTGCTGGAATCTTGTACATTTAAATCCAAACTTCTTCGCCCAGAAATGATTTCTAAAAGAGTTATACCGAAACTGTATACATCAACCTTTGTAGTGATGGGAACGCCCGAAATCCATTCCGGAGCCAAATAACCTCTCGTTCCTCTCGTTGTGGTCAATACGCGGCTGAAATCTCTGCTCAGAAGCTTTGCCATGCCAAAGTCGGCCAACTTGGGTGAGAAATCAGCGTCGAGCAGAATGTTCCCCGGCTTTATATCCCCGTGAATGATGCGTTCTCTGCACTCCTCGTGGAGGTAAACTAAAGCTCGTGCAGTGCCTAAAGCGATCTGGAATCGGGTCTTCCAGTCGAGTACCTTTCTTTCACTTTTGGAATTATTCGTGAAGAGCAGAGAATCTAGAGATCCCTTGGGCATGTATTCATAAACTAGTAATCGTTTGGATCCCTGAGCACAAAACCCTCGAAGCCTGATCAGATTCCCATGTTGTATGCTCCCCAAAGAACTAATTTCCGCTCGGAACTGCTTATCATCTCGGCTTGAAATGGATTCCAATTTCTTCACAGCCACAAGTGTACCGTCTGGTAGAGATCCTTTGAAAACTGAGCCGAATCCTCCGCTCCCCAGCTTAGACCTGAAGTTCCTAGTCGCAATCTCCAACTCCTTGTAACTGAACATTCTAAGAAAAGAGTCGGATGAATCTTCACAACTCTCATGAGATCGTAGGGCCCGATCATGTCGCCTCCTGAGGATTAAAAATGTAAAAATACCCAAAAAAATGGCAAGAGCAATGAAACTACCAAACACTACAAGCAGAACGGTTTTTACTTTAATGGGGGGCGATGGTGGATTAAAACTTGGAAGGGAAGGGGCAGCTACTCGAATGAAGACATTCGAATTGCTTTCTGACAAAGAGTTGCGCAAGTTCAGAAGAGTTCCGGACCTGGTTTGGCAGGTCTCGGAAGGCGAATTGAAAGCATAAGCAGTGCAGGAGCAGTTGCTGAGGCAGGCTTTCTCGCATTCCATTTTTGTGGGTGCAGAGTAGGACAAGTCGTGATCGTCATTAGATAACTTTGATTCGGAGTCGATGAATATGTCGGTGCTGCAATTTAAGGGGCTCTCGCGAACACAGCCACTGGACCACCACTCTTGCGAATCCCAGGCTTGGTTGTCTTTCGGTGTGAAGCCCTTCACACAGCTGCAATGCTGAAGATTGTTGGAGATGCAGGTTCCAAAAGCACCACAGAGAGCATATACGGCACATTCATCTTTGGGCTGAGACCATAACACGTTCCACACTTTGCCATCGAACATAGAGGTTCGAGTATCTCCGGACTTCATCATGACGAAACGCAGGAGCCGGTAATTCAACTTATGAGTCGTAGTCATTCGTACGTACATACCAGAGCTGGTAATTTCAACACTCACATTAATGAACTCTTTGTTCGACAGTTCTGGATTATGACCGAACATTTTACCATCCCAAACTCCGCTCTCCCAGTACTGGACAGAATTATTCCATATTTGCACGAATTGATTAGCACCAGATGGGTCCACTTGAAATAAGAAAAGCCCAGGAGCAGGATCCGCCGAGGTTTTCCAGGAGACCAGCTTTTGTCGTCCCCCGAATCTCATGGCAGAAAACCAGGTATCTGTTGGATTGTCGAAACTCTGCCAAACCGTTTCATTTTTGTTGTCATCGCTCAGCATCAAAAAGTTACCGGAATCTAACATCACAGCCTGGGATGCCTTATTCGATGTGTTGACTGACCAAATAGCCTCACCCTCTGCGTCGAACAATCTTAGTTTACCTTGTCTTGACAGCTTCAAAATGCCAGGCTTGTTTGTCGCGGGAGTCTCTCTGTTGGCCACCCAAACGATCGTCTTCTCTGCTATATTGGCGTACCAGATTCCAATATACCAATTGTTGGTTCCATTTGGGCTGAAGAAACCCAATTCAAATGTGCCGTTCTTTGAAATTAATGTCTGATTTCCAGCCAGCGAAGCTCCCAAGGAGAGAGTGTCTCGAGCCTCGACAGCAGCAGCATAATTCTTGAGATGAATAAACACCGTAACTGCAAAAAGCAGGCTAAAGCGGGATTTTGCCCTCTTTCTGTCCATCTCCAGAGTGGTACGTTACATTTGGTCTATTGTAGTGTTGCATGTGAAAGGGTTTGTAGACAATTAAATGGTGTGCTAGTCAAGTCAAACTTATTTGCAAAGAAATCTCAGAAGACATGGTGGGTATGTTACGTCAATCATGACGTTATTTTCAACAACTTTTTATTTTATTTCCATGGCGTATCATTTTACACTGTTTTTAATTAGTAATTAGTGGATAGTCCGTCTGTAAAAATCATATCATATATAATTTATACTAGTTCACATGTACAATCATATCATATATCATTTGAAATATATATAAATTGATATTTATTTAATTTATAACAATAGAGTCATGTTTTAAAATATTGTTACAGATATTTTTGGAAAATACTTAAACATGACTAGCCTCTTCAGTCAACATGCTGCATAAATTGGGCAGGATTGTCAACGAGACTAATAAAGAAATGAAAAAATATTGTAATCATATTATATATCATTTGAAATATAAATGAAAGGATAGTCCACCTCTATATATCATTTATACTATAAATAAAAAGGTAGTTCATCTGTGCAATCATATATATATATATATATATAACTAACAATAGAGTCTTGTTTTAAAATATTGTTAGAGATACTTTTGAAAAATACTTAAACATGACTAGCCACTTCAGTCAACATGTTGCACAAATTGGGTAGGATTGTTAATGAGGCTAATAAAGAAATGAAAAAATATTGTAATCATATCATATATCATTTAAAATATAAATGGAACGATAATCTACTTGTACAATCATATCATATATAATTTATGCTATAAAAAAAAGGGTAGTTCACATGTACAATCATATCATACGTCATTTGAAATATATATAAATTGATATCTATTTAATCTTGACATATGAAGTGACAAGATAATCAGTTATTCAAACCAACTACGAGAATAAACACAGTGAAAAAAATGACACAATAAAAACAAACTCGGGAGATAGAGGAACAAATACCTTCATATATTCATCTAAATCATCAATTACATGCCTAGTTGTAAGGCCTTTTGGGTCATGGACATATTACCAATAATTACAACCTACAATTATCAAACTTTGCATACTTATGCTCCTCCTATGCTTCTTGCTCTACCCCCAAAATCTACCCCTAAGACTTTATCAAACACCTTTTAAATACATCCACAACCACAAGTTGGCTTGTTGTAATTACAAAAAAATAAACTCTTACATTAAATGCTAGGATAAGCCACAAGTTGGCTCACAACAGATACCTATCACTAAATTAAATGCAAAGGTTGGCTCTAACAAGAAACTGCACATAGACACCTCAGCAAATGAAGAACTAAGCAAAATGTTGGAACTCGATGAACTCAACAATGCTCGGCAACCAAAGGAACTCAGCATCCAAACAAGCTCGATAACTAAAGGAACTCGACACCTAAACAAACTTCACGACAAATGGATAACTCGGCAACCAAAGAATACTCAAAAACCATAGGACAACCTAACAACTAAAGAACACTCGACAACCACAAGATAACTTAGAAGCAACTACGAACTTGGCAAACAAAGGGAACTTGGAAATGCAAGGCATTGTAACAGGATAGAAACTAAGAAACTCAGGAAACATGGAGGATAGCCATGAAACCCAAGATGCTCCTACATCAAATCTATAACAATAGAGTCATGTTTTAAAATATTGTTACAGATACGTTTTAAAAGTACTTAAACATGACTAGCCTCTTCTATCATCATGTTGCATAAATTGGGTAGGATTGTTAATGAGGCTAATAAAGAAATGAAAAAAGATTGTAATCGTATCATATATCATTTATACTATAAACAAAAGGGTTCACTTGTACAATCATATTGTATATCATTTGAAGTATATATAAATTGATATATATTTAATTTATAACAATAGAGTCATGTTTTAAAATATTGTTACAAATACTATTGAAAAATACTTAAACATGACTAGCCTCTTTGATCAACATGTTTCATAAATTGGGTAGGATTGTCAATAAGGCTAATAAATAAATGAAAAAAGATTGTTAGAAAAATGTTACAAAATCTTGCTAAAGAAAAAACTTTAAACATAAATTTTCTTAAGGTACCCAAAGATAGTAAACAAGAAAACTCTCAAATCATTTAGTAGAACCTGACCACTATATAATTCTTTATAATGGTCATAAAAATAGGGATTTTTTCTTGTAAAATGCTCCTAGCCTACTTTAAATAGTACTATAATAAATATGTAGAAAAAAATATTTATTAATAATTATAAAATAAATTTTTCCTCTATAAATAAATATAATGTATGTAATACATTATATTACATTTTAAATTCGATCAACAATATTAGATTTATTTTTTATTTAAACAAAATTTAAATGATAACATTATTATAAAATTAGGCAGAAAATTGCAAGTGAATTACATTAATAAGCATCATACCAATTTTAAAAGAAGAAAAAGAAAATTATAGGAAAAGCAGATCAAATCTAACAAGCAACATTTCAAGCAACAGATGCCGAAGCAAGTAGGAAATTATAAATGTATTTGTTATAATATTAGTGGTTCTTGGACACGAAAGACATCTGCAACTAGGCAGTAGATTTTATTGCTCGAGGCACAGCTTGACTTGAACTTCTCATTTCTCCCATTGGTGATAGAGATAATTCTTAAGCCCAAGTATTAATCAATGATATCCTAGTTTGAGCATTAGATCTGATTTGTATTTGTGACAACAAGCTCCGATTGGATAGGCAAAACGAAACTCCAATCTTTTTAATCCTTGTGATTAACTGTTCATCCACTAAGCTTGGTACCTTTCAATAACCAATTTGGCACTGCGAACATTCCCCACGATCATCCCAATTTGCCATTTTTAGTCTTTTCGAGCTGCCTAATGAACATCTGACATTGGTAGCATGAGTCCTCTTGGAATAATTAATATATTCACCTCATGTCAGCTGCAATTGGAGTGGTGTTTTATTCAATGGTTATTGTTGACTATGCAGATCTGTTGTCCACATTTCATATTATCCAACCAACTCTTGATTACTACTTCAGTGCTGTCAACAAATAATCATATGGACTATCTTCCCTACCGTACACTTGGAGGAATTCTCTTAACATTCATTTATTTCATACTTAGCTCAAATTATATTTAAGCATAGACATTGTACCTAAATGATTATTGAAAAATGGAGGATTCTTATTCTCTATCCTATCTTCTATTGTAGAAGGTTTTTTTTTTTTTTTTGTAAATAATATTTTTTTTACCTATGTTGTAGCAAATCTTTCAGTTATTTACTCATGGTGTTGTTATTATCAATTTTATCTATCAAGATGGTATCAGAGCATAGTTTGATTCATGGGCTATGATATGGTTTCTTGCTTTGATATATGAATGTATCAGAGCATCTATGGTTCACATTTGTTTGTGTGAAGTTATGTTGTTTTTTCTATAGGTTATTTTTTATTGAGAAACATCAAATAAATATCTTAGTATTTTGGAGAAATCAAAAAGAATCCGATAAAGTGTTTATCAAAATTGAGTGAGCAAGTGTTTTACCTTCAAGTTAAGAAATATTGGAAAAATATTGAACATCATAGAAAAAAAGAATATTGTTGATATTGATGTTGGTGAAGATTAAAATATATCTTGGGTAGTTTGGGATTTATGTTTGTTGTTAAAATTTGTGGTCTTTTATGGGAGTTGAGTTGTCTGAAATGTATTTCTAATGTGGGATGGAAGTGTATGAATTGGAAGTAAGTGGATGTGACTATCTAACTGTGAAGGGTATGTTGTCATCAAGATGTGGGTTTGTAATAAAAGACTGTTGAATCGAATATCCCTTATGTGAGTATTGTACCTAAATCTATTTCAAGGAGTGCATTATCAGTAGTGTCAAACACTCTAAAATATAGTTCTCTTTATTGGTGAACCATGTATCTAAAAAAACGTTTCTAGAAAATTGGCAGGCACAACGACTGCGTACCCATGTGACATGGTAGATGGATTGCTTTTCATATGGACTCAATAATTATTGTGCATGAGAAAATGTTCAGAGCTGGTTTCCCATCACTAAAAGTCTTGAAGGGTTTGTGGTAAGCCAAAACCACTTGTTTAGGTGAAAAGCCTAAAAGTCCACAACAGTTTATGGTTAGCCAAAACCACTTGTTTAGGTGGAAAACATAAAGTCTTAAAGGCTTTGTGGTAAGCTAAAACCACTTGTTTAGGTGAATAACCTAAAGTCTTTGAAGGGTTTGTGGTAAGCCAAAACCACTTGTTTGGGTGCAAAACCTAAAAGTTTTTTTTTGACAGGTTTTTGGGAATCAAAACCACTTTTTTGGGTGAGAAACTCAACAGAAAATCAATTGCATTACTTGGGGAAAATCGTGAATGATTATGGGTCAACTGGTTAACACTCCATATCATAATGGCACAAAGAAGAAATTGATAACAAGAAGGGGAACAAAAAATTTTATGTTGCAAAATAGGTACCTAACAAGGCTCAATGTCGAGACCTATTCTATTTGAATTTCTTATTATAATTTCTTCCACATAAAGAGTCTTTAGTCGTAGAAATTAAGGGAGGATTTTGGAATAGACCAAGTCCACATCCTTCTCCTATTGTAACTGCAACTATAATTAACTCCACTACATGTGTGCATGATTGAAAATGTCTCCAAACACATGGTAAGGTTGTTAAGCTAAGTGTTGGTGTTGTCACATCACACTATCCACATGTATGTTTTAGACTCTTCATTTGTAGTTGAAAGTCCTCTATTTATAGAGGCTATTGAATCTATATTATTATATAGCTAGATTAATAAAATACTTTTGTTATTTTTTGTCACCACTTTCTTTCTTAGTTCTATTTTTCAGTAAGTCCACTTGCAGATCAATACTATTGGAAAACCTACCTAATCCATCTATGTAGTCCCGAGCACATTGCATATTCTGAGCCACTCCATCAAAAATACCATCAACTTGGAGGTATAGAAATCCGTCTTTGACTTTCACACAGGCATAATTTCAAGTGGTGAATGGCTCACAAGAAGTAGTTGAATGCGAATAAGAATTCACATCCTGGTAAAAGAAGTATTCCAAACTATTATCATTAAAAAAAAATCTTAAAGGTTTCTAATCCTTTTGAAACTGTAGTTGCAGTTTCCATTGAAGGAGAGATAGTGAATCCATGGAGGAAGCAATCTATTTTAGATCTTTCTCAATCAAAGAAGCAACAAATGAATAAGGATCAAACAGAGGATAAACTTAACTCTTCTCAAGAGAATGCTATAAATATAATAGAAAGAAATAACATTGAGAAAAAATCAACATATTACAAAAATGAATTTTTTTTTTACAAAGAAATCTATTTATAGAAGATATTAGAGAAAATCTAATAATTCACAACAAGCTAATGCACAACACTATGCTTATCCATGATGATATTAATGATCAACTAATTCTATGGGACAAAGCCCATAAAGAGCACTTCTAGGCACTTAGTCTAACTAAGACAATAGATAATAGTTCTGAACAAAGTAAGAAAGATTAAATAGATAATAGTAGCTCCTAGGCACAAAAGATGATAAAAGTTCAAAACTAGCAAGTATAGATCCAAACCAACCTTGAATCTTAGAGGACAGACCAAATGTGAAATGTGAAAACAACCAGGATGGATCAAATAATAAGGTGGCAATTAATATTGCATAAAATGAAACTCAGATATACAATACCTTTAAATTTCAAAGTGGATTAATATTGGAACATGAGGAGAATAAACTAACTTAGTAGAAGAAAATATTTTCTTGATAGGGTATATCAACAAGGAACAAGAAGAAGAAGCTTCACAGGATGATAAAACAAGAAAGACTCCTAATCTGAATAATTAGAACACCTTAAGATGACACCAATATGAAAAAAATACTTAGAAGATATATTTTCTAATGGTACAAGGAAGAAAACAAATATGGTAAGAGGGGAAATAATAAGACACAAAAGGCCAAAAAGAGGAAACACCTAGGGTGTTCTAACATGAGAATAGTATAGAAGATATCAATCAAATGTTAGAAAATGTATAATGAAAGAATGTAGAAGAGAAAACTTGGGAAATAAAAAAGTAAAAGGATAATGAAACCACTAATGAAAAAGATAAAATTAAAAAAGAATTGAAAGTTATATAAGGTCTGAAAAATTCCAATAGGAGGTAGACATTTCCTCGAAGAAGAAAATATGATTGGTAACCATAAAGGAATAGAAGGGGAAAAGGAGAAAAGGTTTACTTCTAATCTTGAAAAGAGTGAAAGTAAAACAAAAGATAGTCAAAATCAATCAATAGAAGTAGAGGTAGCAACATTAAGAAAAGTAAATATAGAAGACCAATTGGAATCCTCCATTCCTATGGATGAAATTGACTTTGATGAAGAAGATTTCCTTGAGGATCCCAACATTGAAGAAGAAGATGAATAAAGTGAAGAAGTGATGAAAGAAGAAATATGGTTAGTTGAAATAATTATTGAAATGGATAAGAAAGAATTTGAAGGTGAGGACTTAGGGGATAATATAGAAAAACACAATTTAATAGATACTAAGGGAAATAGTGAATCAATATCAAATAAAAACACATTCTTTAGAACTTCAGTAGGAATAGGGGAAGATAAAAAAATGGATATAATAACAAAAAAGAGAGTATAATAATGTAAAATAAAAGGAAATTAAATCTAATTCATTATCATGAGAAAAAGAAGAGAAATAGAAGATGGTTTTAGATTTATTCTTATTGAGGTGGAAAAATTTTTAAGGGAATCCAAATTGATAAATCAAGAAGAAATACCAGATAATTGGGGCTTGGGTAATCTAGATAGGAATAAAACGGGAAAATTTTGAAATTGGGAGGAGTTCAAGATCCAGTAATTGGAAGAATTTCAAAAAAATATACATAAAATAAATGGTGAGAATAGTCAAGTCAAGTAAACAATAGGTAGAGAAATGGATGAGAATGATAGAGAAATAAGTAAGAAAATTATGAAAGAATTTTAGAAAAAGAATATTTAGATAATATGGAAGATGAATCTATAGTTGTAAGTGTGGAGAATTATAGTAAAACTCTAGACAATATTGGTATTTTAGCAATCGTACAAGGCTCAAAACATCCATTATGTGCAAAACAAAGAAAAAAGGAGGAAGGAAACCCTTAGTTGAGCTTAGTGAAGTTGCAAGACTGGCTAGAAATCAGAAAAAAGTTATTGTTCTTATGAATGCAGGGAAGGGGAGGTTCCTTCCCACAAAGCCATGGAGTCAATAGCATGGAATTTTAAGGGTCTAAATGCCCCTAAAAGAAATTTCTTAGTCAAGCATAATTTAGAATTATTTGAATCAAATATAATATTAAAACAAGAATCAAAACTTAATAAAGAAGGAGAAAATTTTAGAAGAAAACTAGGTTCTTGGAAATTAGGACTAGTTTATTATGTAGGGGCAATAGGTGGGATTGGTATTATATGGGACCCAAGGATGGTAGATTTAACTCCACTTGTACCGAATAATAATTGGATAGGGGGGAGGAGAGTAAAAAGCTTCAAAAGAGAAATTCAATTCCTATGTATTGATGTGTATGGGTGAACATTGATAATGAATAAAGAAGAAATCTAGAATGAGAATAGTAATTATTTAGAACTAAATCCTAAAGAAAATTTCAGTGGGGGAGATTTTAATGTAATTCTAGATTCTGAAGAAAAAGTATGTGGATCCTCAACCATTAACCAAGTAATGTTAGGTTTAAAAGAATAGTTCACAAAAGATAACCTTATTGACATCCCGACATCTAATGGGGTATTCACATGGAATAATAGACAAATTGGATTTAACAACATTGTAGAAAGATTGGAAAAATTTATATTTAATATAAATTTAATCATCCTTTTAATACATTCATAATTCCTAATGTAGGATTTGATCGCTATTCAGTTAGACTAGAAATAGGTAAGTCACAAAACCACCAAGAAATCCATTCAAGTGTGAAAAAATGTTCTTTCTAGATAAATAATTTCTTAATAATATATATCAATGGTTGCACAGAGGAAAATTTGAAGGATCAAGGATGTTTTGTTTTATAGAAAAATTGAAATAATTAAAGGTAAAAATTTGAAAAATAGAATAAAGATCATTTTAATAACACATCTAAAGAAAAACTAGAGAATGAAGAAGAATTGAAAAATCTAAATGAAGAAATCAATAGGGTAGTCCAATGTATAAAAAAAAAAATCAAAGAAAAAGAACTTCTAGCTAAATAGGGAAATATCATAGAAAAAGAAGAAATATCTAGGAAACAAAAAACATGAGAAACATCATTGTTAGAAGGTGATAGAAATACAAAAGAAAAAATAGAATAGTACTATTGTTGCTGCTATTGAGAAATGTTTATGATAAAGGGAAGTGTTGAGTATATCAGAGGTTAGAGATTCAAACAATGTAAAGATGAATTGAAGGCTAGTCATAGGAGGTGACAAACTGATTAGAAAAAGCGAGACCGAAATAAGAAAATTAAGTTGTTGTCATACAGTTCATTTCCTACTAATTTTTAATCATTTTACTCATTGTAAATCCTTAAAGAAGACCTAGACTTAACAGTCTCATGTAAAATATCTTAATTGAGTACACACTTAGGATAGTGTTATGAAATCCTTGAATAAGGTAGATCTTAGTAGATCTAATTATATACTTAGTATAACCTAATTCACTAGAAGTGACAAAGACATTGTAGCCCTAACAAGGAACCCTCTTATAGTTGTAGTGATGGATTTGTGAGTATCATCCCCACCACAGTTTTCCCTCTAACCAAGGGTTTCTATGTAACCAAATATTTGTGTTATGTGGTACAATTTTATACTTATGGTTTATGTGGTTGATGCAAATTAGATTAGATACAAATATTTCATCATTTTTGATATTGTTGTGAGATTACTAAGTTATGAAAAGGATAAGGGAATAAATGAATTTGTTTAAGGTGAAATATTTTAGAGAATATTGATTCATACCCCGACTCTCAACATCCTACCTTTCCTAATAATCCAACAATTGGTATCAGTTCCTAGTTCTCTTGTCAAAGGTTTTAGCACAGGTGAGAGTAAATATCTAAGAGATGGAGAGATATAGACTTGACAAAACCATTGAGAATTAGAAACTAGATTTAAGGATGGCCATGGAATAAATCAATGAGATGAAAGACACATTTAAGTAAGCATTGAATATAAGGAAGGAAATTTATCAACAAATGAATGAAACAAATTATCAAGAAGAAGTAATTTAAGAACTATTTAATGAAAACATGTTTGATGAATCTGATGCTAATATAGATAATCTAGTAGAGATAAATCATAGCCTTGTCGAGCAGATAAAATCACTAAAAGGAGAAGAGGAATTGCAACCTAGCAGGATGTGTAAAGTGATGGAGCAAAAGAGAAAAGATGGGGATGACAAGAAAATGATTGAAGAAGAAACAAGACAAATCACTAGAAAAATGGATGCTAAGGATGAAGAAACAACAAGGTTGACTTAGAACCATTATAATATGGTAAATTAGTTCCTCAACATAGATTATGAGATTGACAAAAAGATGGAAGAGATTGTTGAATCGAGAACCAAGAATAAAAGGGTATGTGCAAGATCATGGCATGCCAAAAAGTGGCAATCTAAAAAATATGTAGTCCTAAAATGCCTCAAAACATTTGAAAATCTATTCCAACATTTTCGCACCCATCTTGATACTAATCGAAAATAATTAATACCTTCATAAAGCATGATCAACTTTTAAAATGTCTTGAAAATGTGATTTTGACCTATTCTTATGTGTTTTTTTTAACTTCAAACATGTAGCTTGTATGATTTGAGAAAATATGCAAATCAAAACCACAAGCCCTTGAATCAGCTACACATAGAAAACCTATCACAACAAAGAAAAAGACAAAAAGAGGCAAGGGTTTGGTTTGAAAATAAGAAAATCGTATTCTTAGATAAAATGTCAATTGTTGTAGAATATGATATGAAAATACATTAGGAGATCCTATTTATAAAGGCCTCTAGGAAGCTTCTAGAACAAGCTAGAAAGCTCTAGGAGATAAGTTTGACAACTAAGTATATGTCCACAAAAGGTGGAGTATCCTCCACGTAGATAAGAGGATAAGTATGAGAAGGTAGGAACAAACTCTTATGTTGTCAACAACTCCTTGATGATGAATAATAAATAAATGCATTTAATCTAAGAAAACTTAAGTAAAGCGTATATAATTATTTACTCTAACACCCCCCCTTGAGTGCTACTTAGGGGAATGCACTTAAGCTCACAAAAGCTTTAAGATGAAATGCAGAATGGGTCCTAGAAATGAGGCCATGTTAGGTACCCAAGTACAATGCAAAGAAATGTAGTGCAATATCTATAATCTAGAGAAAAAGGAGAAAACCTAGTGGGAAAAACCCCTCTCCAAAAAGAGATAGTGAAAAACCTAGTGAAGGATTGAAGAAGCCTCCAACTAGAGGAATGTCCCAAAAAATAGGAACAAAGAGAAGATCATGAAGACCATCACTAAAGCATGAAGAAGCTGCAAACTCTATTAGAAAGAAACTGCTAATTTGAAGAACCTCCACAAAAATAGAAGGTTGTAAACAAGGAGTGTCTATATGGTAGACGATCCATCTCACCAAAATGCATAGGTAGCTAGCTTGTGAGGCCTCGCCCTGACCCTTCATGGCCTTAGTTGTTACTTTATCATTTTGATACTCACGACTTGAGAAGTCAAGACATTATCTGATGCTTAGAACATACTTCATTATTTCATGTTGTGTGATGTTACTTTTAGATATATTTGATGATTGTCATTTAATGTTTCATATATATGTATGTTGATGAAATCAGTAATGTAGGATTGAGACTTTGATTTAAGAGATTTTAAATGGTTAAGAATTAAGCAGGATGAAGAAACCCTTATTGATGTATGTTTCAATTTATGTGGATTTCTGATACGTATACATATATGTACATATGATTTTACGGGACTACTGATGTGTGCAATGAGTGTGTAGATATTTTAGCCGAGGAACCCTACGAAGGAATAGAACTGATCTTTGTGTGCTAATTTTGGAAACCTTGTTGTTCGTGATTCAGGTATTCTATTGTGAGATGTATGCATGTATCTTTCTATGTTCAGTAAATGTTAGTGTTCATAATTATGTTCTATTAGTGTCGCTTGACACTCGTAAATTGGTTATGTTCTTCTGTATGTTGTTTAGGGTTAGTTGTGTAACCCATGGACCTAAGTCAATTTAAGTTAGTGTTAGTTTGCTAATCGAGTTCTTAATTGAGTTTAGTCACTCTTAATCTGGATTAGTGCTTATCTACTTTTTAAGAGTTGTTAGTTGGTCCTAATTATTTCCTAGCCTTTGTGTGGCTCTAAACCTATTCCTAAGGCTTTAAAACATGAAATAATTATGCCCAAGGGGTATGAGTATGGGTTGGGGGTCTTTTCCAAACCCTAAGCCCCTTTTGTTGACTTTGGAGATCACTCAAAAAGTCTCATTTTTCCTTTGTGCGAAAATTACAAGTGGTTACCATGAGTTGCCTTACCTCACCTCCACTTAGTGTTTAACCATGGTATGGGTTGAGTTAGGAGTGTCTAGAATTGTAAGTGGGTGGGTGTAGTTATGGATCCTTTTTGGGTGGTTGAGTTGGAGGCTTATTTAGAGGCCTTTCTTGGACTAGTTGAGGTTGTTACCCAATCTCTACTTTTAGAGAGGAGTTTGAAGATTGAAACAAGGAAAGGGAAGCTCTACTCAAATTTGTTCATTGCCATTACCTCTCTGTGAAGGTTGGAATTCTCATCTCCCTTATTCAGATTTTATTCTTGTTTCATGCTTATGCTACCTTGTTGTTGTTTCAATGTTTTAATGGTTGTGGGTATGTTGGGAAGATTTGAAAACAATGTTATTTTGGATGCTTTCCTTTCATGTTTATGTGTTGCAATTTTGAGATTTTTTTTCTTGCATGGGTGTTTTGGTATTACTCACCCTTGGAGAGGGCAGAAGTGACCAATTTTGGGAAAGGTCTGTTTAGTTGGACTCCAACCAGTGTAGAGTCTCTTCTCAGGATGAGAAGAGGGAGAAAGGGTAGGGTGTTATGGGCCCCTACCTATCAGCACAAACCTTGTATGATTATGGTATGTTGAAATGGAAGAACGGAAGTTCTTGGTTTATAGCCCTGATTGGGCATTTGTTTGGTGTTGTGCTTGACTTCTCCTAGTTGGAAGAATCCACCTTTCCCTAGTTTTGATTCATTGTGAATCCTTTTGTGAAAACCTTGTGTGAATATGCATGGTTGAATGTTTCTTGGTCATGCTTGTTGTCACCTGATCAGATTTTGTTCCCTCCATGGTTCTAGAAGTGTGTTGTAGAAAATATTATAAATCCCTTGATGAGAATCATGAAGAAAATTCAATTAAATTTTTGAAATTTGGGATTGATATCCTATGTAAATTGGTACTTCAAACCTTGTTGGATTGGCAACGAAGCCAGGTTTTCTTCCTGATTCTTTCCCAACTGAGCCCTTGAATCAGGTTTACCAATAAAATTGGTGTTTGAGTACAATTGTTTATCATGTGATTCAATTGAAATTTTAAATTAGATGGATGCATAACAAAAATAGGATGGAATTTATGATGTTCAATTTGGTAAAATTTTCAAGTTTTCCCTTATGTTGAAAATGAAAATTATGATCATGGATGTAGATTCAGTTTGCATGAATATTTAAATCAAGCAATCCTTGCATTATTGATTAAAACAGATAATCCAAATTCTTGGTATATTAAGTTGTAACAAGTTCTTATAGATTTTCTTTGAAAAGAAAAATTTAATACCCCTCTTGGTAATATATCACTTTAAAATTTTATACTTAGAAAATTATTCACCTTAAATATATATATATATATATATATACATGCATTGTTTGTAATTCTATACTTAGATAAATTTCAAAAAAAAAAGTTGTATCCAAGAGCCATATAGTCTCTGGAATTTGTATGGGGAAACAACTTAAATGCCCCTTTCATTACAGAGAATATTCTTTTAAATATCCTCTTTTAAATCATTTGTAAAATCTTGTAAAATTAAATTAAAATTATAATGATAATAGAAATTGTGAATAACATAATTTAAAATTAATATAAACTAAATATCCTTTCTTCCCTATAAAACTTTATCTCTTAAATGTCTAACCACCTTCCTTGGGCGTTAGTTTGGATTTTCTTATTAAAAAAAAAAGTTTTATTTTGAAAAGTCTTTTGTCATCATAGTTGATGATGTCACATGCAACCTCCTTAGATTTTCGTAGGCCTTGGGAGGTTAAAAGTTATTTTTCTAACTTATGTTTACTCCCCCCCTCATTTTCCTTGATCGCCACCTTAGGAGAGGTCTGCGCATGTTGGGCAGAGCGCTATCCTTGATGGCAGTGCTTGGGAAGCGCAGATGGGGAAGGAGGGGGTTGATTTGACAGGGAAGGAAGTTGGGAAATCACACCCAGCTTGGTTGGGAGGAGAGTTGTGGGGGCGGTTAGGAATGTTGTTGGGTTAGATAAGTTAAGGGAGTAGGGTAAGATGTGAGGGAGAGTTAGTATAGGTTAGATGTAGGTGTTTCTAGTTAGTTTAAAAATTTATTTAAATAGTCAATTAGTTTAGGTTATGAATGTTTGTTTTAGCTTTTCTTTTGTTGGTTTTGTAAATATAGTTTATATTAGTTTAAAGTATTTAAGTTTTTAAGTTAGTCTAATTTAAGTTAAATTAATTTCTTAATCTTTTTTTGTTAGCCTTAACTTATGCAAGTCTTTTGTTTAAGTTTTAATATATATATATTTAATTAGAAATATTCATTTTAGTATTAGTCATTAAAGTTAGTTGTTATTTTAATCTAGTTTTGTTTAACTTTGTAAAGGTAAATTTAGTTATTTTATATTAAATTAAGTTAGTTTAGTATCATATTAATATTAAATGTAATATAGTTTAGGCTTTAATTAGTTAGTATTTTTAAATAGATATATATTTTAATATAGTTTAGTTGCTATTATAGTTTTAATTTTTGTGACAATTGAATTTGGTATATGATTAGCGATTGTATTAAAATTAGAATGATAAGTGTAGTTTGGTTATGAATTAAGTATCATGTTAAATTAATATTAATTTATAGGATCTACCATCATTTAAATTAGTGTAACGTTAGTGCTATACTGATATGATTTTAACTAGTTTAAATGTACTTTTGATTTATATTTAGTTAGTTTTTATTTCATTAAAATTAAATTTAGTAAGATTTTGATGGGTTATTAATATGTTAAAATAGTTGTAAAGTTTAAAGTTAATAAATTTTATATCCATATGTTCAGTTTTAATTCTAGTTAAGTTGTTTTTCCTTAAAGTGACTTTTAATATCGATTAATTTGTAAATTGATATTTGTCTAAGAGTTTTGTAATTGATGTTGGTTATATACCTCCAATGAATCTAAAATCAAATACATTACATTGTCATTTAAATAATTGTTTCTTATTGTTGAAAGTTAATGTAGAGAATATGTACTAAAACTTTAATCTATCATTTCAAACCTAGAGCATGTTTAATTATTAATTATTACTCAAAAAAAAAAAAATTAGAGTGTGTTTTTGCCCTCGTAGTTTGGGCATGACATAGCCATTGCAATCGCCCAGTATATAGGATCAAATAATTAATACATGTCTCGCTCCATTGAACCATCGAACCAAGGAAGCATTAGAAACAACAGAATAACCCCCCCCTTAATGTGGAAAGGGTGAGGGGACAATCAACTAAAAAAGTGGCCCAAAATCCTCTACAGAAAGAACCAAGACTAGTGAGAGAGAGGAAGGGGTATAAACACCTATAAAGGAATGTGTCATCGACACATCAAGGGGCTAATGTTGTGGAAGGGACACTCACTTGACAAAGGAAGAGGGCACAAAAATGGCAATAAATAATCCCCCCATGACACTTTATAATATAGTGCGAGTGCAACTATCTCAAAACAATGTTCAGGATCCCAAAATGCAAGAGTGCCAATTTATCTCAGTGTGTTTAAATAAAGATGCTTACAAATGATATCAACAATGATCAAAAAAGGAAAAGAGATAATACAATAGATAGTACAGCTCAAAAGAAAAGATCACATGCCATGAAAACAATCCTCAAACCTAGAACACCCAAGATATCCACCATATTGCAGAAAAGAAAAAAACATGATAGAAAGAGCATGGGGTAGAATCTGAAGGAAATTACAGCATTTCTTAAAAGAAGATAGAATGAGCTTTCCAAAAATATAACGTTTCAAAAAATAGAGATGGGACACAAAAGATATACTCACTGGAGTGAAAAATAGAATGTCCAACTTTGATTGTAAAAATAGGGAATAAAGCTGGATCAAAACCAAAAAATACCTAACCAATGTCTCTGTCTTAGAACCAGCTTTCTGCCACTTCTTCCAAATTGGAAAAAGACTTCTGTATGCTCAAGTTACAACGAAAAATCTATGAGTAGGCCAAAAAGGGACCTAAAGAGGATGTAGGAGTGTTAATGTAGTGCTGACATCATGCTAACATCAGCATATCATTGGCATAAAATTGATGGCTTGGATACTATCGAGGCAAAAAAAATGTTGCCTTGTGTCTGCCATGTCACAGTGCCATGTGGCATTCACATAACAATAAGACTGCATAATGATGATGTGGCATGACCACATGGGAGGTGTTGATGTGGTACCTATGCCATTTGGCATGTGAAGAAGAGAAAAAGTGTCAAAAAATAGTGTTTGGCCATAGGGGCGACTATTGGGCAACACTGCTAGTTGCGCGGTGGCTAGTAGGAGGTCACAATCGATGACATCTTTGTACTCTTTCTAAGGGAAGAAAGCTAGTGTGATGCAAATGGATTTATCGTACTAAGTATGTTGCTAATGGCTTGATTGATAAGCACAAGGCTCATCTTGTTGTGAAGGGTTTTTCACAAGTTGAGGGTATTGACTACATCAAGACATTTTCCCCTGTCACCAAGATGAGCTTTACAAGGATGGCCTATTTTTTAGATGGATGTGAACAGTGTCTTCCTACATGGTGATCTCACTAAGGACATTTACATGGAGCAACCTCTAAGATCTGTGTAGGATTCATTCTTGGTTTGCAGACTTTGACGCTCCTTATATGGTCTCAAATAAGCCCCTCGAGTGTGGTATGAGAAGATGGACTCTTTTCTACTTTCTATAGGCTTCACCTGCTACCATTATGATCCTAAAGTATACATTCAACATCTTGGAGATGAGATCTTGATTCTTGTCCTATATGTTGATAATCTTATCTTCATGGGTAGCTCATCCTCTATGCTTCAAGATGTTAAGCATGCATTGATGGACTAGTTTGAGGTGGCTGATCTTGGTTTGCTACACTATTTTATTGGTCTCCAGATTGTTCAATCCTCTACTAGGATTTCTGTTTATCAACAAAAGTATGCTCTTGACATGCTTGATTGCAAGCCTGCTCCAACACCTTTTCAAGCGGGTGTCACCTTGTCTACTTCCTTCTCTTTGCCTTCAATGGATTCTACTTTGTATTGGTAGTTGGTTGGTAGCTTGTTGTACCTCACACACCCTCATCTTAATCTCTCCTTTGTAGTTTCCCTTGTCTCTCAGTTTTCCCAAGACCCCCATGAGAGTGACTGGCATTTTGCCTGGCATATTTTGAGATACATTAAGGGCATGCTCATATGTGGCATTCATTATACATTAGGGACTCCTCACATTTTTGGCTACACTAACTCAGATTTGGTCGGTGATGGTGATGATTAAAAGTCTAATTCTGGCTTTGTTTTACGTCTTGTCTCTAGTCCTATCACCTAGTTGTGGAAGAAGTAGAATGCTCATGCACTTTCATCTACAGAAGCTAAGTGTAGTGCTTTAGTGCTTGCTAGTCAGGAGATTTTATGGCTTTGGCAGTTGATGACTGAGTTTGGTTTCCCTCCAGATTGTCCCATTATTTTGTGGTGTGATAATTAGAGTGTCATTCACATTTCTCGCAATTGGGTGGAGCATCAGCGTACCAAGCACATTGAGTTGCATATGCACTTCATCCATCAGCTAATTTAGAATGGTCTTATTGCATTGGAGTACATTCCTACAAATGCACAAGTTGTTGACATCTTCACTAAACCTTTTGCATCACCATGATATCTTTAGTTGTGGTCTATGCTTGGGATTACGAAAGTTTTCCTTGGGGTGTCTTGTTGAGGCCTTCCTTCATGTTTTTTTTAGCATGTTTGTACTTACCTCTTTTTGGGGGAGGGTTTTTCCCATGAGGTTTTCCCTCTTTCCTGATTTGTAGAGGTTGCATTTCTTTGCATTTGTACATGGGTACCTAACTTGGCCTAGTTTCTAAGACCCATTCTGCATTTCTTCTTAGCTTTTATAAGCTTAAGTGCATTCCCTTAAGTTGCACTTAAGTCATGGTGTTAGAGTAAATAATAAGGAAATGTAGGGCTTGGAGAAACTCAATAGACTAAGCAAAAATATATTGCAACAATGAAAAATGAAATTGCTATACAATATGATATGAAATTACATTAGGAGAGCCTATTTATAAATGCCTCTAGGAAACTTCTAGAAAAAGCTAGAAAGCACTAGGAGATAAGGTTGACAACTAAGCATACCTACACAAAAGGTGGATTATCCTCCATAAAGGTGAGAAGATAAGTATGACTAGGTAGGAACAAAATCCCATGTTGTCAACAACTCCTAGATGACAACTAATAAATAAATGCATTTATCCTAAGTAAACTTAAGTAAAGTGTAAATAATAATAATTTACTCTAACACCCCCCCTTAAGTGCAACTTAGAGAATGCACTTAAGCTTACAAAAGATAAGATGAAATGCAGAATGGGTCCCAAAAATAAGGCCATGTTAGGTACCCATGTACAAATGCAATGAAATACAATGCAATCTCTGTAAACTATAGAAAAAGGAGAAAACCCAGTGGGAAAAACCCCTCTCTAAAAAGTGATAGCGAAAAACCTAGTGAAGGACTGAAGAAGCCTCAAACTAGAGGAATGTCCTAGGAAATAAGAACAAAGAGAAGATCATGAAGAGCTTCACTAAAGCATGAAGAAGCCACAAACTTTTTCAGAAAGAAACTACTGATCTAAAGAACCTCCAAGAAAATATAAGGCTATGAACAAGGAGTCTCTATATGGTAGATGATCCATCTCACCAAAATGCATAGGTAGCCACATCATCAAGTCTAGACCGTATTGCCATGTGGCAGTCTTATTTTGCCTTGACAGTCTCCAAGCCTTCAATTTTAGGGCCATGAAATGTTGATGTCAAAATGATGTTAGCACTACATCACTACTTTTGCATCCTCTTCAGGTCCCTTTTTGACCTACTTGTGGTTTTTTGGCCATAACTTGAGCATATGGAAGCCTTTTTCTAATCTGAAAGAAGCATCAAAAGCTAGTTTAGAGATGGAAACATTGGTGTAGGTATTTTTTGGTTTTCATGTAATTTTGTTGCCAATTTTCATAGTCAAAGTTAGGTGTTCTACTTTTCACTCCGATAAGCATATCTTGTGCATCCCATCTCTATTTTTTGAAAACATTATATTTTTGGAAAGATGGTTCTATCTACATTTTAGAAATTTTGTAATTTCTTTCAAACTCTGCCCCATGGTCTTTCTATCATGCTTTTTTCTTTCTACAATATGGTGGATATCTTTGGTGTTCCAGGTCTAAGGATCATTTTCATGGAATGGGATCTTTTCTTTTGAGCTATACTATCTATTATATCATCTTTTTTCCCTTTATGATCATTGTTGATATCATTTGTAAGAATATTTATGCCAATGCACTGAGATAAAATACCACTCTTGCATCTCAGGATCCTAAACATTGTTTTGAGACAGATGTACTCACACTATATTATAAAGTGCCATGTGGGGATTAGTTGTTTCTAATTTTGTGCCCTCTTCCTTTGTCAAGTGAGTATCCCTTCCATGAAATTAGCCCCATGACGTGTTAGCAACATGTGCCTTTATAGGTGTTTGTACCTCTTCCTCTCTCTAGCTATTCTTGGTTCTTTGTGCAGAGCTATTTTGGCCCACTTTCTCAGTTGATTGTCCCATCACCCTATCTACATTAAGGGGAGGTTATTTTGTTGTTTCTAATGCTTCCTTGGTTTGATGGTTTGATGGAGTGAGCTATGCATTTAGTATTTGATCCTATATACTAGGCGATTGTAGTGGTTGGCTACATATGCTTTTCAATGAGATGGATCATCTACCATATAGACACTCTTGGTTCGCAATGTTCTATTTCTGTGGAGGTTCTTCAAATCAGTAGTTTCATTCTGACAAATGTTGTGGCTTCTTCATGATTTAGTGATACTCTTCATGATCTTCTATTTGTTCCTATTTTCTAAGACATTGATCTAGTTGGAAGCTTCTTCAGTCCTTCACTAGGTTTTTAGCTATCTCTTTTTAGAGAGGGGTTTTTCCCACTAGTTTCTCTCTTTTTCCTTCAATTTATAGAGATTGCACTGCATTTCTTTACATTGTACTTGGGTACCTAACATGGCCTCGTTATTGAGACCCATTTTGCATTCCATCTTAGGATTTGTGAGCTTAAGTTCATTCTCCTAATTTGCACTTAAGGGGCAGTGTTAGAGTAAATAATTATTATTTACACTTTACTTAGTTTACTTATATTAAATGCATTTATTTATTAGTTATCATATAGGAGTTGTTGACAACATAGAATTTTTTTCCTACCTTGTCATACTTATCCTCTTGTCTACATGGAGGATAATCCACCTTTTGTGGATGTATGCTTAGTTGTCAACCCTATCTCCTAGAGATTCCTAGCTTGTTCTAAAAGCTTCTTATAGGATTTTATAAATAGGTTCTCCTAATGTATTTGCATATCATATTGTATAGAAATATCATTTTTCATTGTTGCAATATATTTTCCCTTAGTCTATTGAGTTTCTCAAAGCCCTACCTTTCCTTCTTTGGTTTCTCTTCAGCAGGTTATTTGCATGCAAGTGGTCTTGGCAAGCCCCACTAGGTTTTCTCCTTTTTCTTCGATTTATAAAGATTGCACCACATTTCTTTGCATTGTATGTGGGTACCTAACTTGGGCTCATTGCGAGGACCCAATTTTCATTTCATCTTAGCTTTTTGTAAGCTTAAGTGCATTCCCCTAAGTTGCACTTAAGGGGGTTTCTAGAGAAAATTATTATTATTTATGCTTTACTTAAGTTTACTTAGGCTAAATGCATTTATTTATTATTTTTCATCAAGGAGTTGTTGACAACATAGGAGTTTGTTCCTACCTTGTCATACTTGTCCTCTCATCTATGTAGAGGATAATCCACCTTTTTGTGGATGTATAATTAGTTGTCAACCTTATCTCCTAGAGCTTTCTAGCTTGTTTTAGAAGCTTCCTAGAGGCCTTTATAAACAGGCTCTCCTAATGTATTTGCATATCATTTTGTTCAACAATTTACATTTTATCTGAAATTGTAAATTGTTGTACAAAATGATATGCAAATACATTAGGAGAGCCTATTTATAAAGGCCTCCAGGAAGCTTCAGGCAAGAAAGCTCTAGGAGACAAAAGTTGACAACTAAGCATATGTCCACAAAAGGTGGATTATCCTCCACATAGAGGAGAGGATAAGTATGAAAAGGTAGGAACAAACTCATGTTTTGTCAGCAACTAGGTATGTACAAGATCATGGTGTAGCAAACTATGGCCTTAAGTGGCAGTGAAAAATTAGCAAATCATGGTTATATCAACTTGACACATAATTTTAAAGTGGTTATGATCTTTATATCAAAAATTTGTAATAAAATAATCTGTAGGAAATTGAAAGTAGTTTCTAAACTACTAGGCCTTATCAGGAGAAAAAAATGATTGATTGGTCAAAAGTTTGGATTTTAATGCAGTACTACAAAAATTTTAGGGCAAAAATAAAAGGTAGGTGTACGTCTGACCACCTTAATCAAAATAAAATGATAATATTATTTTAATATAATTATAGATATAAAAAGTAGACTCATGCCCAGATGTGATGCATATTTTTTGGTATTTTATTCCAAATAAATAATTAAATATGAATTTTCTACCAAAAATTTTTCAAAAAAAAAAACTCCCATGTCTGACCACCTTAACTAATAGAAAATTTTACGAAATTTAATTTTTATATAATTTTTCTTAAACTAGGAAAAGCATAGAATGTGATGCAACTTTTAGATTTAAAAAATGTTATATTGTTTGAAAGTTATAGCTATTTTTCAATTAGTATGTCAATCAGCACTTTACAATAATCTTCATTGATAATTAACTAATAAATACTTATCGAACTCAGAATTTGACAGCAATTATATCGATGGAATTTGGAGAGCGATATTAAAAAACCCTTTTCATTTCATTCAATTTCGATCAAAATAACATTGTCAGATGGCTACCCGAAGTTTGAGTGTCACTAAAACTCTCCGCAAACACATTTTTTGGGTTGACTAGGTAGGCTTGGTAAATACTAGGCCTAATCGAATATCCAATCTCAAATCAAATATACGATATCGCTCGGTATGCTCCCATCCATTTTGGAGAGAAATTTCAAAAGGCAAGCTTTTTTTAATTTTAAATTTTGAGAGAGACAAATTTAAAGGGAAATAAGCATACAACAATAGCTTTAGACAATTTTAGGAAAAATTATATATTTCATGAATATGTGAACAATAATATTATAATTATTATTACATTAAACTAATATCTATGATTATTATTATTAGATATAATATACTTTTAAATATAATATGGTCATATATATTATTATTATTAAATCTATAATCTAGTAACATATATGATTATTATTGTTATATAATTTAATAACATATTATTATTATATTAAAATATACAATATAATATAATTATTGAATATAGTATTGACATGTAATGGGTCGACGGGGGTCATAGGTCACCCAATGACCTCCTTCGACCTATAAGAACAATTCTAATATGTCCCTAGGAGTCCTAGGAACCCTAGGGACATATGTCATCATGTAATGGGTCGAACGGGGTCATACGTCAACCTATGACACCCTTCAACCCATAAGAATGATTCTAATATGTCCCTAGGGGTCCTAAAAAATCAAGGGATAAATGTCATCAAGTAATTGGTCAAAGGGAGTCATAGGTCAACTTATGAACCCCTTTGACCCATAAGAATGATTCTAATATGTCCTTAGGGGTCCTAGGACCCCTAGAGACATATGTCATCATGTAATGGGTCAAAGGGGGTCATAGTTCAATGTACAACACCCTTTGACCAATAAGAATGATTCTAATATGTCCCTAGGGGTCCTAGTACCTCTAGGGACATATGTCGTAATGTAATGAGTCAAAAGGGTTCATAGGTCACCCTATGACACCCTTTGACAGATAAGAATGATTCTAATATGTCCTTAGGGGTCCTAGGACCCCTAGGGACATATGTCCTAATGTAATGGGTTGAAGGGGGTCATAGGTCAACCTATGACCCCCTTAAACCTATAAGAATGATTCTAATATCTCCATAGGGGTCCTAGGACCCCTAGTGACAAATATCATCATGTAATGGGTTGAAGGAGGTCATAGGTCACCCTATGACACCTTTTGACCCATAAGAACGATTCTAATATGTACCTAGGGGTCCTAGGACCCCCAAGGACATATGTCATCATGTAATAGGTCAAAGGGGGTCATAGGTCAACCTATGACCCCGTTTCACCCATAAGAATGATTATAATATGTCCGTAGGGGTCCTAGGACCCCTAGGGACATATGTCGACATCTAATCGATCGAAGGGGGTCATAGGTCACCCTATGACACCCTTTGACCCATAAGAATGATTGTAATATGTCTCTAGGGGTCCTAGGACCCCTAGGGACATATGTTGTCATGTAATGGGTCAAAGGGTGTCATAGGTAAAACTATGACCCCCTTCGAACCATAAGAAGGATTTTAATATGTCCTTAGCGGCCTTAGGACCCCTAGGGACAAATTTCATTATGTAATGAGTCAAAGGAGGTAATAGGTCACCTTATGACCCCCTTTGACCCATAAGAATGATTATAATATGTCCCTAGGGGTGCTAGGACCCCTAGGGATAGATATCATCATGTAATGGGTCAAAGGGGGTCATAGGTTACCCTATAACCCCCTTCGACCCATAAGAATAATTCTAATATGTTCCTAAGGGCCTTAGGACCTCTAGGGATAAATATCATTATGTAATAGGTCAAAGGGGGTCATAACTCACCCTATGACCCCCTTAAACCCAGAAGAATAATTCTAATATGTCCTTAGGGGTCCTAGGACCCCTAGGGACATATGTCATCATGTAATGTGTCGACGGCAATCATAACCCCCTTTGACCCACACAAATGATTCTAATATGTCCCTAGGGGTCCTAGGACCCCTAGGGACATATGTCATTATATAATGGGTCAAAAGGGGTCACAGACTAACCTATGACCCACTTTAACCAATAAGAATGATTCCAATGTGTCCCTAGGGGTCCTAGGACCCATAGGGACAAATGTCATCATGTAATGGATCAAAGGGGGTCATAGGTCACATTATGACCCCTAGGGACATATGTCACCATGTAATAGATCGAAGGGGGTTATAGGTCAACCTATGACCCCCTTCGACCCATAAGAATGGTTCTAATATGTCCCTAGGGGTCCTAGGATTCCTAGAGACATATTTCATCATGTAATGGGTCGAAGGGGGTCATAGCTCAACCTATGAACCCCTTTGCCCCATAAGAATGATTCAAATATGTCCCTGGGGGTCTTAGGACCCGTAGGGACAAATCTTGTGATGTAATGGGTCAAAGGGGGTCATAGGTCACCCTATGACCCCCTTCGACCAATATAAACAATTCTAACCCCCTTCGACCAATATAAACAATTCTAATATGTCCCTAGGGGTCCTATGACCTCTAGGAACATATGTCGTAATGTAATGGGTCGAAGGGGATCATAGGTCAACCTATGACCCCCTTCAAATCATAAGAACAATTGTAATGTCCCTAGGGATCCTAATCCCCGTAAAGACATACATTGTCATGTAATGGGTAAAAATGAAGTCATAGGTAAACCTATGACCCCCTTTGACCCATAAGAATGATTCTAATATGTCCCTAAGTGTCTTAGGACCCCTAGGGACATATGTCATCATGTAATGGGTCAAAGGGGTTCATTGGTCAATCTATCACCCCCTTTCATACATAAGAATGATTTTAATATGTCGCTAGCAGCTCTATATCCCCTAGGGACAAATGTTGTCATGTAATGGGTCAAAGGGGGTCATACGTCAACCGATGACCCCCTTTGACCCATAAGAAAGATTCTAATATGTCCCTAGGAGCCTTAGGAACCCTAGAGATAAATGTCATCATATAATGGGTCGAAGGAGGTCATAGGTCACACTATGACCCTCTTCTACCCATAAGAATGATTCTAATATGTTCCTAGGGGTCCTAGGACCCTTAGGGACAAATGTCATCATGTATTGGGTCGAAGGGGTTCATAGGTCACCCTATGAGCCCCTTCGACCCTAAACAACGATTCTAACATATTCTTAGGGCCCTTAGGACCCCTAGGCACAACTATCATCTTGTAATGTGTCGAAGGGGGACATAGGTCACCCTATGACCCCCTTCGACCCATAAGAATGATTCTAATATGTCCCTAGGGGTCTTAAGACCCCTAGGGACATATGTTGTCATGTAATGGGTCGAACAGGGTCATAGGTGAACCTATGACCCCCTTCGACAGATAAGAAAGATTCTAATATGTCCCTAGCAGTCCTAAGACCCCTAGGGAAATATGTCATCATATAATCGGTCAAAGGAGGTCAAAGGTAAATCTATGAACCCCTTTGACCCATAAGAATGATTCTAATATGTTCCTAGGGGTCGTAGGACCCCTAGGGACATTTTTCATCATGTAATGGGTCAAAGGGGTTCATTGGTCAACCTATGACCCCCTTTGACCCATAAGAATGATTCTAATATGTCGTTAGGGACCCTAGGACCCCTAAAGACATATGTTGGCATGTAATGGGTCAAAAGGGGTCATAGGTCACCCTATGACCCCTTTTGACCCATAAGAATTATTCTAATATGTCCTTCAGAGTCCTAAGATCCTTAGGGATAGATGTCATCATGTAATAGATGGAACAGGTTCATAGGTCAACCTATGACCCACTTTGACCCATAAGAAGAATTCTAATATGTCCCTAGGGGCCTTAGGACCCTTAGGGACAAATGTCATCATGTAACAGGTCGAAGGAGGTCATCGACCCATAAGAATGATTCTAATATCTCCCTAGGGGTCCTAGGATCCCTAGGGACAAATGTCATCATGTAATGGGTCAAAGGGGGTAATAGGTCACCCTATGACCCCCTTCGACCCATAAGAATGATTCTAATATGCTCCTAGGGGCCCTAGGTCCCCTAAGAAAAAATTTTGTCATGTAATAGGTCGAAAGGGGTCATAAGTCAACCTATGACCTGCTTCGATGCATAAAAATGATTCTAATATGTCTGTAGGGGTCTTATGACCCCTGGGACAAATGTCATCATCTAATGGGTTAACGGGGGTCATAGGTCAACCTATAACCCCTTTCGACCCATAAGAAAGATTCTAACATTTGCCTAGGGGTCCTAGGATCTGTAAGGGCATATGTCGTCATGTAATGGGTCGAAGGGGGTCATAACTCAACCAATGAACCCCTTTCACGAATAAGAATGATTCTAATATGTCCCTCGGGGTCCTCGGACCTGTAGGGACAAATGTTGTTATTTAATGGGTTGAAGGGGGTCATAGATCACCCTATCACACCCTTTAACCCATTAGCACGATTCTAATATGTCATCATGTAATGGGTCAAACGGGGTCATAGGTCAACCTTTGAACCCCTTCGACCATTAAGAATGATTATAATATGTCCCTAGGGGTCCTAAGACCCTTAGGGACATATGTCATCATGTAATAGGTTGAAGGGTGTCATAGGTCAACCTATGACCCCCTTCGACCCATAAGAACGATTCTAATATGTCCCTAGGTGTCCTATTTTGTCATGTAATAGGTCAAAGGGGGTCATAGGTCAACTTATGACCCCCCTAAATCCATAAGAATGATTCTAATATGACACTAGGGGTCCTAAGAAACCTGGAGACAAATGTCATCATGTAATGGGTCGAAGGAGGTCATGGGTCAACCTATGACCTACTTCGACCCATAAGAATGATTATAATGTCCCTAGGGGCCTTAGCACCCTTACAGACATATGTCTTCATGGAATAGGTCAACGTATGACCCCCTTTGACCCATAAGAATGATTCTAATATTTCCTTAGGGGTACTAGGACCCCTAGGGACATATGTCATCATGTAATGGGTAGAAGGGGGTCATAGGTCAACCTATGACACCCTTCGACCCATAAGAATGATTCTAATTTGTCCCTAGGGGTCCTAGGACCCCTACGAACAAATGCAATCATGTAGTGTGTCAAAGTGGGTCATAGGTCATAGGTCACCCTATGACCCCCTTTGACCCATAAGAATGATTCTAATATGTCCCTAACTGTCCTAGGACCCTTAGGGATATATGTCATCATGTAGTGGGTCGAAGGGGGTCATAGGTCACCCTATGACACCCTTCGACTCATAATAACGATTCTAATATGTCCCTAGGGGTCCTAAGACCCCTATGGACATATGTCATCATGTAATGGGTCGAAAAGAACCTATGACCCCCTTCAACAAATATTTATGATTCTAATATGTCCCCCTCAAGACATATGTCGTCATGTAATGGGTTGAAGGGGTTCATTAGTCAACCTATGAACTCCATTGACCCATGACAATGATTCTAATATGTGTCTAGGCGCCCTAGTACTCCTAGGGACATATGTCATCATGTAATTAGTCGAAGGGTGTCATAGGTCAACTGATGACCCCGTTCGACACTTAAGAAAGATTCTAATATGTCCCTAGGGGCCTTAGGAGCCCTAGGGACAAATGTCATCATCTAATGGTTCAAAGGGGGTCATAGGTCAACCTATGACCACCTTTGACCCATAAGAATGATTCTAATATGTACCTAGGGGCCTTAGGTCCCTTAGGGACAAATGTCATAATGTAATGGGTCTGACCTATGACCCCCTTTGACCTATAAGAATGATTCTAATATGTCCCTACGGGTCCTATGAACTTTAGAGACACATGTCATCATGTATTGGGTCGAAGGGGATCATAGGTCAACCTATGACCCTCTTCGACCCATAAGAACAATTCTAATATGTCCCTAGGGGAGCTAGCATCCCTACAGACATATGTCATCATGTAATGGGTCGAAGGGGGAAATAACTCACCCTATGAACCCCCTTGACCCATAAGAATGATTCTAATATGTGCTTGGGGGTCCTAGGACCCATAGGGAAAAATGTCATGATGTAATGTGTCAAAGAGGGTCATAGGTCACCCTATGACCCCCTTCAACCCATAAGAATGATTCTAATATGTCGCTAGGGGTCCTATGACCCCTAGGGACATATACCGTAACGTAATGTGTCAAACAGGGTTATAGGTCAAACAATGACCCCCTTTGACCCATAAGAATGATTTTAATATGTCCCTAGAGATCTTTGGACCCCTAGGAACATATGTCATCATGTAGTGAGTCGAAGGGGGTCGTCGGTCAAACTATGACCTCATTCGACCTATTAAAAAGATTATAATATGTCCCTAAGGTCCTTAGGGTCTCTAAGGACAAATGTCATCATGTAATGGGTTGAAGGGGGTCATAGACAAACCTATGACCCCCTTCGAACCACAAGAATGATTCTAGTATGTCCCTAGGGGTCCTAAAAAAACAAGAGAGAAATTTCATCATGTGATGGGTCGAAGGGGGTCATAGGTCACCCTATGACCTAGGTCAACCCATAAGAATGATTCTAATATGTCCATAGGGTTACTAGGAACCCTAGGGACATATTTCCTCATATAATGGGTCGAAGCGGGTCATAGGCAAACCTATGACCCCCTTCGAAGCACAAGAATGATTCTAATATGTCCTTAGGGATTCTAAGAAAACTCTAGAAAATTTTCATCATGTGATGGGTCGAAGGGGGTCATAGGTCACCCTATGACCCAGTTCAACCCATAACAATGATTCTAATATGTTCATAGGGGCCTTAGGACCCCTAGGGACATATGTGATCATGTAATGGGTCGAAGGGGGTCATAAGTCACCCTATGATCACCTTCGACCCATAAGAACAACTCTAATATGTCCCTAGGCATCCTATGACCCCTATGGACAAATATCATCACGTAATGGGTCAAAGGGAATCATAGTTCAACTTATTATTCCCTTCTACCGACAAAAAGGATTCTAATATGTCCCTATGTGTCCTAGGACCTTTAGGGACATATGTCGTCATGTAATGGGTCAAACGTGGTCATAATTCAACCTATGACCCCCTTTGACATATAAGAATGATTCTAATATACCTCTATGGTCCTTCAAACCCCTAGGAACATATGTCATCATGTAATTGGTTGAAGGGGGTCATAGATCACCCTATGACCCCCATTAACCCATAAGAATGATTCTAATATATACTTAGGTATCCTAGGACCCCTAGGGACATTTGTCGTCATGTAATGGGTCAAAGGGGGTGATAGGTCACCCTATGACAACCTTAGACCCATCAGAATAATTTTAATATGTTCCTAGGGGTACTAGGACGCCTAGGGACATATGTCATCATGTAATGGGTAGAACAGGGTCATAGGTTAACCTATCACCCTTCGTGACCAATAAGAATGATTGTAACATGTCTCCAGGGGTCCTAAGAACCCTAGGGACATATGTCATCATGTAATGGGTCGAAGGGGGTCATAGGTCAACCTATAACCCCCTTCGACCCATAACAATGATTCTAATATGTCCCTAAGGGTCCTTGGACCCGTAGGGACATATGTCATCATGTAATGTGTTGAAGGGGTTCCTAGGACCCCTAGGGACATTAGTCGTCAGGTAATGGGTCAAAAGGGGTCATAGATTAACCTAACACCCCCTTTCACCTATAAGAATGATTCTAATATGTCGCTAGGGGCCCTAGGACCCCTAGGGACATATGTCATCATATAATGGGTCAAAGTCGATCAAGGGCACCCTATAACCCCCTTTGACCCATACGAATGATTCTAATATGTCCTTAGGGTTCCTAGGATCCCTAGGGACATATGTCATCATGTAATGGGTCAAACAAGGTCATAAGTCAACCTATGAGCCCCTTTGACCCATAACAACAATTCTAATATGTCCTTATGGGTTCCAAGACCCCTAGGGACATATGTCGTCATGTAAAGGGTTGAAGGAGGTCATAGGTAAACCTATGACCCCCTATAACACATAAGAATGATTCTAATATGTCCCTATGGGTCCTAAGACCCCTAGGGACATATGTTGTCATGTAATGGGTTGAAGGGGTTCATCGATTAATCTATGACCTGGGTTGACCCATAAGAATGATTCTAAAAAGTCTCTAAGGGCGCTAGGATCCCTAAGCACATATGTCATCATATAATGGGTCGAAGGGGGTCATAGGTGAACCAATAACCCCCTTCATTCCATAAGATAGATTCTAATATGTCCTTAGGGGCCTTAGGACCCCTAGGCACAAATGTCATAATGTAAAGGGTTGAAAGGGGCCATAGGTCACCCTATGACCCCCTTCGACCCATAAGAAAGATTATAATATGTCTGTAGCGATCCTAGGACCCCTAGGGTTCTATGTCATCATGTAATGGGTCGAAGGGGTTCATTATTCAACCTATGACCCCCTTTGACCCATAAGAATGATTCTAATATGTCGCTAGGGGATCTAGGACACTTAGGCAGATATGACATCATGTAATGGGTCGAAGCGAGTCATAGGTGAACCGATAAACCCCTTCGACCCATAAGAAATAATCTAATATGTTGGTAGGGGCCTTAGGACCCCTAGCAAAAAATGTTGTCATGTAATGGGTCGGAGGGGCTTCGACCTAGATAAGAATGATTCTAATATGTCTCTAGGGGCCGTAGGATCCCCAAGGACATATGTCATCATGTAATGGGTCGAAAGGGGTCATAAGTCAACCTATGACCACCTTTGACCCATAAGAATAATTCTAATATGTCCCTAAGGGTCCTAGGACACCTAGCAAAAAATATCATCATGTAATAGGTCGCAGGGGGCTCATAGGTCAGTCTACGAAAAAATTTCAAAACATAAAAATGATTCTAATATGTCCCTAGGGGTCATATGTCATCATGTAATGAGTCAAAGGTGGTCATAGGTCACCCTATGACCCCTTTCGACCCATAACAATGATTCTAGTATGTCCCTAAGGATCCTAGGACCCCTAGGGACATATGACATCATGTAATGTGTCGAAAGGAGTCATAGCTCAACCTTTGATCCCCTTCGACCCATAATAATGATTCTAATATGTCCTTAGGGTCCTTAGGACCCTTAGGGAAAAATTTCATCATTTAATGGGTCGAAGGGGGTCACAGGTCACCCTATGACCTCCTTCGACCCATAAAAATGATTCTAATATGTCCCTAGGGGTCTTAGGACACCTACGGACAAATGCCATTATGTATTGGCTCGAAGGGGCACTTGGACCCATAAGAATGATTCTAATATGTCCCTAGGGGCCTTAGTACCCCTAGGGACATATGTCATCATGTAATCGATCGAAGGGGGTCATAGGTCACCCTATGACCCTGTTCGACCCATAAGAATGATTCTAATATGTCCCTAGTGTTCCTAGGATCCCTAGGGACATATGTCATCTTGTAATAGGTCAAACGGCCTATGACCCCCTTCAACCCATAACAATGATTCTAATATGTCCCTAGGGGTCCTAAGATCCCTAGGGACATATGTCATCATGTAATGAGTCGAAGGAGGTCATAGGTAAACCTATGACTCTTTTTTACCCATAAGAATGATTCTGATACATCCCTTATGGTCTTATGACCCCTAAAGACATATGTCATCATGTAATGGTTAGAAAACATTCATTGGTCAACCTATGACCTCCTTTCACCCATAAGAATGATTCTAATATGTCGCTATGGGCCCTAGGACCCTTAAGGACATATGTCATCATGTAATGGGTCGAAAGGGGTCATAGGTGAACCGATAATCCCCTTCGACCCATAAGAAAGATTCTAATATGTCCCTAGGGGCCTTAGGACCCCTATGAACATATGTCATCATGTAATGTGTCGAACAGGGTCATAGGTCAACATATGACCCCCTTCGACCCATAAGAACGACTCTAATATGTTCCTATGGGCCTTAGGAGCACTAGGGACAAATGTCATCATGTAATAGGTCGAAGAGTGTCATAGGTCACCTTATGAACCCATTTTACCTATAAGAACAATTATAATATGTTCTTAGGGGTCCTAAGACACCTAAGGACATATGTCATCATGTAATGGGTCGAAGGGGGTCATAGGTCAACATATGACCCCCTTCGACCAGAAGAATGATTCTAATATGTCCCTAAGGGTCTTAGGACACCTAGGGACAAATGTCATCATGTAATGGGTCGAAGGTGGTCTTAGGTCACCCTATGACCTAGTTCAACCCATAAGCATGACTCTAATGTCCTTAGGGGCCTTAGGAACCCTAGGGAGATATGTCGTCATGTAATGGGTCAAAGGGGGTCATAGGTCAACCTATGACCCCCTTCGACGCATAAAAATAATTTTAATATGTCCCTAAGGGTCTTAGGAACCCTAGGAACAAATGTCATCATGTAGTGGGTCAAAATGGGTCATAGGTCAACCTATGACCCCCTTCGACCCATAAAAATGATTCTAATATGTCCCTAGGTGTCCTAGGACCCCTCAAAACATATGTCGTCATGTAATGGGTCAAACGGGATCATAGGTCAACCTATGACCCCCTTTGACCTATAAGAACGATTCTAATATGTCCTTAGGGTACTTCAGACCCCTAGGGACATATGTCATCATGTAATGGATTGAAGGGGTTCATATGGCACCCTATGACCCCCATCGACCCATAAGAATGATTCTAATATGTCCCTAGGGATCCTAGGACCCCTAGGGACATTTGTCATGATGTAATGGGTCGAATGGGATCATAGGTCACCCTATCACCACCTTCGACCCATCAGAATGATTGTAATATGTCCCTAGGGCTACTAAGATGCCTAGGGAAATATGTCGTCATGTAATGGGCCAAACGGTGTCATACGTCAACCTATGACCCCATTCGACTAATATTTCCCTGGGGTCCTTCAGACCCCCTAGGACATATCTCATCATGTAATGGGTTGAAGCCAATCATAGGTCAACCTATGACCCCCATCGACCCATAAGAACAATTGTAATATGTCCATAGGGTTCCTAGGACCCCTAGGGACATTTTTCGTTATGTAATGGGTCGAAGGGGATCATAGGTCACCCTATGACAACCTTTGACCCATCAAAACTACTGTAATATGTCCCTACGGGTACTAGGACACCTAGGGACATATGTCATCATGTAATGGGTAGAATGGGGCCCTAGGTAAACCTTAGGCCCCCTGTGACCAATAATAATGATTCTAATATGTCCCTAGGGGTCCTAGCACGCATAGGGACATATGTCATCATGTAATGGGTCAAAGGGTGTCATAGGGAAAGCTATGACCAACTTTGACCCCATAACAATGATTCTAATATATCCCTGTGGGTCCTAGGACCCCTAGGGACATATGTCATCATGTAATGGTTCGGAGGGTGTCATAGATCAACCTATGATCCCCTTTAACCTACAAGAATGATTCTAACATATTGTTATGGGTCTTAGGACCCCTAGGGACATATGTCATCATGTAATGGGTCAAAGTCAGTCATAGGTCACCCTATGACCCCTTTCGACCCATAAAAATGATTCTAATATGTCCTTAGCGGTCCTAGGACCCATTGAGACATATGTCATAATGTAATGGATCAAAGGAGGTCATAAATAAACTTATGATACCCTTTAACCCATAAGAATGATTCTAATATGTCATGATGGGTCCTAAGACCCCTAGGGACATATGTCATCTTGTAATGGATCGAAGGGGTTCATTGGTCAATCTATGACCTGCTTTGAACCATAAGAATGATTCTATTATGTCTCTAGGGGCCCTAGGACCCCTAAGGAGATATGTCATCATGTAATGGGTCAGAGGGTGTCATATGTGAATCGATAACCCCCTTCGACCCATAAGAAAGATTCTAATATGTCCCTAGGGGCCTTAGGAACCCTAGGGACAAATGTCATCATGTAATGAGTCGAAAGGGGTCATAGGTCAGCATATGACCCCCTTCGACCCATTAGAAAGATTCTGATATGTCCCTAGTGGTTTGAAGACACCTAGGGACATATGTCATCGTGCAATAGGTCGAAGGGGTTCATTGGTCAACCTATGACCCCCTTTCACCCATAAGAATGATTCTAATATGTCGCTAGGGGCCCTAGAACCCCTAGGGACATATTTTATCATTTAATGTGTCGATTAGGGTCATAGGTCATCATATGACCCTCTTCGTCCCATAAGAATGATTTTAATACGTCGCTTGGGGCCTTAGGACCCCTAAGGAAAAATGTCCTCATGTAATGGGTCGAAGGGGGTCATAGGTCACCCTATGAACCCATTCGACCCATAAGAACAATTCTAATATGTCCCTAAGGGTCCTATGACCCCTAACGACATATTTCATCATGTAATGGGTTAAAGGGGGTCATAGGTCAACCTATGATGCCATTCGATCACAAGAATGATTCTAATATGTCACTAGGGGTCCTAGGACACCTAGGGACAAATGTCATCATGTAATTGGTCGAAAGGAGCTCTATGACCCAGTTCAATCAATAAGAATGATTCTAATATGTCTGTAGGGGCCTTAGGACCCCTAGGGACATATGTCGTCATGTAATGGGTTGAAGGGGGCCATGGGTCAACCTATGACCCCCTTAAACCCATAAAAATGATTCTAATATGTAGGGGGTCATAAGGTGACCTATGACCTCCTTCAACCCATAAGAATGATTCTAATATGTCCTTAGTGATCCTAGGAACCCTAGGGACAAATATCATCATGTAATGGGTTGAAGGGGGCCATGGGTCAACCTATGACCCCCTTAAACCCATAAAAATGATTCTAATATGTCCTTAGGTCTCCTAGGACCCCTAGGGACATATATCATAATGTAATGGGTCGAACGAGGTCATAGGTCAACCTATGACCCCCTTTGAGCTATAAGAATGATTCTAATATGTCCTTAGGGGTCCAAGGACCCCTAGGGACATTTTTCGTCATGTAATGGGTCGAAGAGGGTCATAGGTCACCCTGTGACCACCTTCGACCAATCAGAATGACTGTAATATGTTTCTAGGGGCATTAGGTCCGCTACAGAAAAATGTCGTCATGTAATGGGTCGAAGGCAGTCATCAGTCACCCTATGAGCTCCTTTGATGTAAAAAAAAGATTCTAATATGTCCCTAAGGGTCTTATGGCCCCTAGGGACAAATATCGTCATTGAATGGGTCAAAGGGGGACATAGGTCAACCTATGACCCATTTCGACCCATAAGAACGAATCTAATTTATCCCTAGGGGTCCTAGGATCTTTAGGGACATATTTCATCATGTAATGGGTCGAAGGGGGTCATAGCTCAACCTATGAACCCCTTTCACCCATAAGAACAATTCTAATATGTCCTTGGGTGTCCTAGCACCCGTAGGGACAAATGTCATGATCTAATGAGTTGAAGGGGGTCATAGGAAAACCTTTGACCCCATTTGACCAATAATAAAGATTCTAATATGTCCCTAGGGTTCCTAGGACCCCTAGGCACATATGTCATCATGTAATGGGTCGAAGGGGTTCATAAGCCAACCTATGACCCCCTTCGACCCATAAGAACCATTCTAATATGTTCCTAGAGGTGCTAGGATCCCTAGGGACATATGAAATCATGTAATGGATCGAAGTTAGTCATAGGGAACCCTATGACCTCCTTTGACCTATAACAATAATTTTAATATATCCCTAGAGGTCCTAGAATCCCTAAGGACATATGTTGTCATGTAATGTGTCGAACAGGGTGATAGGTCAACCTATGGCCCCCTTCGATCCATAACAACAATTTTAATATGGCCCTAGGGGTCCTAGGACCCCTACAGACATATGTCATCATGTAATGGGTCGAAGGAGATTATAAGTAAACCTATGATCCCCTTTGACCCATAAGAAAGATTCTTATATGTCCCTATGGGTCTTAGGACCACTAGGGATATATGTTGTCATGTAATAGGTCAAAGGGGTTCATTGGTCAATTAATGACCCGCTTTGACCCATAAGAATGATTCTAAAAAATCTCTAGGGTCCCTTGGACACCTAACCACATATGTCATCATGTAATGCATTGAAGGGGGCCATTTCTGAACCAATAACCCCCTTCGAAAAATAAGAAAGAGTCTAATATGTCCCTAGGGGCCTTAGGACCCCTCAGCACAAATGTCTTAATGTAATAGTTTGAAGGGGGCCATAGTTCTCCCTATGACCCCCTTTGACCCATAACAAAGATTCAAATATGTCCCTAGCGGTCCTAGGACCCTTAGTGATATATGTCATCATGTAATGGGTCAAAGGGGTTCATTAGCCAACCGATAACCCCCTTCAACCCATAAAAAAAAATCTAATATGTCCCTAGGGGCCTTAGGTCCCCTAGGGACAAATGTCATCATGTAATCAATTGAAGTGAATCATAGGTTACCCTATGACCCCCTTCGACCCATAAGAACAATTCTAATATGTTGCTAGGGTCCTTACAACCCCTAAGAGAATATGTCATCATGTAATGGGTCAGAGGGGCTTCGACCCATAATAATGATTCTAATATGTCCCTAGAGGTCCTAGGAACCCTAGGGACATATGTCATCATGTAATGGGTCGAAGGGGGTCATAGGTCAACCTATGATCGCCATCGACCCATAAGAATGATTTTAATATGTCCCTAGGGGTCATAGGACACATAGCAAAAAATATCGTCACGTAATGGGTCAAAGGGCACCATAGGTCAAACTATGGCCCACTTCGACCCATAATAATGATTGTAATATGTCCCTAGGGGCAATATGTCATTATGTACTGGGTCAAAGGTGGTCATAGGTCACCCTATGACCCCCTTTGACCCATAAGAAAGATTCTAATATGTCCCTAAGGATCCTAGGAACCCTAGGGACATATATCATCATGTAATGGGTCGAAGGGGGTAATAGGTCAACCTATGACCTCATTCGACCCATAATAACGATTCTAACATGTCCCTAGGGTCCTTAAGACCCTTAGGAAAAAATGTCATCATGTAATGAGTCGAAGGGGATAAAAGGTCACCCTATGAGCCCATTCAACCCATAAAAAATGATTCTAATATGTCCCTAGGGGTCCTAGGACACCTACGGACAAATGTCATTATGTAATGGGTCAAAGGGGCACTTCGACACATAAGAATGATTCAAATATGTCCCTAGGGGTCCTAGGACCCCTAGGGACATATATTGTCATGTAATGGATCGAAAGGGGTCATAGGTCACCCTATGACCCCCTTCGATCCATAAGAACGATTCTAATATGTCCCTAGGGCTTCTAGGATCCCTATGGACATATGTTTTCATGTAATGGGTTGAAGGGGTTCATTTGTAACCCTATGACCCCCTTTGATCCATAAGAATGATTCTAATACATCTCTTAGGGCCCTAGGACCCTTAGGGACATATGTCATCATGTAATGGGTCGAAGGGGGTCATAGGTGAACTAATAATCTTTTTCAACCCATAAGAAAAATTATAATATGTCCCTAGGGGCCTTAGGACCCGTAGGGACAAATGTCATCATGTAATGGGTCGAAGAGGTTTATTGGTCAGCCTATGACCCCCTTTCAACTATAAGAATGATTCTAATATGTCGCTAGGGGCCCTAGGACCCCTAGGGACATATGTCATCATGTAATGTGTCAAACAGGGTCATAGGTCAACATATGACCCCTTTGACCCATAAGAATGATTCTAGTATATCCCTAGGGGCCTTAGGTCCCCTAAGGAAATATGTCATCAAGTAATGGGTCGAAGGGGGTCATAGGTCACCCTATAAACCCATTCGACGCCATAAGATTAATTCTAATATCTCCTTAGGGGTCATAGGACCCTTAAGGACATATGTCATCATGTAATGGGTCGAAGGGAGTCATAGGTCAACCTATGAACCCCTTCGACCACACGAACGATTCTAATATGTCCTTAGGCATCCTAGGACACCTAAGACAAATGTCATCATGTAATGAGTTGAAGGTGGTCATAGGTCACCCTATGACCTAGTTTGACCCATAAGAATGATTCTAATATGTCCCTAGGGGTCTTAGGACCCCTAGGGACATATGTCATGTAATAGGTCAAAGGGGGTCATTTTTCACCCTATAACCCCCTTTGACTCATTAGAACGATTCTAATATGTCTTTAGGGGTCCTAGGAAGCCTAGGGACAAATGTCATCATTTAATGGGTCAGAGGGGATCATAGGTACAACCTATGACCCCCTTCGACCCGTAAAAATGATTCTAATATGTCTAGCAGTGTCCTACGACCCCTAGGGATATATATCATCATGTAATAGTTTCAATGGGGTCATAGGCCAACCTATGACCATCTTCAACTTATAAGAACGATTCTAATATGTCTGTAGGATCTTTCAGACCCCTAGGGCCATATGTCATCATGTAATAGATTGAACGAGGTTATAAGGTAGCCTATGACCCCCATCGACCCATAAGAATGATTCTAATATGTCCCTATGGGTCCTAGGACCCCCAAGAAAATTTTTCATCATGCAATAGGTAGAAAGGGGTCATAGGTCACCCTGTCACCACCTTTGACCCATTAGAATGACTATAATATATCTCTAGGGGTACTAGGATGCCTAGGAACATAGGTCATCATGTAATGGGTCAAACAGGCTCATAGGTCAACCTATGATCCCATTCGACCTATCAGAATGATTCTAATATGTCCTTGGGGTCTTTCAGACCCCTAGGGACATATGTCATCATGTAATGGGTTGAAGATGGTCATAAGTCACCCTATGACCCCCATCAACCGATAAGAATGATTCTAATATGTCCCTAGGGGTCCTAGGACCCCTAGGGACATTTGTCATCATGTAATGGGTCAAAGGGGGTCATAGGATACCCTATGTCCTCCTTCGACCCATCAAAATGACAATAATATGTCCCTAAGGGTCCTAGCACCCATAGGGACATATGTCGTCATGTAATGGGTCGAAGGGGGTCAAAGGTAAATCAATGACCAACTTTGACCCATAAGAATGATTCTAATATGTCTCTAAAGGTAATTCTAATATATTTCATCATGTAATGTGTCAAACAGGGTCATAGGTAAACATACGACCACCTTCAACCCATAAGAACAATTCTAATATGTCTCGAGGGGCCTTAGGACCCGTAGAAACAAGTGTCATCATGTAATGTGTCAAAGGGGGTCATAGGTCACCATATGAACCTATTCGACCCATAAGAATGATTCTAATCTGTCTCTAGGGGTCTTAGGACCCCTACGGACATATGTCATCATGTAATGGGTGTAAGGGGATCATAGGTCAACCTATGACTCCCTTCGACCACAAGAATGATTGTAACATACCCCTAGGGATCCTAGGACACCTAGGGACAAATGTCATCATGCAATGGGTCGAAGGGACCTATGACCCAGTTAGACCCATAAGAATTATTCTAATATGTCCCTAAATGCCTTAGGACCCCTAGGGACATATGTTATCATGTAATGGGTCGAAGGGGTCATAGGTCACCCTATGACCCCCTTCAACCCATATGAACGATATTAATATGTCCCTATGGGTCCTAAGAACCTTAGGGACAAATGTCATCATGTAATTGGACGAAGGGGGTCATAGGTCAACCTATGACCCCCTTTGACCCATAAGAATGATTCTAATATGTATTTAGGTCTCCTAGGAACCCTAGGGATATATATCATCATGTAATGGGCAGAACGGGGTCATAGGTCAACCTATGACCCACTTCGACTTATAAGAATTATTCTAATATGTCCCTAGGGTCCTTTAGACCCCTAGGGACATATGTCATCATGTAATGGGTTGAAGGGGGTCATAGGTCACCCTATGACCACCTTCAACCCATCAAAATGACTGTAATATGTCTCTAAGGGTACTAGGAAACCTAGGGACATATGTCATCAATTAATAGGTCAAATAGGGTCATAGCTCAACCTATCACCACATTCGACCTATCAGAACGATTCTAATACGTCTGTAGGGTCCTTCAGACCCATAGGGACATATGTCATCATGTAATGGGTTCAAGATGGTCATCGACCCATAAGAAACACTGTAATATGTCTCTAGGGGTACTAGGATGCTTGAAGACATATGTCATCATGTAATGGGTCAAACGGGGTCATAGGTTAACCTATGTCCCCTTGCGACCAATATGAACAATTCTTATATGACCCTACGGGTTCTATGACCCATAGAGATATATGTCATCATGTAATGGGTTGAAGGGCGTCATAGGTAAAGCTATGACAACTGTTGACCCATAAGAATAATTCTAATATGTCCTTATGGGTCCTAGGAACCCTAGGGACATATGTCATCATGTAATGGGTCAAAGGGGGGTCATAGATAAACCTATGACTCCCTTTGACCTATAAGAATGATTCTAATATGTCCCTACGGGCCCTAGGACCCCTAGGGACATATGTCATCATGTAATGGGTCAAAGTCGGTCATAGGTCACCCTATGTCCCCCTTTGACTCATAAGAATGATTCTAATATGTTTCTAGGGGTCCTAGTATCCTTAGGGATGTATGTCGTCATGTAATGGGTCGATCGACCCATTTGAACGATTCTAATATCTCCCTAGGGGTCCTAGGACCCCTAGGGACATATGTTATCATGTAATGGGTGAAATGAGGTCATAGGTAAACCTATGACCACCTTTGACCCATAAGAATGATTCTAATATGTCCTTATAGGTCTTAATACCCCTAAGGACATATGTCTTCATGTAATAGGTTGAAAGGGTTCATTGGTCAATCTATGACTTGTTTTGATCCATAAGAATGATTCAATTATGTCTTTAGGGGCCCTAGGACTCCTAATGACATATGTCATCATGTAATTGGTCGAAGGGGGTCATATGTGAATCGATAACCCCCTTCGACCCATAAGAAATATTCTAATATGTCTCTAGGGGACTTAGGACCCCTAGGGACAAATGGTGTCGTGTAATGGGCCGAAAGGACTCATAGGTCACACTATGACCCCCTTCGATCCAAAAGAAAGATTCTAATATGTCCTTAGTGATCCTAGGACCCCTAGGAACATATATCATCATGTAATGCCTCGAAGGGGTTCATTAGTCAAACTATGACCCACTTTGACCCATAAGAGTGATTCTAATATGTCACTAGGGACCATAGGACCCCTAGGGACATATGTCGTTATGTAATGGGTTAAAGGGGGTCATAGGTGAACCAATATTCTCATTCAATCCATAAGAAAGATTTTAATATGTCCTAAGGCAGCATAGGACCCCTAGGGGAAAATGTCATCATGTAATGGGTCGAAGGGGGTCATAGGGTAACATATGACCCCATTTGACCCATAAGAACGATTCTAATCTGTTCCATGGTGTCCTAGGACCCTTAGGGAAAAAAAAATTTATGTACTAGGTCGAAGGGGGTCGTAGGTCGCCCTATGACGCCCTTCGGCCCATAAGAATGAGTCTAATATGTTCCTATGGGCATTAGGACTCTTAGCAAAAAATGTCATCATGTAATGGGTCGAAGGGCCTTCGACTGATAAGAATGATTCTAATATGTCCCTAGGGGTCCTAGGACCCCTAGGGACATATGTCGTAATGTTATGGGTCGAAGGGGATCATAGGTCAACCTATGGCCACCTTCAAACCAAAAAAACTATTCTAATATGTCCCTAGGGGTCTAAGGACACCTAGCGAAAAATGTCATCATGTAATGAGTCGAAGGAGGTCATAGGTCACCCTATGGCCCACCTTGACCCATAAGAATTATTTTAAAATGTCCCTAGGGGCCATATGCCATCATGTAATGGGTCGAAGGTTGTCATAGGTCACACTATTACTCGCTTCGACACATAAGAACGATTCTAATATTTCTCCAGGCGTCTTAGGACACTTCAGGGCATATGTCATCATGTAATGGGTCAAACGGGGTCACAGGTCACCCTTTGACAACTTTACATCGATAAAAATAATTCTAATATGTCCCTAGGGGTCATAGGACACCTACGGACAAATGTTAGTTTGTAATGGATCGAATGGGCACTTCGACCCATAAGAATGATTCTAATATGTTCCTAGGGGCATTAGGACCCCTAGAGACATATATGATCATGTAATAGGTCGAAGAGGGTCATAGGTCACCCTATGACCTAGTTTGACCCATAAGAATGATTCTAATATGTCCTTAGGGGCCTTAAGAGCTGTAGGGATATATGTTGACATGTAATTGGTCGAATAGGGTCATAGGTCACCCTATGACACTATTCGACCCATAAGAATGATTCTAATATGGCTCTAGGTGTCCTAGGATGGCTACGGAAAAATTTCATCATGTAATGGGTTGAAGGGAGTCATAGGTAAACCTATGACCCACTTCTACGCATAAAAATGATTCTAATTTTTTTCTAAGTGTCCTAGGACCCCTAGGGACATATGTCGTCATGTAATGGGTTGAACAAGGTCATAGGTCAACCTATTACCCCCTTCAACCCATAAAAATAATTCTAATATGTCTCTAAGGGTCCTAGGACCCCTAGGGACATATGTTATCATAGCTCACCCTGTGAGCTCCTTCGACCCATAAGAATGATTCTAATATATCCATCGGGGTCCTAGGATCCCTAGGGATAGATGTCATCATATAATGGGTTCAACGGGTTTATAGGTCAACCTATTACCCCTTTTGACCCATAAGAATGATTCGAATATGTCCTTAGGAGACCCAGGATCTCTAAGAAATATGTTTTCATGTAATGGGTTGAATGGGGTCATAGCTCAACCTATGAACCCTTTTGACCAATAACAACATTTCTAATATGTCCTTGGGGATCCTAGGACACGTAGGGAAAAATTTTGTGATCTAATGGGTCGAAGGGGGTCATAGGCCACCCTATGACACCCTTTGACCCATAAGAATGATTCTAATATGTTCGTAAGGGTCCTTGGACACCTACAGACATATGTCATCATGTAATGGGTCGAACGAAGTCATAGGTCAACCTATGACCCCCTTCAACACTTAAGAATGATTCTAATTATGTTCCTAGGGGTCCTAGGATTCCTAAGGACATATATCATCATGTAATGGGTTGAAAGTTGTTATAGGTCAACCTATGACCCCCTTTGACCCATAAGAATGATTCTAATATATCCTTAGGGGTTCTAGGACCCTTAGGGACATATTTTGTCATGTAATAGGTCAAAGGGGGTCATAGGTCAACCTATCACCCACTTCGACCCATAAGAATGATTATAATATGTCCCTAGGGGCTTTACCACCCCTAGGGACATATGTCATCATGTAATGGGTTGAAGGGGGTCATAGGTCACCCTATGACCACCTTCGACCTATCAGAATGACTGTAATATGTCTCTAAGGGTACTAGGAAACCTAGGGAAATATGTCATCAATTAATAGGTCAAATGGGGTCATAGGTCAACCTATGACCCCATTCGACCTATCAGAATGATTCTAATACGTCCCTAGGGTCCTTCAGACCCATAAGGACATATGTCATCATGTAATGGGTTGAAGATGGTCATCGACATATAAGAAACATTGTAATATGTCTCTAGGGGTACTAGGATGCTTAAAGACATATGTCATCATGTAATGAGTCAAACAGGGTCATAGGTTAACCTATGTCCCCTTGCGACCAATATGAACAATTCTAATATGTCTTTGGGGGTCCTAGGACATGTAGGGAAAAATGTTGTGATCTAATGGGTCGAAACAGTTCATAGGTCACCCTATGACACCCTTTGACCTATAAGAATGATTCTAATACGTTCCTAAGGGTCCTTGGACACCTACGAACATATGTCATCATGTAATTGATCGAACGAGGTCATAGGTCAACCTATGACCCCCTTCGACCCTTAAGAACGAATCTAATTATGTTCCTAGGGGTACTAGGATCCCTAAGGATATATATCATCATGTAATGGGTTGAAAGATGTTATAGGTCAACCTATGACCCCCTTTGACCCATAAGAATGATTCTAATATATCCCTAGAGGTTCTAAGACCCCTAAGAATATATCTTATCATGTAATAGGTCAAAAGGGGTCATAGGTCAACCTATCACCCACTTCGACCCATAAGAATGATTATAATATGTCCCTAGGGGCCTTACCACCCCTAGGGACATATGTCATCATGTAATGGGTTGAAGGGGGTCATAGGTCACCCTATGACCACCTTCGACCCATCAGAATGACTGTAATATGTCTCTAAGGGTACTAGGAAACCTAGGGACATATGTCATCAATTAATAGGTTGAACGGGGTCATAGGTCAACCTATGACGACATTCGACCTATTAGAACGATTCTAATATGTCCCTAGGATCCTTCAGACCCATAGAGACATATGTCATCATGTAATGGGTTGTAGACGGTCATCAACCCATAAGAAACACTGTAATATGTCTCTAGGGGTACTAGGATGCTTAAAGACATATGTCATCATGTAATTGGTCGAACGGGGTCATAGGTTAACCTATGTCCCCTTGCGACCAATATGAACAATTCTAATATGACCCTACAGGTTTTATGACCCATAGGGATATATGTCATCATGTAATGGGTTGAAGGGGGTCATAAGTAATGCTATGACCAACATTGACCCATAAGAATTGTTGGGACTAAAAATTGCATGCTTCATTTTTAGTCACATTTTGAAAATTTTGGAAAATCATGTCCTAAAGTGACTTTTATGCATGTGGTCAGTTGGTAGCTTGAGGCCTAGATGGTGTTTGAGTGGCTTAACACCTTTCATTTGACATATGCATATGATCCACAATGTTATTTTGCCATCCCGAATCATTCTGTGAAATCCCATTTTGAGCTAGTGTCAAAATTTGCAATTCTACCAAGTGTCAAATAGCGATCAGAGGCCTAGTTTGCATCTGAATATCTTTTACCCAGGACTGTGTCATGACTAGTCACTTTGGGGATGTTTAGTGTGTATAACAAAGAACCTATGTTTCAATTTTCAAGTCTTTTCAAATCCGTTTGACTAGGTTTTGCACCCCTCAAAGTTGGTCATTTACTGTTTTGTGCATTTAACTAGTTGATCACAATTCTGGGAAGCCCTGTTCGACCAATCATATCTTTGACCCAGTTGACCCAAATGAAAAAATCCTTTTTGCATTGTGTTCTAGGGGTAAGACACTTCAAATGTTCCAATTTTGAGATCATGTCGAATCCATTTGATCAGTTTGCTAACATGATCAAAAACCCAGTTTGCATTGTTTTGTTACGGCTAAGGTATCCAGATTGATCCGTACCCCTGTTCGGCATGTTATAACTTTGATCGTGTGATTGGCTAGCCTAAATGGATTGTACCATTGTGTTGTGTCCTAGGAATCCTTGAAGTATGCCAGTTCTTAAGTCATGATGAATCCATTTGCATACTTTCTTATGTCCGTACATTTTCCAAAAATCACTTTTTGACACATTTGCCAGTTAAAATTTCCAAGTGCCTGTTTTCGGAAATTCGCCAAATGTGCCCTTTGATTCTTCATGAGCCCAAAACATGGAATTATATTCTCTTCAATGCAAAGAACTTATATCCTAGTTTTCAAAACCCCAAGTGATCAATAACCCAATTTATAATGCCGAACCCGAGCCCAGTTTATGTTTTTTAACATTGTTTGCCTGCAGAGTAATTGAAGTATGGATGTTCGGCAATTAAAATCTCTTGACTGGGAATCCATCATGGGTTGAAAATTTGCAGTGTGATAGAGTATGCAGGATTGAACACTCATGCCGATTTTCGTGGCTTGGTAACTTGATTGGATCAAGTTTTAATTACAACCGGCAGGCCTCCAGACACTAATTCACAATTTGTATAATTGATTAAAAGTGAGTTTAAAATAATGAATTGATGATCATTATGCATATGATTCAATCTTATGACAAAGTAAATGGTGGAAATGGTTTCTTAAAAGAAAAATACAAGGAGCATGTGAAGATTCAAGAAAGAGAGAATTTGGAAAGTGTTCCATTAAAGAGGTTTAGAGGATCACAATATGATGTTGATTTGCTGGCAATTTCAAAAGATAGTATTAATCAAGAAATTTCCACATCAATTAAAATCCACGAGCACAATGAAGCTTTTTGTTGTGAGTTTGCACATTGAATTAAGGAAAAGATTGCATAAAGGTTGCTCTCTCCCACATTGTAGTCTCAATTTGAAAGTTGCAGCTGAGAGGTAGTTTTCAACATAGAAGATGTGCTCCATGTCTGGAGAAAACAAAGAGGACAACAGCAAACATCCACAGAGGAAGAAGCATCCATGTTTTTTAGAGAAATGAACAAATTTGTTGGTGAAACAAAGCTCAAGGTAGCATGTGATTCACGTTTTTGCAGCAAGCAATCAATAAAAGACCATATGTGCATAAAAAAGGAAGCAAAGAACCCCCATTTTTCAAGCCCATGGCTTCTCTAAAGGTGCAACCACGTTTTTGAAGGGAGTAGCAGCATTTTAAATGACCATGTGCATAAGAAATGACCATTACAATGAAAAGTCTGTAGATTCATAGCAAAAACGACCAGCAAGATGGAGTTTCATGTTTGGAATAAGAAAACTCATGCATTTAGCAATCACAGCAAACACAAAGAGCAAGAACCATTGAAGAACATTATCCCACATTGAGCAAGTGGGAAGTATTTTTAGTCTTTATATGCTTTTGCACCCAAACATATAGTGTCAACAAGACAAAGCATTTTGAAAAGGCAAGGTAGGTGCACGTGGGTCCCAGTCAGCTAGAAGGAGTGAAGTAAATTTTGAAAGAAAATGCATGCCCAAATGATGACATCAGCAGCTTATAGGCAGCCGAAAAAGTCAAAAATTCGGCAGGTCGCTATGTCGCTTGCCGAAAAATCTTGAAAAATCCAGCTAGCGACATAGCGAGGTCGCCGAAAAACTCAGGAATCCGGCAAGAGTCAACAGCCAATCAGAAAGTGACACGTGGCATTGGTCAAACCTGGAGTTGACCCGAAATTAAAGAGGCTAGAAAAAATAAAATGATTTTAAAATTTTCATTTTAAAATTATTTTGCCAAGAAACTGACATGGACTTCTTTTTTTTTTTTTAAATAAAGTTTGAACTTCTGATATAGTTTTAACTTTTGAAAGTTCATATATTTGTGAAATATTGTCATAGAGACATAAACAGAGGCCTAATTTTCAAACGGCCATATCTGGGGAAATTTTTAACCGAATTAGGCACTCCAATATACCGTTGGAACCGGGAGAACCTGAACTTTCCAAATCTAGAGTTTGTTTTTGCACAGGTGCTTCTTGGTTCAAGTTATAGGACAATTTGTGAAATCAAAGGCATTGGCGACAGAACAGGCTGAGTTCTTCAGTGATAATTAAGATTGGTTAGAGGATGGTTTTAGGGGTTAGTTGCAATCTTAAGGTGAAGAAAATCAATTTGAGGTTGTTTCCTTGGCTTCTTGAAATCACATTGTAACTAATTTTTCACTTCTTACCGTGAATGCATCAAGAATCAGTTGCATCTTTTCAGATATTTTGATGCCTTTGAGAGGTATAATGATGAAGATTTGATCTGCTAGTTGATAGAGAGAGGGAAGAAAGAGGTTTTTTAGTTATAGAGGATTGGATTTCAAGTGGACACCTGGCAATTGCATATCAGATCCGGGAATTCATTTCTTGCTATATCTTTCTTTCTTTCTTCACTTTTTAGGGGTTCCAGTTTTTGGGAAGAAAAAGTTTATTGTTGTGATACCATTGGGGATTCCAGTTTTTGCACTGTGAGACCATTGGTTCCAGTATTTTGACATGTTTCCATGACTGTGACACCATTTTCTTTAGCAGAACTCTCATGTGAACAGCATTGTAGAGATAATATAGATAGTTCTGAGATATTAGGTTGTTTCATGTTTTAATTTTATGCATCTGAATGTATAGTTTCAAGGAAAGGAATACATATGAGCAACAATTTCACTAGTTTTGTTTTGGTTCTTGTCTCCTGTCTCAGCAATCTGTAAGTCTTATGTGGTTTTGGAACAAAGATTTGAGACCCATTTGCATCCCTTTCAGGTTGTATGTTTGATGTATTTTGCTGTTGGACCAAAGGGCTAAGTAAATGCTCAATATGTTTAAACAAGGTTACTGGTTGTTTGAGAAGGATATTTTGTGAGAATGAGACCTAAATGAACACTGATGTCTGAATCACAAGGTGGTTGGATAGATCTGATGTCTGGGTATATGAGATACGCCCTGATGTCACAGATGTATGTTTTGAATTCATGGAATTGCCCAATGGAGTATGCACTGATTAGTTATAGGATCACTGGTTATACTGTTGCATTTTTGAAGTTTTGTTGAATCAACATCTTTAATCAAATGAATTTCCCTTTCATGTTGAAGAGCTCTAAACAGAATGCCCTCACTCAGCTTATGAATTTCATTGTTTTGCATCTAGCTACTGCAGATATACGTTATTTCATAAGTTATTAGGAGAAATAAGGGTTTCTATCTGCTTTGCATTAGATTCAGTGTATGCTTTGACAACTGGTACCATATAAAGAATCTATAGGTCCACCCGCCTAGGTTTTGCAGAGCCTGAAGTGCAAAAGGAGTATAGCCTTATAGTTGGCCTGGTGTCTGAATGGATGTGTTGATAATGGGAGTTAGCTGCCCCTAGATGCATCTTGTTCTCATTAGGGTAATTGGAAATAGGTAACATTTTCAAACACCAACAAGAATAATTCTAATATTTCCCTATAGGTCCTAGGAAAACTAGGGACATATGTCATCATGTAATGGGTCGAAGGGGGTCATAGATCAACCTATGACTCCCTTTGACCTATAAGAATTATTCTAATATGTCCCTACGGGCCCTAGGACCCCTAGGGACATATGTCATCATGTAATGGGTCAAATTCTATCATAGGTCACCCTATGTCCCCCTTTGACTCATAAGAATGATTCTAATATGTTCCTAGGGGTCCTAGGAACCTTTAGAATGTATGTCCTCATCTAATGGGTCGATCAGCCCATTTCAACGATTCTAATATGTCCCTAAGGGTCTTGGGACCCCTAGGGACATATGTCATCATGTAATGGGTGAAATGAGGTCATAGGTAAACCTATGACCACCTTTGACCCATAAGAATGATTCTAATATGTCCTTATAGGTCTTAATGCCCCTAAAGACATATGTCTTCATGTAATGGGTTGAAAGGGTTGATTGGTCAATCTATGACTTGCTTTGATCCATAAGAATGATTCAATTATGTCTTTAGGGGCCCTAGGACCCATAAGGACATATCTCGTCATGTAATTGGTCGAAGGGGGTCATATGTGAATCGATAACCCCCTCCAACCCATAAGAAATGTTCTAATATGTCTCTAGGGAACTTAGGACCCCTAGGGGCAAATGGTGTCATGTAATGGGTTGAAAGGAGTCATAGGTCACACTATGACCCGCTTTGATCCATAAGAAAGATTCTAATATGTCCTTAGTGGTCTTAGGACCCCTAGGAACATATATCATCATGTAATGCATCGAAGGGGTTCATTAGTCAAACTATGACCCACTTTGACCCATAAGAGTGATTCTAATATGTCACTAGGGACCATAGGACCCCTAGGGACATATATCGTCATCTAATGGGTTGAAGGGGGTCATAGGTGAACCAATATTCCTATTCAATCCATAAGAAAGATTCTAATATGTCTTTAGGCGGCACAGGACCCCTAGGGGCAAATGTCATCATGTAATGGGTCGAAGGGGGTCATAGGGTAACCTATGACCCCATTTGACTCGTAAGAATGATTCTAATATGTCCCATGGTGTCCTAGGACCCTAAGGGAAAAAAAAATTATGTACTAGGTCGAAGGGGGTCGTAGGTCAACCTATGACCCCCTTCGACCCATAAGAATGAGTCTAATATGTTCCTAAGGGCGTTAGGACTCCTAGCGAAAAATATCATCATGTAATGGGTCGAAGTGGCTTCGACCCATAAGAATTATTCTAATATGTCCCTAGAGGTCGTAGGACCCCTAGGGACATATGTCGTAATGTTATGGGTCGAAGGAGATCATAGGTCAACCTATGGCCACCTTCAAACAAAAAAAATCTATTCTAATATGTCCCTAGGGGTCTAAGGACACCTAGCAAAAAATGTCGTCATGTAATGAGTCGAAGGGGGTGATAGGTCACCCTATGGCCCACCTTGACCCATAAGAATTATTTTGAAATGTCCCTAGGGGCCATATGTCGTCATGTAATGTGTCGAAGGTTGTCATAGGTCACCCTATTATTCCCTTCAACCCATTAGAACGATTCTAATATTTCCCTAGGGGTCCTAGGACCCTTAGGGGCATATGTCATCATGTAATGGGTCGAACGGGGTCAAAGGTCACCCTTTGACAACTTTCTACCGATAAGAACAATTCTAATATGTCCTTAGGGGTCACATGACACCTACGGAACAATGTCATTTTATAATGGGTCGAACGGGCACTTCGACCCATAAGAATGATTCTAATATCTTCCTAGGGGCATTAGGACCCCTAGAGACACATGTTATCATGTAATAGGTCGAAGAGGGTCATAGGTCACCCTATGACCTAGTTTGACCCATAAGAATGATTCTAATATGTCCTTCGGGGCCTTAAGTAGCTCTAGAGATATATGTTGTCATGTAATTGGTCGAATAGGGTCATAGGTCACCCTATGACCCTATTCGACCCATAAGAATGATTCTAATATGGCCCTAGAGGTCTTAGGACCCCTACGGACAAATGTCATCATGTAATTGGTCGAAGGGAGTCATAGGTAAACCTATGATCCCCTTTTACGAAGAAAAATGATTCTAATATGTCCCTAGGTGTCCTAGGACCCCTAGGGACATATGTCATCATGTAATGGGTTGAACGAGTTCATAGGTCAACCTATTACCCCCTTCAACCCATAAGAAATATTCTAATATGTCTCTAAGGGTCCTAGGACCCCTAGGGACATATGTTATCATAGCTCACCCTGTGAGCTCCTTCAACCGATAAGAATGATTCTAATATGTCCATCGGGGTCCTAGGATCCCTAGGGATAGATGTGATCATGTAATGGGTTCAACGGATATATAGGTCAACCTATTACCCCTTTTGACCCATAAGAATGATTCTAATATGTCCTTAAGGGACCTAGGATCCCTAAGAAATATGTTGTCATGTAATGGGTGGAAGGGGGTCATAGCTAAACCTATGAACCCCTTTGACCCATAACAACATTTTTAATATGTCCTTGGGGGTCCTAGGACACGTAGGGAAAAATGTTGTGATCTAATGGGTCGAAGGGGGTCATAGGTCACCCTATGATACCTTTTGACCCATAAGAATGATTCTAATATGTTCATAAGGGTCCTTGGACACCTAGGGACATATGTCATTGTGTAATGGGTCGAACGGGGTGATAGGTCAACCTATGACCCCCATCGACCCTTAAGAATGATTTTAATTATGTTCCTAGGGGTCCTAGGATCCCTAAGGACATATATCATCATGTAATGGGTTGAAAGGTGTTATATATCAACCTATGACCCCTTTTGACCCATAAGAATGATTCTAATATATCCCTAGGGGTTCTAGGACCCCTAGAGACATATTTTGTCATGTAATAGGTTGAAAGGAGTCATAGGTCAATCTATCACCCACTTCGACCCATAAGAATGATTATAATATGTCCTTAGGGGCCTTACCACCCCTAGGGACATATGTCATCATGAAATGGGTTGAAGGGGGTCATAGGTCACCCTATGACCACCTTCGTTAATATGTCTCTAAGGTTACTAGGAAACCCAGGGACATATGTCATCAATTAATAGGTCGAACAGAGTCATAGGTCAACCTATGACCACATTCAACCTATTAGAATGATTCTAATATGTCCCTAGGGTCCTTCAAACCCATAGAGACATATGTCATCATGTAATGGGTTGAAGATGGTCATCGACCCATACGAAGCACTGTAATATGTCTCTAGGGGTACTAGGATGCTTAAAGATATATGTCATCATGTAATGGGTCGAACGGAGTCATAGGTTAACCTATGTCCCCTTGCGACCAATATGAACAATTCTAATATGACCCTACGGGTTCTATGACCCATAGGGATATATGTCATCATGTAATGGGTGGAAGGGGGTCCTAGGTAAAGCTATGACCAACATTGGCCTATAAGAATAATTCTAATATGTCCCTATGGGTCCTAGGAACCCTAGGGACATATGTCTTCATGTAATGGGTCGAAGGGGGTCATAGATCAACCTATGACTCCCTTTGACCTATAAGAATGATTCTAATATGTCCCTATGGGCCCTAGGACCCCTAGGCACATATGTCATCATGTAATGGGTCAATGTCGGTCATAGGTCACCCTATGTCCCCCTTTGACTCATAAGAATGATTCTAATATGTTCCTAGGGGTCCTAGGAACCTTAAAAATGTATGTCATCATCTAATGGGTTGATCGGCCCATTTCAATGATTCTAATATGTCCCTAAGTGTCTTGGGACCCCTAGGGACATATGTCATCATGTAATGGGTGAAATGAGGTCATAGGTAAACCTATGACCACCTTTGACCCATAAGAATGATTCTAATATGTCCCTATAGGTCTTAATACCCCTAAGGACATATGTCTTCATGTAATGGGTTGAAAGGGTTCATTGGTCAATCTATGACTTGCTTTGATCCATAAGAATGATTCAATTATGTCTTTAGGGGCCCTAGGACCCATAAGGACATATCTCGTCATGTAATTGGTCGAAGGGGGTCATATATGAATCGATAACCCCGTTTGACCCATAAGAAATGTTCTAATATGTCTCTAGGGAACTTAGGACCCCTAGGGGCAAATGGTGTCATGTAATGGGTTGAAAGGAGTCATAGGTCACACTATGACCTTCTTTGATCCATAAGAAAGATTCTAATATGTCCTTAGCGGTCCTAGGACCCCTAGGAACATATATCATCATGTAATGCCTCGAAGGGGTTCATTAGTCAAACTATGACCCACTTTGACCCATAAGAGTGATTCTAATATGTCACTAGGGACCATAGGACCCCTAGGGACATATATCGTCATGTAATGGGTTGAAGGGGGTCATAGGTGAACTAATATTCATATTCAATCCATAAGAAAGATTCTAATATTTCTTTAGGTGGCACAGGACCCCTAGGGGCAAATGTCATCATGTAATGGGTCGAAGGGGGTCATAGGGTAACCTATGACCCCATTTGACTCGTAAGAACGATTCTAATATGTCGCATGGTGTCCTAGGACCCTTAGGGAAAAGAAAATTATGTACTAGGTCGAAGGGGGTTGTAGGTCAACCTATGACCCCCTTCGACCCATAAGAATGAGTCTAATATGTTCCTAGGGGCATTAGGACTCCTAGCGAAAAATGTCGTCATGTAATGGGTCGAAGTGGCTTCGACCCATAAGAATGATTATAATATGTCCCTAGAGGTCGTAGGACCCCTAGGGACATATGTCGTAATGTTATGGGTCGAAGGAGATCATAGGTCAACCTATGGCCACCTTCAAATCAAAAAAACTATTCTAATATGTCCCTAGGGGTCTAAGGACACCTAGCAAAAAATGTCGTCATGTAATGAGTCGAAGGGGGTGATAGGTCACCCTATGGCCCACCTTGACCCATAAGAATTATTTTGAAATGTCCCTATGGGCCATATGTCGTCATGTAATGTGTCGAAGTTTGTCATAGGTCACCCTATTATTCCATTAAACCCATTAGAACGATTCTAATATTTTCCTAGGGGTCCTAGGACCCTTAGGGGCATATGTCATCATGTAATGGGTCGAACGGGGTCAAAGGTCACCCTTTGACAACTTTCTACCGATAAGAACAATTCTAATATGTCCTTAGGGGTCACATGACACCTACGGAACAATGTCATTTTGTAATGGGTCGAACGGGCACTTCGACCCATAAGAATGATTCTAATATGTTCCTAGGGGCATTAGGACCCCTAGAGACACATGTTATCATGTAATAGGTCGAAGAGGGTCATAGGTCACCCTATGACCTAGTTTGACCCATAAGAATGATTCTAATATGTCCTTCGGGGCCTTAAGTAGCTCTAGAAATATATGTTGTCATGTAATTGGTCGAATAGGGTCATAGGTCACCCTATGACCCTATTCGACCGATAAGAATGATTCTAATATGGCCTTAGGGGTCCTAGGACCCCTACAGACAAATGTCATCATGTAATGGGTCGAAGGAAGTCATAGGTAAACCTATGACCCCCTTTTACGCATAAAAATGATTCTAATATGTCCCTAGGTGTCCTAGGACCCCTAGGGACATATGTCATCATGTAATGTGTTGAACGAGTTCATAGGTGAACCTATTACTCGCTTTAACCCATAAGAATGATTCTAATATGTCTCTAAGGGTCCTAGGACCCCTAGGGACATATGTTATCATAGCTCACCTTGTGAGCTCCTTCAACCGATAAGAATGATTCTAATATGTCCATCGGGGTCCTAGGATCCCTAGGGATAGATGTGATCATGTAATGGGTTCAACGGATATATAGGTCAACCTATTACCCCTTTTGACCCATAAGAATAATTCTAATATGTCCTTAAGGGACCTAGGATCCCTAAGAAATATGTTGTCATGTAATGGGTGGAAGGGGGTCATAGGTCACCCTATGACAACATTTATAATATGTCCTTGAGGGTCCTAGGACACGTAGGGAGAAATGTTGTGATCTAATGGGTCGAAGGGGGTCATAGGTCACCCTATGACACCTTTTGACCCATAAGAATGATTCTAATATGTTCTCAAGGGTCCTTGGACACCTAGGGACATATGTCATTGTGTAATGGGTCGAACGGGGTGATAGGTCAACCTATGACCCCCATCGACCCTTAAGAATGATTCTAATTATGTTCCTAGGGGTCCTAGGATCCCTAAGGACATATATCATCATGTAATGGGTTGAAAGGTGTTATAGGTCAACCTATGACCCCCTTTGACCCATAAGAATGATTCTAATATATCCCTAGGGGTTCTAGGACCCCTAGGGACATATTTTGTCATGTAATAGGTTGAAAGGAGTCATAGGTCAATCTATCACCCACTTCGACCCATAAGAATGATTATAATATGTCCTTAAGGGCCTTACCACCCCTAGGGACATATGTCATCATGAAATGGGTTGAAGGGGGTCATAGGTCACCCTATGACTACCTTCGTTAATATGTCTCTTAGGTTACTAGGAAAACCAGGGACATATGTCATCAATTAATAAGTCGAACGGAGTCATAGGTCAACCTATGACCACATTCAACCTATCAGAACGATTCTAATACGTCCCTAGGGTCCTTCAAACCCATAGAGACATATGTCATCATGTAATGGGTTGAAGATGGTCATCGACCCATACGAAACACTGTAATATGTCTCTAGGGGTACTAGGATGCTTAAAGACATATGTCATCATGTAATGGGTCGAACGGGGTCATAGGTTAACCTATGTCCCCTTGCGACCAATATGAACAATTCTAATATGACCCTACGGGTTCTATGACCCATAGGGATATATGTCATCATGGAATGGGTTGAAGGGGGTCCTACGTAAAGCTATGACCAACATTGGCCCATAAGAATAATTCTAATATGTCCCTATGGGTCCTAGGAACCCTAGGGACATATGTCATCATGTAATGGGTCGAAGGGGGTCATAGATCAACCTATGACTCCCTTTGACCTATAAGAATGATTCTTATATGTCCCTAAGGGCCCTAGGACACTTAGGGAGATATGTTATCATGTAATGGGTCAAATTTGGTCATAGGTCACCCTATGTCCCCCTTTGACTCTAATGATTCTAGTATGTTCCTAGGGGTCTTAGGATCTTTAGGGATGTATGTCGTCATGTAATCGGTCGATTGACCCATTTCAACCATTCTAATATGTCCTTAGGGGTCATAGGACCCCTAGGGACATATGTCATCATGTAATGGGTGAAATGAGGTCATAGGTAAACCTATGACCACCTTTGACCCATAAGAATGATTCTAATATGTCCTTATAGGTCTTAATACCCCTAAGGACATATGTCTTCATGTAATGGGTTGAAAGGTTTCATTGGTCAGTCTATGACTTGCTTTGATCCATAAGAATGATTCAATTATGTCTCTAGGGGCCCTAGGACCCCTAAGGACATATGTCATCATGTAATTGGTCAAAGGGGGTCATATGTGAATCGATAACACCCTTCGACCCATAAGAAATATTCTAATGTCTCTAGGGGACTTAGGACCCTTAGGGACAAATGGCATCATGTAATGGGTCGAAAGGAGTCATAGGTCACACTATGACCCCCTTTGATCCATAAGAAAGATTCTAATATGTCCTTAGCGGTCCTAGGACCCCTAGGAACATATATCATCATGTAATGTGTCAAAAGGGTTCATTAGTCAAACTCTGACCCACTTTGACCCATAAGAGTGATTCTAATATGTCACTAGGGACCATAGGACCCCTAGGGACATATGTCATCATGTAATGGGTTGACGGGGGTCATAGGTGAACCAATATTCCCATTCAATCCATAAGAAAGATTCTAATATGTTCCTAGGTGGCATAGGACCCCTAGGGGCAAATGTCATCATGTAATGAGTTGAAGGGGGTCATAGGGTAACCTATGACCCCATTTGACCCATAAGAAGTGTTCTAATATGTCCCATGGTATCCTAGGACCTTTAGGGAAAAAAAAATTTATGTACTAGGTTGAAGGGGGTCGTAGGTCACCCTATGACCCCCTTTAACCCATAAGAATGAGTCTAATATGTTCCTAGGGGCGTTAGGACTTCTAGCGAAAAATGTCGTCATGTAATGGGTCGAAGGAGCTTCGAACCATAAGAATGATTTTAATATGTCCCTAAGGGTCCTAGGACCCCTAGGGACATACGTCGTAATGTTATGGGTCGAATGGAATCATAGGTCAGCCTATGGCCACCTTCAAACCAAAAAAACTATTCTAATATGTCCCTAGGGGTGTAAGGACACCTAGCAAAAAATGTCGTCATGTAATGAGTCGAAGGGGGTCATAGGTCACCCTATGGCCCACCTTGACCCATAAGAATTATTTTAAAATGTCCCTAGGGGCCATATGTTTTCATGTAATGTGTTGAAGGTTTTCATAGGTCACCCTATTACTCCCTTCGACCCATAAGAACGATTCTAATATTTTCCTAGGGGTCCTAGGACCCTTAGGGGCATATGTCATCATGTAATGGGTCGAATGGGGTCAAAGGTCACCCTTTGGAAACTTTTGACTAATAAGAACAATTCTAATATGTTCCTAGGGGTCATAGGACACCTACGAACAAATGTCATTTTGTAATGGGTCGAACGAGCACTTCAACCCATAAGAATGATTCTAACATGTTCCTAGGGGCATTTGAACCCCTAGAGACATATGTGATCATGTAATAGGTCGAAGAGGGTCATAGGTCATAGGCCTAGTTTGACCCATAAGAATTATTCTAATATGTCCTTAGGGGCCTTAAGAGCTCTAGGGATATATGTTGTCATGTAATTGGTCGAATAGGGTCATGAGTCACCCTATGACCCTATTCGACCCATAAGAATGATTCTAATATGGCCCTAGGGGTCCTAGATCCCCTACGGACAAATGTCATCATGTAATGGGTCGAAGGGAGTCATAGGTAAACCTATGACCCCCTTCTACGCATAAAAATGATGCTAATATGTCCCTAGGTGTCCTAGGACCCATAGGGACATATGTCGTCATGTAATAGGTTGAACGAGGTCATAGGTCAACCTAGTACCCCCTTTAACCCATAAGAATGATTCTAATATGTCTCTAAGGGTCCTAGGACCTTTAGGGACATATGTTATCATAGCTCACCCTGTGAGCTCCTTTGACCCATAAGAATGATTCTAATAAGTCCATCGGGGTCCTAGGATCCCTAGGGATAGATATCATCATGTAATGTTTTCAACATGTTTATAGGTCAACCTATTACCCCTTTTGACCCATAAGAATGATTTTAATATGTCCTTAGGGGACTTAGGATCCCTAAGAAATATATTGTCATGTAATGGGTCGAAGGGGGTCATAGCTCAACCTATGAACCCCTTTGACCCATAACAACATTTCTAATATGTGCTTGGGGGTCCTAGGACACATAGGGAAACATGTTGTGATCTAATGGGTCGAAGGGGGTAATAGGTCACCCTATGATGCCCTTTGACCCATAAGAATGATTTTAATATGTTCCTAAGGGTCCTTGGACACCTAGGGACATATGTCATCATGTAATGGGTTGAACGGGGTCATAGGTCAACCTATGACCCCCTTTCACTGTTAAGAACAAATCTAATTATGTTAATAGGGGTCTTAGTATCCCTAAGGACATATATCATAATGTAATGGGTTGAAAGGTGTTATAGGTCAACCTATGACCCCATTTGACCCATAAGAATGATTCTAATATATCCTTAGGGGTTCTAGAACCCCTAGGGACATATTTTGTCATGTAATAGGTCGAAGGGGGTCATATGTCAACCTATCACCCACTTCGACCCATAAGAATGATTATAATATGTCCTTAGGGGCATTACCACCCTTAGGGACATATGTCCTCATGTAATACGTCGACCTATGACCCCTTTCGATTGATAAGAATGATTCTAATATGTCCCTAAGGGTCCTAGGACCCCTAGGAACATATGTCATCATGTAATGGGTCAAAGGGGGTCATAGCTCAACCTATGACCCCCTTCAACCAATAAGAATGATTCTAATATGTCCCTAGGTGTCCTAGGACCCCTAGGGACAAATGTCATCATGTAATGGGTGACCTATGACCCCCTTCAACCCATAAGAATGATTCTAAAATGTTCTTAGGTGACCTAGGACCCCTAAAGACATATATCATCATGTACTAAGTCGAAAGGGGTTATAGGTCACCCTATGACCCCTTTCAGCCCATAAGAATGATTCTAATATATCCCTAGGGGTTCTACGACCCCTATGGACATAGGTCTTCATGTAATGGGTCAAACGGGGTCATAGGTCAACCTATGACCCCCTTTGAGAGATAAGATCATTTCTAATATGTCCCTAACAGTCCTAGGACCCCTAGAAAAATATGTCACCATGTAATTGGTCGAAAGAGGTCTTAGGTAAACTTATGACCCGCTTTGACCCATAAGAATGATTCTAATATGTGCCTAGGGGTCTTACGACCCCTAAGGATATATATCATCATGCAATGGTTCGAAGCAATTCATTTGTCAATATATGACCCCCTTTGACCCATGAGAATAATTCTATTATGTGTCAAGGCACTCTAGGACTCCTAAGGGCATATGTCATCATGTAATGGCTCGAAGGAGGTCAAAGGTCAACTGGTGACCCTGTTCAACCCTTAAAAAAGATTCTAGTATGTCCCTAGGGGCCTTAGGACCCCTAGGATCAAATGTCATCATGTAATGGGTTGAAGGGGGTGATAGGACCTTCGACCTATAAGAACAATTGTAATATGTTCCTAGGGCACTTAGGTCCTCTAAGGACAAATGTCATCATGTAATGGGTCTTAACTATGAAACCGTTTGACCCATAAATATGATTCTAATATGTCCTTAGGGGTCCTATTACCCCTAGGGACATATGTCATCATGTAATGGTTCGAAAGGGGTCATAGGTCAACCTATGAACCCCTTTGACCCATAAGAAAGATTCTAATATGTCCCGAGGGGTGCTAGGATCCCTAGGGACATATGCCATCATGTAATGCATTGAAGGTTGTCATAGGTCAGCCTATGACCCCTTTCGACCCATAAGAACGAATCTAATATGTGTCTAAACATCCTATGAACCCTAGGAAGATATGTCATAATGTAATGGGCCGAATGGGGTCAAAGGTAAACCTATGACCCCATTTGACCCATTAGAATGATTCTAATATACCCCTAATGGTCCTAGGACCCCTAGGGACATATGTCATCATGTAATGGGTCGAAGAGGTTCATTTGTCAAACTCTGACCCCATTCAACCCATACGAATGATTCTCATATGTCCCTAGGGTCTTCATGCCCCCTAGGGACATATGTCATCATGTAATGGGTCGAAGGGGGTCATACTAAAACCAATGACCCCCTTCAACCCAAAAGAATGAGTCTAATATGTCCCTAGGCATCCTAGGACACCTAGGGACAAATGTCATCATATAATGGGTCGAAGGGGATCATAGGTCACCATATGACCTAGTTCAACCCATAAGAATGATTCTAATATGTCCCTAGGGGCCTCAGGACCCTTAGGAAAATATGTCATCATGTAATAGGTTGAAGGTTGTTGTAGGTAACCCTATGACCCCCTTCGACCCATTAAATGAGGACATATGTCCCTAGGGGTGTTAGGACCCCTAGGGACATATGTCCTCATTTAATGGGTCGAAGGGGGTCATAGGTCAACCTATGACCCAATTCAATTGATGAGAACGATTCTAATATGTCCGTAGGGTTCCTAGGATCCATAGGGACATATGTCATCATGTAATGGGTTTAACGGGGTCATAGGTGAATTGATCACCCCCTTTGACCCATAAGAAAGATTCTAATATGTCCCTAGGGGCCTTAGGACCCCTAGGGACATATGTCATCATGTAATGGGTTGAGCGGGGTCATAGGTCACCCTACGACCCTGTTTGACCCATAAAAATGATTCTAATATGTCCCTATGGGTCCTAGAACCCTTGGGGACATATGTCATCATGTAATGGGTCGAAGGGGGTCAAAAGTCAACCTATGACCCCTTTGAACCCATAACCATGATTCTAAAATGTCCCTAGGGTTCCTAGGACCCGTAGGGACATATTTCATCATGTAATGGGTCGAAAGGGGTTATAGGTCAACCTATGACCCCCTTCGACCTATAAGAATGATTCTAATATGGCTCTAGGTGTCCCAGGACCCTTAGGGACATTTTTCATCATGTAATGGGTCGAAAGGGGTCATAGGTCACCCTATGATCCCCTTCAACCCATCAGAACAATTGTGATATGTCCCTAGGGGTACCGGGATGCCTAGGGACATATGTCATCATGTAATGGGTGAAACAGAGTCGTAGGTCAACTTAGGACCCCCTGCGACCCATAAGACCCATAAGAATGATTCTAATATGTCCTTAGGGGTCCTAGAACCCCTAAGAACATATGTCATCATGTAATACGCCGAAGGGGGTCATAGGTCAACCTATGACCCCCTTCAACACATAACAACGATTCTAATATGTGCCTAGGGTTCCTAGGACCCGTAGGGATATATGTCATCATGTAATTGGTCGAAGGGGGTCATATGTCAACCTACTACCGACTTTGACACATAAGAATGATTCTAATATGTCCCTAGCTATAGTAGGACCCTTGGGACATATGTCATCATGTAATGGGTCAAAGACCAACAAAATTGATTATAATATGTTGCAAGGGACCCTAGGACCCCTAGAGACATATGTCTTCATGTAATGGGTCGAAGGGGGTTATAGCTCACCTTGTGAGCTACTTCAACTCATAAGAATGATTCTAATATGTCGATCAGGGTCCTAGGATCCCTAGGGATAGATGTCATCATGTAATGAGTTCAACGGGTTTATAAGTCAAACTATTATTCCTTTTGACCCATAATAATGATTCTAATATGTCCTTAGGGGTCCTAGGATCCCTAGGACATATGTTGTGATGTAATGGGTCAAAGGGGGTCATAGCTCAACCTATGATCCCCTTTGACCCATAACAACAATTATAATATGCCCTTTAGGGTCTTAGGACACTTAGGAAAAAATTTTGTGATCTAATGGGTCGAATGGGGTCATAGGTCACCCTATGACACCCTTGGACCTTATAAGAATGATTCTAATATGTTTCTAAAGGTCCTTGGACACTTTGAGGCATATTCCATCATGTAATGGGTCGAACTGGGTCATAGGTCAACCTATGACCCCCTTCGACCCATAAGAACCATTCTAATTATTTATCTAGGGGTCTTAGGATCCCTAAAGACATATGTCATCATGTAATTGGTTGGAAGGTGTTATAGGTGAAACTATGACCCCCTTTGACCCATAAGAATGATTCTAATATGTCCCTAGGGGTCCTAGGACCCCTAGGGACATATTTTGTCATGTAATAAGTCAAAGAGGGTCATAAGTCAACCTATCACCCACCTCGACCCATAAGAATGATTATTATATGTCCCTAGGGACTTTACCACCCATAGGGACATATGTCCTCATGTAATAGGTCGACCTATGACCCCCTTCGATCGATAAGAACGATTCTAATATGTACCTAGGGGTCCTACGACCCCTAGGGATATATGTCATCATGTAATGGGTCAAAGGGGGTCATAGGTCAACTTATGACCCCCTTCGACCCATAAGAACAATTCTAATATGTCCCTAGGTGTCCTAGGACCCCTAGGGACAAATTTCATCATATAATGGGTTGAAGCGGGTCATAGGTCACCTTATGACCCCCTTCGACCCGTAAGAACAATTCTAAAATGTTCCTAGGTGACTTAGGACCCCTAGGGACATATGTCATCATGTACTGGTTCGAAGGGAGTTATAGGTCACCTTATGACCCTCTTTGGCCCATAAGAATGATTCTAGTATATCCGTAGGGGTTCTACGACCCCTATGGACATAGGTCATGTAATGGGTCGAACGGAGTCATAGGTCAACCTATGACCCCCCTTCGAGAGATTAGATCATTTTTAATATGTCCCTAAGGGTCCTAGGACCCTTAGGAAAATATGTCACCATGTAATGGGTCGAAGGAGGTCTTAGGGAAATCTATGACCCCCTTTGACCCATAAGAACAATTCTAATATGTCCCTAGGGGTCTTAGGACCCCTAGGGACATATATCATCATCTAAAGGGTCAAAGTGGTTCATTGGTCAACATATGACCCCCTTTGACCCATGAGAATGATTCTATTATATGCCAAGGCACCCTAGGACTCCTAGGGACATATGTCAGCATGTAATGGGTCGAAGGGGGTCATAGGTCAACCGATGACCCCGTTCAACCCTTAAGAAAGATTCTAATATGTCCCTAGGGGCCTGAGGACCCTTAGGGAGAAATGTCATCATGTAATGTGTCAAAGGTGGTCATAGGACGTTCGACCCATAAGAATGATTCTAATATGTTCCTAGGGGCCTTAGGTCCCCTAGGGACAAATGTCGTCATGTAATGGGTCTTAACTATGACCCCCTTCGACCCATAAGAATAATTTTAATATGTCCCTAGGGGTCCTATGTCCCCTAGGGACATATGTTGTTATTTAATGGGTTGAAGGGGGTTATAGGTCAACCTATGAACCCCTTAGAACCATAAGAAAGATTCTAATATGTCCCTAGGGGTGCTAGGATCCCTAGGGACATATGCCATCATGTAATGCATTGAAGGTTGTCATAGTTCAGCCTATGACCCCCTTCGACCCATAAAAATGATTCTAATATGTCCTTAAAGGTCCTATGACCCCTAGGAAAATATTTCGTAATGTAATGGGCTGAACGGGGTCATAGGTAAACCTATGACCCCCTTTGACCCATAAGAATGATTCTTATATATCCCTAATGGTTCTTGGACCCCTAGGGACATATGTCATCATGTAGTGGGTCGAAGGGGGTCATTGGTCAAACTCTGACCCCATTCAACCCATAAGAATGATTCTCATATGTCCCTAGGGTCTTTATGGCACCTAGGGACATATGTCATCATGTAATGGGTCAAAGGGGGTCATAGTAAAATCTATGAGTCCCTTCAACCCACAAGAATGATTCTAATATGTCCCTAGGCATTCTAGGACACTTAGGGACAAATGTCATCATGTAATGGGTTAGAAGGAGTCATAAGTCACCCTATGACCTAGTTTGACCCATAAGAATGATTCTAATATGTCCCTAGAGGCCTTAGGACCCCTACGAATAGATGTCATCATGTAATGGGTCAAAGGGGGTCATAGGTCACCGTATGACCCCCTTTGACCCATAAGAATGCTTCTAATATTTCCCTAGGGGTCCTATGACCCCTAGCGACATATGTCGTCATGTTATGGGTTGAAGGGGGTCATAGGTCAAGCTATGACCCCCTTCGACCCATAAGAACAATTCTAATATGTCCCTAGGGGTCCTATGACACCTACAGATAAATGTCATCATCTAATGGGTCGAAGGGTGTCATAAGACAACCTATGACACCCTTCAACCCATAAGAATGATTCTAATATGTCCCTAGGGGTCCTAGGACCCCTAGGGACATATGTAATCATCTAATGGGTCGAAGGGGGTTATAAGTCAACCTATGACCCCTTTCGACCCATAAGAATGATTCTAATATGTCCCTAGGGGTCCTAGGACACCTCGAAAAAAATTTCATCATTTAATGGGTTGAAAGGGGTCATAAGTCACCCTATGACCCACTTCGACCCATAAGAGTGATTCTAATATGTCCCTAGGGGCCTTAGGATCCCTAAGGACATATGTCGTCATGTAGTGGGTTGAAGAGGGACATTGGTGACCCTATGTTCCCCTTTGACCCATAAGAATGATTATAATTTGTGCATAGGGGTCTTAGGACCCCTAGGGAGAAATGTCTTCTTGTAATGGGTTGAACGGGGTCATAGGTCATCGTATTACCCCCTTCGACTCACGAGAACTATTCTAATATGTCCTTTGGGGTCCTAGTACCTAAAGGAACATATGTCATAATGTAATGGGTCGAAAGGACCTATGACCCACTTTGACCCATAAGGACTATTCTAATATGTCCCTAGGGGTCCTAGGAACCGTAGGGACATATGTCTTTATGTAATGGGTCAAAGGAGGTCATAGGTAAACCTATGACCCCCTTTAACTCATAAAAATGAGTCTAAAAATTTTCGGACATATGTCATCATGTAATGGTTCAAAGGGGTTCATTGGTCAACTTATGACCTCCTTTGACCATTAAGAATGATTTTAATGTCCCTAGGGGCCCTAGGACCCTTAGGGACATATGGCATTAAGTAATGGGTAGAATCGGGTAATCAGTCAGCTGATGACCCCCTTCGACCCATAAGAAAGATTCCAATGTATCCCTAGGGGCCTTAGGACCCCTAGGGACATATGTCATGATGTAATGGGTTGAGCGGGGTCATAGGTCAGCCTAAGACCCCCTTTGACCCATAAAAATGATTTTAATATGTCCCTATGGGTCCTAGGACCCCTAGGGACATATGTTGTCAACCCATAAAAATGATTCTAAAATGTCCCTATGGTTCCTAGGACCCGTAGAGACATATGTCCTCATGTAATGGGTCGAAGGGGGTTATAGGTTAACCTATGACCCCCTTCGACCTATGAGAACGATTCTAATATTCCTCTAGGTGTCCTAGAACCCTTAGGAATATTTTTCATCATGTAATGGGTCGAAAGGGGTCATAGGTCACCCTACGATCCCCTTCGACTCGTCAGAACAATTGTAATATGTCCCTAAGGGTACTAGGATGTCTAGGGACATATGTCATCATGTAATGGGTTAAACGGGGTCGTAGGTCAACCTAGGACCCCCTACGACCCATAAGAATGATTCTAATATGTTCCTAGGGGTCCTAAGAACTGTAGGGACATATGTCTTCATGTAATGGGTCAAAGGAGGTCATAGGTAAACCTATGACCCCCATTGACCCATAAGAATGAGTCTAAATTTTTTTCCACATATGTCGTCATGTAATAGTTCAAAAGGGTTCATTGGTCAACTTATGACCTCCTTTTACCATTAAGAATGATTCTAATATGTCACTAGGGGCCCTAGGATCCTTAGGGACATATGGCATCAAGTAATGGGTAGAATCAGGTAATCGATCAATAGATGACCCCCTTTGACCCATAAAAAATATGCTAATATGTCCCTAGGGACCTTAGGAATCCTAAGGACAAATGTCATCATGTAAAGGGTCGAAGAGGGTCATAGGTCACCCTATGACCCCCTTCGACCCTAAAGAACGATTCTAATATGTTCCTAGGAGCCCAAGGACAACGAGGGACAAGTGTCATCATGTAATGAGTGGAAAGGGGTCATAGGTCACCCTATGATCCCCTTTGACCCATAAGAACAATTCTAATATGTAAATAAGGGTCCTAAGACCCCTAGGGACATATGTCATCATGTAATGGGTTGAACGAGTTTTTAGGTCAACCTATGACCCCTTTCGACAGATAAGAATGATTCTAATATGTCCCTTGAGAACCTAGGAACCCTAGGGAAATATGTCATGATGTAATAGGTCAAAGGCGGTCATAGTTTAACTTATGAACTCCTTTGAGCCATAACAACAATTCTAATATGTCTTTAAGGGTCCTAGGACCTCTAGAGACATATGTCATCATGTAATTAGTTGATGGAGATCATTGGTTAACCGATGACCTCCTTCAACCCATAAGAAAGATTCTAATATGTCCCTAGGGACCTTAGGACTCCTAAGGACAACTATTGTCATGTAATGGGTCGAAGGGGGTCATAGGTCACCCTATGACCCCCTTTGACCCTAAAGAATGATTCTAATATGTTCCTAGGGGCCTTAGGATAACCAGGGACAAGTGTCATCATGTAATGGGTGGAAGGTGTTCAAAGGTCACCCTATGACCCCATTCGACCCATAAGAATGATTCTAATATGTCCTTAGGGGTCCTAGGATACTTTAAAAAAAATGTCATCATGTAAAAGGTTCAAGGGGGTAATGGGTCACCCTATGACCCCCTTTGACTCATAAGAATGATTGTAATATTTTTCTAGGGGCCTTAGGTCCCTTAGGGACAAATGTCATCATGTAATGGGTCGAAGTAGTTCATAGGTTACGTTATGATCCCCTTTGACTCATAAAAATGATTCTAATATGTCCCTAGGGATCATATGATCCCTAGGGACATATGTCATCATGTAATGGGTTGAAGGGGGTCATAGGTAAACCTATGACCTCCTTCGACCCATAAGAACAATTCTAATATATCCTTAGGGGTCCTAGGACCCGTAGCGACATATGTAGTCATGTTATTGGGCGAAGGGGGTGATAGGTCAAACTATGACCCCCTTCGACCCATAAGAATGATTGTAATATGTCCCTAGGGTCTTTAGGACCCCTAGGGGAAAATGTCATCATATAATGGATCAAAGGGACTCATAGGACACCCTATGACCCCCTTCGACCCATAAGAATGATTCTAATATGTCCCTAGAGGTCTTAGGACCCCTAGGGACAAATGTCGTCATGTAATTTGTTGAAGGGGGTCATAAGTCTACCTATGATCCCCTTCGACCCATAAGAATGATTTTAATATGTCCCTAGGGGTCCTATGACCCCTAGGGACTAATGTCGTCATATAATGGCTCGAAGGGGATCATAGGTCAACTTATGACCTCCTTCAACCCATAATAACAATTCTAATATATCCCTAGGGGTCCTAGGACCCCTAGCGACATATGTGATCATGTAATGGGGCAAAGGGGGTGATAGGTCAAACTACGACCCCCTTCGACCCATAAGAATGATTATAATATGTCCCTAGCGTCCTTAGGACCCCTAGGGACAGATTTCATCATATAATGGGTCGAAGGGGCTCATAGGACACCCTATGACCCCCTTCAACCCATAAGAACGATTCTAAGATGTCCTTAGAGGTCTTAGGACCCCTAGGGAAAAATGTCATCATTTAATTTGTCAAAGGGGGTCATAAGTCAACCTATGATCCCCTTCGACTCAGAAGAACAATTCTAATATGTCCCTAGGTGTCCCAGAACACCTAGGGACAAATTCCATCATGTAATGGGTCGAAGGGGGTCATAGGTCACCCTATGACTCACTTTGACCCATAAGAGTGATTCTAATATGTCCTTAGGGGCCTTAGGACCCGTAGGGGCATCCCATCATGTTATGACTCGAAGGGGGTTCATAGGTCACCCTATGAACCCTTTGACCCATAAGAATGATTCTAAAATGTCCTTAAGGATCCTAGGACTCCTAGGGACATATGTCACCATGTTATGGGTCGAAGGGGGTCATAGGTCAACCTATGACCCCCTTCGACCCATAAGAACGATTCTAATTCGTCCCTAGGGGTCTTAGGACCCTTAGGGACAAATGTCATCATATAATGGGTGGAAAGGGGTCATAGGTCACCTTAATAATTCTAATGTGTCCCTAGGTGTCCTAGGATCCCTAGGGACATATGTCATCATTTAATTGGAATGAGGTAATAGGTCAACTTATGATCCCCTTCGACCTATAAGAATGATTCTAATATGTTGCTATGGGTCTTAGGATCCCTATGGACATATGTCGTCAATTAATGGGTTAAAGGGGTTCATTGGTCAACCTATGACCCCCTTTGACCATTAAGAATGATTCTAATATGTCTCTAGGGGTCCTAGGACCCTTAGGAAAATATGTCATCATGTAATGGGTGAAATGGTGTCATAGCTCTACCGATGACCCCCTTCGACCCATAAGAGATATTCTAGTATGTCCCTAGGGACCTTAGGTCCCCAAGGGACAAATGTCATCTTGTAATGGGTCAAAGGGGGTCATAGGTTACCCTATGACCCCCTTCAACCCATAAGAACACTTATAATATGTCCCTAGGTGTCCTAGGACCCCTAGGGACAAATGTCATCATGTAATAGTTTGAAAGGGGTCATAGGTCATCCTATGACCGCTTTCAATCAATAAGAATGATTCTAATATGTTCTTAGGGGCCTTAGGACCCCTAAGGACAAATTTGATCATGTAATGGGTCAAAAGGGGTCATAGGTCACCCTATGACCCCCTTTGACCCATAAGAATGATTCTAATATGTCCCTAGGGGTCCTATGACCCCTAAAGACATATGTTGTCATGTAATGGTTCGAAGGGCACCATAGGTCAACCTATGACCTCCTTCGATCGATAAGAATGATTCTAATATGTCGCTAGGGGTGCTAGAACCCCTAGGGACATATGTCATTATGTAATGGGTTGAAGGGGGTCATAGCTCAACCTATGAACCCCTTTGACCGATAAGAATGGTTTTAATATGTCCCTAGGGGTCCTAACACCTATAGGGACAAATGTCACGATGTAATAGATGAAAGGGGGTCATAGGTCACCCTATGACCCCGTTTGACCCATAAGAATGATTATAATATGACCTTAGGGATCTTAGGAACCCTAGGGACATATGTCCTCATGTAATGGGTCGAAGGGGGTCATAAGTCACCCTATATCCCCCTTTGATCTAGAAGAAGAATTTAATATATCCGTAGGGGTCTTTAGACCCCTAGAGACATGTGTCATCATGTAATGGGTTGAAGGGGGTCACAGGTCACCCTATGACCCCCTTCGACCCTTAAGAATGATTCTAATCTGTCCCTAGGGTTTACATATGTCATCGTGTAAGGGGTCGAATGGTTTCATATTTCACCCGATGACCCCTTCAAACCATAACAATGATTATAATATTTTCCTAGGGGTCCTAGGACCCCTAGGGACATATGTCATCATGTAATGTGTCGAAGGGGGTCATAGGTCACCCTATAACCCCTTCGACCAATAAAAATAATTCTAATATATCTGTAGGGGTCCTAGGACCCCTATTGACATATGTCATCATGTAATGGGTCGAAGGGGGTCATAGGTCACAATATGACCCCCTTCGACCCATAAGAATGATTCTAATATGTCCATAGGTGTCCTAGGACCCCTAGGGACATATGTCATCATTTAATAGTTCGAAGGGGGTCATAGGTCACCCTATGACCCATTTCGACCCATAAGAATGATTCTAATATGTCCCTAGGGACCTTATGACCCCTAGGGACATATGTCATCATGTAATGGGTCAAAGGTTGTCATAGGTAACCCTATGCCCCCCTTCGACCCATAAGAACAATTCTAATATGTCCCTAGGGGTCTTAGGACCCCTAGGGACATATGTCATCATGTAATGGGTCGAAGGGGGTCATACATCAACTTATGACCACCTTCGACCCATAAGATAGATTCTAATATATCCCTATGGGTCTTAGGACCCCTAGGGACAAATGTCATCATGTAATGGGTTAAAAGAGGTCATAGGTCAACCTATGACCTCCTTTGACCCATAAGAACTATTCTAATATCTCCCTAGGGGTCTTAGGACCCCTAGGGACATAAGTCATCATGTAATGCATCAAAGGGGGTCATCGGTCACCCCATGACCCCCTTCGACTCATAAGAATGATACTAATATGTCCCTAGTTGTACTAGGACTGTTAGGGACATATGTTGTAGTGTAGTGGGTCGAAGGGGATCATAGGTCACCCTATGACCCCATTTGACCTATAAGAAGGATTCTAATATGTCCAACATATGTCGTCATGTAATGGGTTGAAGGGGGTCATAGGTCACCCTATGACCCCCTTCAACCCATAAGAATGATTCTAATATGTCCCTAGGGGTGCTAGGATCCCTAGGGATATATGTCATCTTTTAATGGGTTGAATGGGGTCATAGGTCACTTGATGACCCCCTTCGACCTATAAGAATGATTCTAATATGTCTCTAGGGGTCCTAGGACTCCTTGGGACATATTTCATGATGTAATGTGTTGAAAGGGGTTATAGGTCACCTTATGATCCCCTTTGACCTATAAGAATGATTCTAATCAATCCCTAGGTGTCCTAGGACCCTTAGGGACATATGTCGTTATGTAATGGGTTGAAGGGAGTCATAGGTCACCCTATGACCTCTTTCGACCCATAAGAATGATTCTAATATGTCCTTAGGGTTCCTAGGACCCGTAGAGACATATTTCGTCATGTAATGGGTCAAAAGAGGTCATAGGTCACCCTATGACCCCTGTCGATCCATAAGAACGATTCTAATATTTCTTTAGGGGTCCTAGGACCCCTATGGATATCTGTCTTCATGTAGTAGGTCAAAGGGGGTCATAGGTCAACATATGACCCCTTCGACACATAAGAATGATTGTAATATGTCGGTAGGGGTCCTAGGACCCCTAGGACAAATATTGTCATGTAATGGGTCGAAGGGGGTCATAGGTCACCCTATGAGCCCCTTCGACACATAAGAATGATTCTAATATGTCACCATGGGTCCTAGGGGCCCTAGAAACATATGTCATCATGTAATGGGTCAAAGGGGATCATAGGTCACCCTATGACCTCCTTCGACCCATAAGAATGATTCTAATATGTCTCCAACGTCTTAGGACCCCTATAGACATATTTCATCATGTAATGGTTCGAAAGGGGTCATAGTTTGCCCTATGCGCCCCTTTGACCCATAAGAACAATTTTAATATGTCCTTAGGGGTCCTAGTACCCCTAGGGACATATGTCATCATGTAATGGTTCGTAAGGGGTCATAGGTCACCCTATTGACCTATGACCCTTTTTGACCCATAAGAATGATTCTAATATGTCCTTAGTGGTCCTAGGACCCCTAGGGAGATATGTCATCATGTAATGGGTCGAAGGAACCTATGACCCCCTTCATCCCATAAGAAAGATTCTAATATGTCCCTAGGGGTCCTAGGACCCCTAGGGACAAATGTCATCATGTAATGGGTCGAAAGAGGTCATAGGTCATGCTATGAGCCCCTTTGACTCATAAGAATTCTTCTAATATGTCCCTAAGGGTCCTAGGACTGCTAGGGACAAATGACATCATGTAATGGATCAAAGGAGTCCTCAGGTCAGCTTGTGACCCCCTTCGACGCATAAGAATGATTCTAATATGTCCCTAGGAGTCGTATGACCCCTAGGGACAAATGTCAGCATGTAGTGGGTCGAAGGGGGTCATAGGTCACCCTATGACCTCCTTCGATCGATAAGAACGATTCTAATATTTCCCTAGGGGCCTTAGGACCCCTATGGAAAAATGTTGTCATGCAATGTGTCGAATCCTTCGTCCCATAAGAATAATTCATTTGTCATCATTTAATGGGTCAAACTTGGTCATAGGTCAACCTATTACCTGCTTCGACCCATAAGAATGATTCTAATATGTCCCTAGGGGTCCTAGGACCCCTATGAACATATGTCATCATGTAAATTGTTGAAGAGGGTCATAGGGTGACCTATGACCCCCTTCAACCCATAAGAATTATTCTAATATGACCCTAGGTGTCCTAGGTCCCCTAGGGACATATATATTAATAACAAAGCTCATAATAATAATAATTTAATATAAAAATATATATTATATTTTAAGATTATAATAAGAATAACATAATATATTATTAAATATTAATGGATTATATGTTATATATTTACATTATGTTATTATATATATAAATATTTAATATTATAATATATTTTTACATAGTAATATAACTCAAATAATTGATAAGTTATAAACTATTAACTCACAAATTTGATTTTCCCTCCAATATGACTTTAGAAGGCATATCGCATATTTGGTATTACTGGCATCAATTTCTAACATATTCCCTGTCCCTGCAAACCCAACAACATCATTTTTTGAGTTTTTTTTCATGAGTTTTACAAAAAGTTACATTTTGGGGCCCAATCAATTGAAAAAAGTTCAAAAATATAATAACCCTAGGTGTCCGATATTGTCATCTGAATGGGGAGCAGTGGTCATCAAAAGGCTAAACACAAAAGGAAGATATCCAATGAAGACATTGCGACATATAGGGAAAGGGACAAAATGGAACACTGAAGAAAAAGACAAGGTATGCGAAATATCAGTCAAGTTGACGATGAATTAGTTGAAGGTGAAATCATAGAGTCAGATAATGAATATGTATAGTTGGAGAATAAAAATATACCTATTGAAAATGATAATGTCGAAATTGAAAATTTAGAGAATGAAAATTTTGAAGACGAAATGCTACCAAGTCATAATCCAAATTGCATAATTGACCATGTCGAACATGACAATGCACATGAACCTAATGCACAAAAACCTTACATATCTTCTAATTATAATCGACATGAAGGTTCTAAAACACCAAAATGGATAATTGAAATTGTTGAAATGATCATTACTAATTTAGAAGGAAAAAAATTAGAAAGAACCATTCGGTTATGGGCTTCAAGACTATATAAGATGCTTTTAGACAACAAGACAGTAGTAGAGCAATATCAGCTTTTCATGCACTTATTAAAGATAATAGAGTTTCTCTAAGGGTTATTACAACCTCTTTGATAAGTCATCGTTTGAGAAAGGGTAGATATATAAGACAACCTTGTATTGATTTGAATTTAAATCGTACTACTTTGAGAAGAGCACTTAGTCAACAAGAGAAAATTGATGATCCTCTTCAAAATGAAACATGGGCATTTGACGGGAGACTTTCACATTTTGATAAGAAGCTATCCAATGATGTGAAGGAAGAAATTACACAATTTTGGCAATCTAACTCATGAGTATCACCCAATGCTAAAGATGTGTTAAAGTTGAGAATTAGCATTAGAGACCGCATGCCACATCCTAAACACTATTTGGAGGTAAGTCAAACTATGTTCTTCAAAAAATTTAGAGAGAGTCATCCAAGTCTTCATATATCACAAAGGGCATTTGAATCTTTGAAGCCATTTTATTGTGTGCCACTCAAAATTTGAAATACATGTTGTTGCAAATATCATGTTGAGTTTTCTGTGCACCATGAACTATTACGTTCCATTCATTCTACTTTGCATAGTAAATAAATGTTAGAGGATTCTGGTGCTAGTGAGCTTCCAAAATCATCAAGAGACTTGCTAGATCAACTTTTATGTCATAGAGTTGATGGTTGTTTCTTTTATAGAAATGTTTTCTTAAGTTAGAAGTATTCAGAATGTGGTGGCTTATCCAAATTTGACACATGTTTCCATGAGGGGTGCGAACAAGATCTTGGAAAGACAATAGTAAAAAAAAAGGTATATGAAATGGTGAAATACATATTGAAGAGTGGAGGTGAGAGCTCTAGATGTGAATTGGTTGAAAAAGATATCAGTGTGGCTAGTTTTATTTCAGATTTTAAGGAAATTTTTTTTACAAGTATGCAAGACATAGTCATAGGTCTTAGTGGTTGGATCAACAATTTAGAATGTGCAAGGAGATTTTTCCCATTGGCACTATTATATCAGTTGTCGATTTTGCTGAGAACTACACATTGCAACCTCAAAATGAGACATAATCTCAGTATTACAACTCTATTCAGATTGCTATTTTTGTTCACATAACATATAGACATGCCCCTAATAGTGTGGAAGATAATCAGAAGATTATTAGAGAGTATCATTTTTATATGAGTGATAATAGATCTCACTCTCACGAGTTTGTGCAACATTGTTTTGAGAATTATTTTGATTTCTTACATGAGCATGCAATTTCTATGGATAGACATATCATTTGGTCAGATAATTGTACAGGTCAATTCAAGAATGCTCACATATTTTATTGGTTGTGTAGGATGCACATAGAGAGAGGGGTGCCTCATATTTGGAGTTTCTTTGAGTTTGGCCATGGAAAAGGGGAACATGATGGAGCAAGGGCATGTGTGAAGAGAGCTCTAGTTAAGGAGCAACTGAAGACTTTAGCAACAGAGTTTCTTGATGCTCATAGCATTGTTGATTGGTGTAGTTTAGCATTATCACAGGGGGGGGCCTCTTGATTTAGTGGTACACAGGTTCTTTTGGTTGGTTGAGGAAGGGTCCATAGCTGATAGATCAGATTGTGCTATAGTGAGAGACTCATAAAAAATGCATTCATTCCAAAGCTCTGATTCTAGTACATGGACCATTTGGACACGACAAATAGCTTTCTTTTGTCCTAGTTGTTTTCAGTGTGATTGGGATCACTATGATTCAAGTGAGTGGGTGGACACATGGGCTCCACATTATCTTACTCCATTGTCTATCATACCCTCTATCAGAAATGATGATATGGAAATTTCACTTGAGCATAACCATCTATCAGATCTACTTCAGCTAGGACATGTCTTTCCATTGGTTGCACCACAGTGGAATGATGAGAAATCTAATTATTGGTTACCACATTGTGTAAGAGGTAAACAAAAAATTGCACAACTAATCACAGATGATGATGGATTCACATATCCTACTGGTTCAGTGGTTGTGGCTGGAACATGGCTACGGACATACATGCTTAGAAGGAACAAAATTCTTGCATTTAAAGACTATCAGAAGCACAAAATAATTCTCATGTATTTGCATCTTATTGTAGCAACAAATGTAAAGTTGTTGAAGCATCAAGGAAGACCAAAAGTAAAAGAACTTTTCACTATTGCTAATTCTAATCATGAAGCCCTGTTGGAGACCCTAAAATAGAGAGAGGACCCTATTGGAACACTCGACTAGGTATATTTACTTCTTCTGTTATTTTTTTCATAATGATTAAATGAACTGATGATTATCTTGTTTAATACAATAAGTTACTATTTTTTTTATGATATTGGAATGTAGGTATATTATGAAGAGTTGATGGGGGGAGAGGTGTGGTATTGGGGAGAATTCTTAAGATTTATGATGTATTATGATGTAAAATGTGAACTCTTTTTGTATATGGTTTTTGTAATAATGAAAAAGATAGGTTAAATTGGTTGCATATTCTAATTTGTATTTTGGTAGGTTCTTTGTAAGGAATTATAAGAGGAAGATATTGAACAAGTTCTTGAAAATCATATTTGCATGTGATACAAGGCTATAAGGATAATTTTAAGAGCATTTATAACTATATGAAAGATAATTGCTTGCAGATATCTTATTACAAGTTTGGCTTTTTCCTTATTTGACATAAAGCTGACATTATGATTATTAAAACTATTTTTATCAAACTAATCAAATAAGAAAAATCTAGAAAGTACGGATGAACAATTATAATACTTGATTTCTTCCATTTTGCAACCAATCATGGCATTTGAAAGCATAAAGAGTCATAATATTGTATAATGTTTTGAAAGACTTTCATATTGAAAAGTTGTAAAGGACTATGAGATTTGAATTTTAGTAATGTCTAGGTTTTCATAGGGTAAGTGAGTCATTAGATAGGTCCTAATAAGGTCTCATAATAATCTCAAGTCATTTCATAAGTTGAAAAATTCAATAAGTCACTTAAAATTTAGCTTATTGCTTTAGAAAATTCAAATCTTGAATGTAATAGCTACATGAGCATTTTGGAGGGAAACTCCATAGTTTAAATTTTATGAAAGAATAGGAAGTGAAAACAATTGGAGGTGGTTGAGGGGGTTATTAACCATCCCTTGAAACTTATAAATAGTGTTTGTACGAACTATAAGGACAGTATGTACAGACTGATTCTGAATTCTGAATAAAAAAGCTTGGATTTTAATAGCAATTTGAAGGTTCTTTGGAGTTTCTGAGTTCTTTATGATATTCTAATGCGTTGAAGCATCTTCTAAGATCTATAAGGAAGTTTAGGACCAAGTTTCAATTTCATTTTTGAAGGGTTATTCATCTAACTTGCTGATTGTTGGTTGTAGTAGTCCTTTTCAGAAGCATTCAGACAAATTTTTCATCTAATCATGGTCATTTCATGAAATGCTTACCTGATTCTTCATGGAATGCCATTTTCCTAACATATATAATGTCTTCTAACCCTGAAATGATCAACTAACCAGAATAATTGGTGGCCACCAAACATAAAAGGGTGAAAACAAGGGTTGAAAGTGAGGGGACACTCCTATAGGAAGAGATTTTCCTTAAAGAGGGTAGTGTTTGTGAGTTGATTCATGTTTATGGTGATAAAACATAGATTTCTTAATTTTGAATTAGTCCAAGAAGGCTTGGCACATGTGAGATTGGTGATGCCCTAGGAACAAGGGTTTTGAGAAGGCGAATTGGGGCTTTTGGGGTTAGAGAACCCATAGACTGAAATTGAGAGTGGATTTTCCTAATTGAAGTCATTTTAGGAGCCTATGAAAAGTTTGGAGTCCAGATCTTAAGTCCTTCTAGTGGTTGCTTTGTAAATGCATCTTTTCTACATTGTTAAAAAATAGGAGAAGTGTGAAAGTTCATTGATATTTTTCAAAGAAAGGGTATCTAAGTCTTATATATATTTTGTGAAAGGATAAAGGGTATCCAAAAAATCCATTTATTCAAGGAGTCTTTTGGAAAAAATAAAAGTTATTTTCCTATTTGTCTTGCTGCTGTCACAGAATTGAAAAGTTGCATAGACAACATTTTGGCATGTTGTGCATTTTGGCTTGAAAAGTATTGAAACTCAAGGGTAAGTGTTGGAACATGGTGAAAATGTCAAAACAAACTCATTGAAGCCTTAAAACCTCCTAGAGTTGACCATTTGTGAGATTTGACCATCAAGACTTAGAAGGGTCACTTGGCACATTGTTACAAATTTTCTCATTTTAGGTTGTTACTTGGGTCCATCACCCTAGCCTCTGCATCACTTGTATATTGTCAATATTTGGGACTAAAGAAATATGTTGCATTTGATCCTCTCCATAATCATCTTTATGTTCAAGTGCATCATGGTTCATAGTGTTTCTCCTTTTTGTTGGTTCATCATGGTTACCATGCATTATTACAACCATGCCAACTCTTCCTCCATTGGTTACCATGCTTAGAATCATTGGGAAAATTGATATACTCTGAATTTTTAGTAGCAAGGTTCTTACAAAAAACTTTTACAATACTATAAAAATAATCTTCTAAGCTTTGGTTAGCTACCATTTCCAAATGAGCTATTTATTAATATGGTGATTTAACATCATTCTAATATGTTGAGCTCTTAGGCCCACCCCTTGAAACAAGAGTAAAATCGATAAGAATTTTTTTATATGTAGTCTCAAGCCTCCCCAACTGAACTAGTCATTACCAAGGTGGTTCAACATCACCCATTAGTGTTGAACCCTTAGGCCCACCCTTCCAATAGAGAGAAAAATGGGTTCTTAGTCCAATAACATTAATGAAATACAGGGAACACTAGTGCAAAGCACCTAATCATTTTTCTTTTCTTGATGTAGTAAGGTCTAGGGATAGATCTAATGATCTCCCTGTGACCATCCACATTTGTAATGGACACAAGACCCCATGGTGCAACTATAAGCCTTGGCCATCAATTGGTCCAATAAAGTGGATTTTTGGTAAATTCCATGTTTTTTAGGTAAGTCTAGATGTTTAGAACATTATTAGGGTCCCTAGGAGTTTGTAGAGTCCATTTGCAATAAAACTTGTCTTAGCGCAAAAATTGCAAAAAAGTTGCTTAGCAACTTTTGCAATTTTCTAGACAACTTTTCAAAATTTAACTCCTAACGGCTATAACTGTTTGAATTGTCAGTACCATTAGCTTCGGGTGGGTGGGTGAACCCTAGTAACACCCTTGTTCTAGCTAAGGAGACCATCCATCGTCCATGGCCACCCCGTACCGAGGAGTCCCAAAGGTTCTCTAAGTGCATTTTGAGGTCGATCTTCCAATGGTCATAACTCAGAGCTCGTGAGGGCTATCGATGAACTATTGAATGCTAAAAGATGGTGATGTTGAGGTCTAAAATAACCTATCCCATTTTTGAGAGATCACATTCCATTTTCATTCGGCACAAAAATCTCGCTCGATGCCAAAACTTGTAGTGTGCCTTAGTTCATAGGTGCACCATAGTATAACTTTGATACCGCTGATCTTGGCATTGAATTGTCAACCCCATTAGCTCTGGGTGGGCGGGTGAACCCTAGTGACACCCTTGTTCTGAACCTAGAGACCATCCATCATTTGTGGCCACCCCGTACTAAGGAGTCTCCAAGGTGCTCTAAGTGCATTTCGGGGTTGATCTTTCGAGGGTCATAACTTGGAGCTCGTAAGGGCTATTGATGAAATGTCAAATGTTGTGGCCTAAAATAACCTATCTAAAATGCTACCTGGGATAGTGATGCTGAGGCCTAAAATAACCTATCTCATTTTTGAGAGATTACATTCTGTTTGGATTCGGTATAGTGATCTCGCTTGATGCCAAAACTCGCAATGTGCCTCAGTTCATAGGTGCACCACAACGTAACTTTGAAACTGCTAATCTTGGAATCAAATAATTAGTGCCATTAGCACTGGGTGGGAAAGTGAACCCTAGTCACACCCTTGTTCAGGCCATGGAGACCATCCATCATTTGTGGCCACCTCGTACCGAGGAGTCTCCAAGGTGCATTTTGAGGTCAGTCTTTCGAGGGTCATAAATTGGAGCTCGTGAGGGCTATTGATGAACTGTAAAATGCTACAAGATGATGATGCTGAGATCTAAAATAACCTATCTCATTTTTGAGAGATCACATTCTGTTTGGATTTGGCACAGTGATCTCGCTCGATGCAAAAACTCGTAGTGTGCCTCAGTTCATAGGTGCACCACAGTGTAACTTTGAAACTGCTGATCCTAACATCGAATCATCAATTCCATTAGCTCTAGGTGGGTGGGTGAACCCTAGTCACACCCTTGTTTCGGCCATAGAGACCATCCATCGTTGGCGGCCACCTCGTATCAAGGAGTCTCCAAGGTGCTCTAAGTGCCTTTCGAGGTCAATCTTTTGAGGGTCATAACTCAAAACTCATGAGGGCTATCAATGAAATATTGAATGCTACAAGATAATGATGTTGAGGCCTAAAATAACCTATCTCATTTTTGAGAGATCACATTTCGTTTGCATTCGGCACAACGATCTCGCTTGATGCCAAAACTCGCAGTGTGCCTTAGTTCATAGGTGCACCACAATGTAACTTTAAAACTGCTAATCTTGGCATCGAATCATCGGTGCCATTAGCTCTGGGTGGGCAGGTGAACCCTAGTCACACCCTTGTTCTAGCCATGGAGATGATCCATCATCCACAACCACCCCGTACTGAGAAGTCTCTAAGGTGCTCTAAGTGCGTTTTGAGGTCGATATTTTGAGGATCATAACTCAAAGCTCATGAGGGCTATCGATGAACTATTGAATGTTATAGGACAGTGATTTTGAGGCCTAAAATAACCTATCTCTTTTTCAAGAGATCACATTTTTTTTGCATTTGGTACAACGATCTCGCTTGATGCCAAAACTCATAGTGTGCCTTAGTTCATAGGTGCACCACAACGTAACTTTGAAACCACTAATCTTGGCATCGAATCATCAGTGCCATTAGCTCTAAGTGAGTGGGTGAACCCTAGTCACACCCTTGCTTTGACCATGGAGACTATCCATCGTCTGTGGCCACCCCATACTGAGGAGTCTCCAAGGTGCTCTAAGTGCGTTTTGAGGTCGATATTTTGAGGGTCATAACTCAGATCTTGTGAGGGCTATTAATGAACTATTAAATGCTATAGGATATTTATGTTGAGATCTAAAATAACCTATCTCATTTTTGAGAGATCACATTTAGTTTGGATTTGGCACAATGATCTTGCTTGATGCCAAAACTCGTAGTGTGCCTTAGTTCATAGGTGCACCACATCATAACTTTGAAACCGCTAATCTTGGAATCAAATTTTTAGTGCCATTAGCTCTAGGTGGGTGGGTGAACCTTAGTGACACCCTTGTTCTGGCCATGGAGACCATCCATCATTTGTGGCCACCCCATATCGAGTTGTCTCCAAGGTGCTCTAAGTGCATTTTGAGGTCAATATTCTGAGGGTCATAACTTAGAGCTCGTGAGGGCTATCAATGAATTGTTGAATGCTACATGACGGTGATGCTGAGGCTTAAATAACTTGGAGCTCATGAGGGCTATCGATGAACTATCCAATCAAGTCTCTTAAGTTGAGATATTTTGAAGTTATGTTGAAATTGAAAAGTTGTAGTATGAGGACAATAACAAAGTGAAGTGCTAGTTATCAAAGATTATGAATCTATGAATGACTTGGTGGTTGAGAATATAATCCATGGTTGAGGAGTGGAGTCCTTAATTGTGTTGAGGATAGATTTTAAGAAAAGAGTTAGTTTCAAGGTTGAAGGTGGAGTTTAAAACCAGATCTGGGGTTATCTGAACCTTATGTAGGAGGTTAACAAGTGTGTTTATGTCATGATAGCACTTCAAATTATACATTGCATCCAAATTTGATAATAAAGGTTGTTAAAATGTTATTCAAAAATTATTGCATTTGAATCGAATATAACAAACATGAACAATACACATGATCCATGATAAATTGAACAATACTACATACTAAATTAATATGTATATCATTGTGCACATAAATGACAAAAATATATATCAAAGTACATGTATCCATAGAAAAAACTTCACACAAATATATATCAAATATCATGTATCCATAGACAAAGTACTCAAATATATATCAAAATACATAGATCCATATACAACATGTGGCTGATCATTCCATCAGAATGTGTATAATATCAATGTTTCTATATACAATGTGGCATATGCCATCTCAAAATGTCTCATTGATGCATCCTACGACAACTATACTATCCTAGGGTGTTGGTGGATGATCAAAATGTAGCCTCTTCGCTACACTAGGTGGATCGGATGCCCCCTACATAAACAAAAAAGGAAAACCTAAAGTTAGACTACTAAATTTATATGATTCTTTGTATCTAACATTGAATTACTCAAATGCATAATGATATTTTTTGTAATGGAGATTTATACTATCAAAATTTCATAATAAATACCTCTCTCATTAAACTCCTGCACGAATCAAGAGTCCTCTTGTATGCCCTTGGCAATGCTAGTACCTCTCTGATTGTGGGCTGTATATGTTCAAATACATTTGTTAGATGAATCTAAAATTTAAATTATAACATTATAATTCATAGCATGATAAATTTATAACATATTTAATCATGAATTCAAACTACAACTTACTATTGTAGGCTCCTTCTTAGGAGTGAGTGGCCATGTCATCAAATCTACATAACTCTCCCATCAGACTTCATGTGCACTAGGAGTCTCCTATGAGATACAAAATAGTAGTTGTTAATATCACGGAAATCAATTTTGAATTTATTACGAAGATAAGGATAATAAAAAATAAATGATACTTATACATACAATGGGGCTCTCAGTGCAAATGGAAATCCTTGATGGTCTACGACGCAAAATCTGTACAGGCTCATGTTGCCAGTAACCACACCCTTTATACAATAAAGAATGTAATTAAATGGCATTACCACAAACATTTTACAAGAATGCATTGATATTTAATCAAATAGAAAGCACCTAATTACCTTTCCTTTTTCAATGCATGCTGGCTCAGCTCCCATACTTTGTCCACCCAGGATAGGTGGTACCTGCAAGATAAAAGAAAGATTAGCAACTATATATTCTACAATATCAAATAGAAAAAAAATGTGAACATAACATAATGTACTGTAGATGTCTCAAGGCCAAATGAAATGGCTGAGAGCGTGGCATCATTAATCTATTTGAGCTCCTCCTTAGTCATCAACTAAACATGAATGAAGATTAGAAAATATAAAAGTTAATATAGCTTAAAAATTAAATTTACTCTATTATAAAGATTAACTTTAAATCACATATATCATAGCAAAAAAATATATACACGTACCAACACCGAAGGAGTCCATGCCTCTTCATTTCCCTCCTCTCTCACATCAGGGTCTGTAGCCTTTATGTGTGTGTCTAGTGTATCCTCATCTAATACAAAATGATACTTAGGAAGATCACCTATGGGATCCAAGAAAATATTCTTGCATGTAATGCAAGTGTGAGGCACACAAATGTGTGATGAGCTAGCCAATGATGAACTGGCACCAACATCATCAACACGAGGAGGCAGGACTGACCTAGCCTGAGATATCATTAGGCTACTCAGCCTATGAATGGCTCTGATGGTCTGAGAGCTAGGCTCTATCATAATATCTAGATGTTGCACTCAAGGAGGAGGGGAGATATTAGTGGGGGGGACAAAAGTGCTAGCTTTATTCTATTGGGAAGAGGGTCTATCCTGAGGAGCTCCTAATCCTACACCCATGTTGGGCTTCATGCTCTAATAGTTCACTTTAAGTTTCAACACAAATTCTGCATATAATTTTTTAAGGAAATAAAATGCCATGTCTACATTTCCATGTGGAGGGATATCAAAGACCATCCACCGATGATCCTAAAAGTTTGCACGCATGGCATTATTTGTGCGCCATTTAATTGATAGTTTGGATTTTTTTGGGTTGACTAGTAAACCTATTTTGGGTTCGTAAAAAGGCTAGCCAAATCGTCTTTGCTTATGTTAAGGGCTCCAACCTCATCATAATCCAAACCATCATCAAACATCTTGTGCATTTCATCACGCCAATGAAGAGTGGCATTTTGTTGGTTCGTAAGGGTTTTAATGTTATCCACTATGGTGTTTAACGTGGATAACATAGGAGCCAATGCAGGTACATTAGTCTATATTCTATGCAAACCTCTCAACTCAGTGAGATTTTCATTTATCAAATCCTTGATTCGATGAGGGTTTTGAGGGGGTAGAGGATCATTTGGTGGATGGTTTTGTGGGGGTACTAGATCGTTTGGTGGGGGGTTACAAGTAATACTATTTCTTGCCTTGGTGTCATCATTCTGATCTGCCATTCCCATTGAATTGCAAAACGTAATATATATTAAAAAAAAATGTTAATTTTAACCATTTGTTTCAAAAAAATCCTAGATTCAACTAAAACAAACAAAATCATCCTAAAATCTATTGAATTTAGGTTAAAAATGAGTTGGAAAAAAAAAAACATGCCTTAATATCTGATATCCGATCATGAATCGTATATGCAATCGCCCATGCAATACTAGCCCCAAATTAGCGTAATAAGAGGGCTCGCGGGTATGTGTTTTTATTTTTATGTTATGCATAGGTATTGGATATCCGATATGCATGCAATATTATATATAAATTATAACATATAATATCTTACATTTTTATTATTATATTATATTTTATATATAATATATTACATTCTATATATTATAATATAATATATTATTATATTATTATAATATAATAATATAATATAATTATATTATTATAATGTATTATATTATATTATTATAATTTAGAATATATTATACTTTTTTATTATATATTATATTATATTATATTATTATAATATAATATGATTATAATATAATAATAATAATATATTATAATATAATAATAATTATTGTAATAATATTATTATATTATTATAATATACTAATAATAATATTATATTATAGTATAATAATTATAATAATTATATTGTTATAATATTATTATGCTAGTTATCGTATATTCAATATGAGATCGGATATTCGATATCAAATCAGATATCCGATGTCAAATCGGATATCTAATAAGGCTTGGCCTTACCTTCCAGGTTTGGTACCTAGATAGGTGAAAAAAAGTCAGAGCAGATTTTGAAGTGCTTTTAGATGTCTTCAAACTCTACTTTTTTCACATCGCCACTTTTTGGTATACCATGATCCTACACATACCCAACTCCTAGATGACAACTAATAAATAAATGCATTTAACCTAAGTAAACTTAAGTAAAGCGTAAATAATAATAATTTACTCAAACATAGCTGACAACTTTTTTCTCCAAAATTTGATAAAATGAAAATGATTTCTTAAGAATGTTCTAGGCTTTCCATAAATGTAAGGTTTGTCAAATTAGGAGTTATATAGGTAATTATTACTTATTTTCTTAATGAAGTTATGTATAAAGTGTTGATTGACACACTGCTTGAAAAACAACTATAACTTTCAAATGGTAAACATTTTCCAAACCCAAAAGATGCATCACATTATATGCTCCTACTGTAACAAAAAAGAAAGAAAAATTAATTTTTTGCAGAGTTTTGAATTAGTAAAGGTGGTCAGACACTAGATTTTTTTAATTCTAAAAATACTAAAGTAGAAAATTAATAATTATTTATTTATTTAGAATAAAAATAAAAAACAATATGTGTCACATCTAGGCATGAGTCTACTTCTTCTATCTAGAATATTATTTAAAAGTATTATTATTTAATTTTGATTTAGATGGTCAGACATACATCTATTTCTTATTTTTTCTTAAAAGTTTTGTATTATTGCATTAAAATTCAAAAATTTTGACCAATCAATTTTTTAATTTTTTTCAGTTAAGGCCTAGTATTTTAGAAATCAAATTCAATTTCCTAGATATTCTTTTGTCTCAAATTTTAGATATAAAGTTTATAACAAGTATAAAATTGAACATCAAATTGGCATAACTTTGAATTGCTGATTTTTATTGCTACTTAAGAGCATAGTTTTGTTGACTATGATCTTGCATATACCCAAAAGTTGAAGAGTGAAATAAAATTTGAGAAAGAAACAAATGGGAGACTGAAAAGATTAGAGGAATGTATCAAGATGCTAGATGAAAAGCTTGGAGGAAAGACGCAATTGAGAGATATATTTGGTCTAGACTATACTAAGCATTTTACTATTGAGCAAGGAGAATCTTCTAAAAGTAAAGCTAAACAAAGGAATGTGTACACCAATCTGAAGCAAAAAAAACCTACACACTCCCACTATGGAAAGCTTGGACACACAACAAATATTTGTAGGAGAAAAAATGATAAATCCAATGTTACTACCAAGTTTGATGGTTATTGTTATCATTGCAATAAGTATGGTCACCAAACATATGAGTGTAGATCAAAGTTCAAGAAGACACCTAAGAAGTATACATTCAATGAATACTATCATGCCTACAACAAGTTTGGACATAAGTCTCAAGATTTTAGATCACAAATGTAGTTTAATTGGTCACCAAGAAAGAAGGGTAATACTCATTTTAATATATGTTTATACTAGAAATCACACTTTGGTGTGCAATAGGTATGCCAAAGATATTTTAAAAAATTATTAAGAAAAAATATGCTTTTTATACAATTGTATCTTTATTAAGACAACATTAAGTAGACTGGTCTAACATATCAAAGATCAAGATATGTATATCATTTTAAATTATAAAATATATAATAATAATTTCCTAACAATTTTAAAGAAGGCTAAATTTTGATATATAAATTTAAAAATGTAAAATGACTACTACATTTTTTTACATTAAATTGGCCTAAAATAAAGAAGAAGGTTTCCCTTTGTCAATATCACCTAGATACAATGAGTGCTAAGTGTTCTATTCATTCTCGTGAGGTGCAATGAGTGCTAAGTATTCTATTAATTATTGTGAAGTACAATGAGAACTAAGTGTTCTATTCATTCTCTTGAGGTGCAATGAGAAATAAGTCTTTCATTCATTTTCATGAAACATAGGCCAATTAGTTTGAATAAAAAATCACATACTTGATTTCTTGTAGTAATATCATAATTTGACTTGTAGAAAATATCTCCTACTTATTAAGTAATTTGTAATTAATTAATTTGATAATTTTTAATTGAAAATCTAAAAGTTAGTTAGAAATAAAAATAATTAGATAAACTCCAAATATTTAATTTAATAATATTATTATTTTAACTACATTTTAAAGTTAAATCTCAATACAGAAATTAAGTTCAAAGTCTTAATATTAATAAAAATATGGCAAAAATTAATATTAAATAAAAAAATTAATTTTGTAAACAAATAAATTTTTTTACAACTAGTTAATTAATTTAATAAAATTCAAATCTTGTTATAATGTGTACTTTCATTTTTTATTGATATATTAAAAATAAAAATAATATTAATTCATTCAAAATAAAATTTCTCAGGTTAGTTGTAAAAATTATGTAACTTTAAAAGACTAGCACATTAATGATAATTAAGTATAATTAATTTGTTCAATAGGGTATGTGTAGGATCATGGTGTGCCAAAAAGTGGTGATCTAAAAAATATGTTGTTCTTAAATGCCTCAAAGCATTTCAAAATCTATTCTATCCTTTTTCCCACCCATCCTAAAATGAAACCAAATTATTAATACCTTTGTAAGGCCTAGTATTTCTTTGGATACTAACTCTATATGGTCAACTTAAAAAATGTCACAAAAACATGTTTTTTGGCATGTTCCTATGTGTTTTTTAGTTTAAACATGTGTCTAATGACTTCTTTTTCACACAAATTTGATGAAATAAAAAGGTTTTCTTAAGAATATTTTTAACTTTCCATAAATGTAATGTCTAACAAATTATGAGTTTAGTAAGTAATTATTATTCATTTTCTAATGGAGTTATGCATAAAGTGTTGATTGACACATTGATTGAAAAGCAAATATAACTTTCAAATGGTATAACATTTTCAAAATCTAAAAGATGCATCACATTATATACTTCTTCTACTATAAGAAAAAATGAATTTTATAAAGTTTTGAATTAGTTAAGGTGGTCAGACATACGCCTACTTATTTTTGTCCTAAAATTTTCGTACTATTACATTAAAATTCAAAAATTTGACCAATCATTTTATTCTTTCTTCAGATAAGGCCCAACAGCTTAGAAACCAAATTCAATTTCCTATAGATTGTTTTCTAACAAATTTTTGATTGAAAGTTCATAACAAGTTCAAAATTGCATGTCAAGTTGACATAACCTTGATTTGTTGATTTTTCATTGCCACTTAAAGACATAGTTTGGTTGACCATGATCCTCCACATATCCCAAAAAAAAATTAATAATAAATATTATTAAAAATTAAATATAAATTTAAACAAAATTTTAAACAGATTTGGTTTATGTTTTTGAAAAAATGACACATTTGAATTAAAAAGCTTACCCTATTTAACGATGTTTATAAAATTTATATAAAATTTGTAAAATTTAATTAATTAATTAGGGCCCTCCTATCTATTTAAGGTTCTACCTTATTATATTACAAAGGAAGGATATGAAATAGGGTTTTAGTTTGCATCAAAGTTTTGTAGTAAGGAGATTAATTTTATTTGTGTTCCTATTATAATTGGAAATGTTTTCATGGCCATTGATAGCCTCCTAGAGATAGTGCTTGGGCCATGGTGTAAAAGATAGATGTTTAATTTTTTTTTGGACATAGTAGTTGGAAAATGAGGTCTGATGCAAAATTGCATAGAAATACTTTTTATCTATAGAAATTTCATCACAAGTAGTTAGTTTTAAAATAGCTACATCCAAATTAGGTGCATTGGTGCTTATAACCTTTTCTATATTAATGTTTGTCTGATTCTTGACACCTCTAATGATTTTTTTAAACTTACAAGGCCTCTAAAAATAAAAATAACTTGACCAAATTAAAAATAAATAAATCTAGAAATAACAAAAATTCCAACTCAACTTTGACACAATTTCACAAAATAAATGAATGTCCAAATCTACCTAGCATAACTTGAATTTCCTACAATTAATGGTAAAGTGGGCCACAGATAACAAAATTAACAACCTCAATTGCATAATACTCTTAAAACCCACTCAATTCATTTTATCCAATCAACCTACACCTCCAGCAACCGATTTTTGAATTAAAAATAAAGTCTGTGAGATTACATGGCCTTCCAATTACAGACAAGTCAGGGAAGAACACACAATAAATTAAGCCACAAACATCTAAACACTTAATTATTATAGTATCAAGTAAGTATAATAGACAAGTCAGGGAAGAACAAACAATAAATTAAGCCACAAACATCTAAACACTTAATTATTATAGTATCAAGTAAGTATAATTTTTTTATTTTCAAGCCTAAATGATTTAAAAACTTGCATGCCTGCTCCATCTTCTCCTTCTTTCTCGACTATTGACCTACACATCTTTAGTTGCCTTCACTTGCTCCCTCACAATGGTTGTACTATAGAGGAAGCTATATTACTTGAATTTCCTACAATTAATGGTAAAGTGGGCCACAAATAACAAAATTAACAACCTCAATTACAAAATACTCTTAAAACCCACTCAATTCATTTTATCCAATCAACCTACACCTCCAGTAACTGATTTTTGAATTAAAAATAAAGTCTGTGAGATTACATGGCCTTCCCATTACAGACAAGTCAGGGAAGAAAAAACAATAAATTAAGCCACAAACATCTAAACACTTAATTATTATAGTATCAAGTAAGTATAATAGACAAGTCAGGGAAGAACAAACAATAAATTAAGCCACAAACATCTAAACACCTAATTATTATAGTATCAAGTAAGTATAATTTTTTATTTTCAAGCCTAAATGATTTAAAAACTTGCATGCCTGCTCCATCTTCTCCTTCTTTCTCAACTATTGACCTACACATCTTTAGTTTCCTTCACTTGCTCCCTCACAATGGTTGTACTATAGAGGAAGCTATATTACTTGAATTTCCTACAATTAATGGTAAAGTGGGCCACAGATAACAAAATTAACAACCTTAATTACAAAATACTCTTAAAACCCACTCAATTCATTTTATCCAATCAACCTACACCTCCAGCAACCAATTTTTGAATTAAAAATAAAGTCTATGAGATTACATGGCCTTCCCATTATAGACAAGTTAGGGAAGAACAAACAATAAATTAAGCCACAAACATCTAAACACTTAATTATTATAGTATCAAGTAAGTATAATTTTTTATTTTCAAGCCTAAATGATTTAAAAACTTGCATGCCTGCTCCATCTTCTCCTTCTTTCTCGACTATTGACCTACACATCTTTAGTTTCCTTCACTTGCTCCCTCACAATGGTTGTACTATAGAGGAAGCTATAATTTTATTTAATAGTTACTGGAAAATTCAGGTTCTGCCTAGGTAGAAACATCCGCAAATGTGTAAAACTCTTACCAAATTTTTTGAGAAAATTTCTCAAAGATATTTTTAAAAAAAACTTCTATTATTTTTATATTCATTTTCATACCCTCTTGACTACCTCATTGTCTAGCTTGGGAAAAAAATATTGATAAGAAGCCTTGTGTAATCAATCCACTCCCCGTCATCAAAACACTTTAGTTTCATTACTCTTTCAAACTTATCCCATGCCTTAATGCTTAAATTATCCACTACTACCTAAGACACACATGATTTTCTTTTTTGACTTATGTCAATATAACCTCAACTATGTTCTTTCACCAAATTCCATGGCTTGTGGAAAACACCTTACTATTGTGTATACACTACACTAATTTGAGTGGTTCAAATTTCTTTTTAAATTTCCTGTATTGTTATTTGATGTTTGTCATCTTGTTTTAGTTTTTTATGATTAATTATTAGGAACAACTATAAATGTTACCTCTATCTTGTTTATAATGATTGAATCTCCATTCATTTCCAGTCGCAACACTTTTTTTCACCATTTCTCTTGTCTACTCTTAAAGATTTATTCTTCTCCACCCGTTGGTCTACTATACACATCAAACCACAATGGCCTTTAACTTCTCATCTTTATCCTTTCAATTACAATCTGCTCTTTCCATCCCAGGGATTCTTCACTAAATGCATGCATGCTAACGCGAATTTCAATAGAAAGTCTGATATAGTATCGAAAGAGTTTGGTTAGAAGCAACAAAATTGCTATAATCCTAGCACAAATTTGTCTTCCTTTAACAATTTGGATTATCATTTTGGAGAAATTGATACGCACACCAATTGCTTGTATTTTCATGATATGATAGGATACGACCTTTCTTTTGTTGAATAAAATCATATCTTTACTTGCATTTGCCACCAAGCTTCTCCTCTTCCTCTTTTTGCATGTTGGCCCTGTCTATTTTTCTTGCTTCCCCACACATTTTTGGCTTCCTCATTTATAAGCCATGCATTTCAACCCACTTGAACACCCATAAACTACTTATGGCATGTATATGATATCAAGAGGACTATGAATTCAAGGAAGGATTGCCCATTGAAGGAAGGATCTGCGATTTATGGCCAGTCAAACCCAACTGTTGAATAAACAAGATACAGAGGAGAAACTCATAAAAGAGCTCTAAGATTGCATTACTAAGTCATAAAATATATAGAGAAATAATAAAAAAATTTAATTACACTAAATCTTAGTTAGATGTGGTATTAATTGTAGACGGTGCATGGACATTTATGCAATTGACCAAATTGGGTGGCTGAGAGGCTAGAGTCGGGGCTTTGTCTATACTAACAATTTGTCTCCATAAGTATAATTAATTTACACCTTCTAACATCACTCCATAAATTAACTATGTTGATTGCTTTTCAGATATCTCCTATAATCAAAGAACTATGGGTCCTAGCCTACAGCTTTGTTAGGCACCCATTTACAATCACTTATCAAATACTATCATTCATATTATTTCTCTTTCATCAAAATTACTTTGGTTTTTATGATTTACCCCTAACAAATATTCTAAAGTGGTTTCAAGCTCACCATGAACTTGACAAACATCACATGAATGGTTTTAAGATCACCGTAAACTTTGCACTCAAGTGGTCTACAAACCAAATACTCACTAGTTCTAATGACCACAAATCATCATTACAAGGAAACTTTGGAACTTTCTCCTTCTATAACTACATGAAAAATGCTTATTAATTATTATTGAGTCCATATTTAAAGAAATCCATCTATCAAAATACATGGGTACCTAGTTGAGCTGTACTCACTAATTCTATAGGAAATCTTTTCAGATACATGATTCATCGATATGCTAAATTAAACTCTAAAGTGTTAGATACAAAAGATAATGCACCCCTTATAATAGGTACTCATTTTACTCACCAATCTTAACCTTCTACTCAAATAAATCTTCTATCATATTCAAATTAATAGCTCATCCTTCAACCAAAAACTACTTCACCAAGCCTTGATTTCCTATGCCACTTTATTCTTGGAAAATGCAAGCATAGCATATATTTAAACATAGCTTCAACAACTTAATACATGCAATATCATAGAGTTACACGATACCTTGTTTTCTTATGGCAATGTCTAACACTTGACTTCCATATGCAACATTCTTCACTATCAACAACTCTTTGGGCACAACCTTTAACAATTGACTGAGATCTATCTTCACAGACCCGAGATCTTCCTTCCAGCAACTAGCATGAATCTCTTTTTTGCTTTATTATTTTTTATCTTTTTTCTTCAACCTTTTGTTAGCTGACTTCAACCTTGTCTTCTATAACCACAATTACAACTATTATAGTTGATGTCTTCAAACTCAACATACCCTTGGATCCAATAGCTAACATTCTAATGCAAAAAATTTCTTCTCACGTAATGATTTTTATTTTACCTCTTTTTCTTGAATAAATGAGCTTATTTGAATAGCTACAACAATAGATGGACCACAAACATTAACTCTCCTTCACAATTTATTCTCAGCAATCTCTTTACAAAATTGTAGATCCACTTCCACACTTAGGAAAATGGTTTTTCTCTCTTGACGTGGCAATGATTTTTCTTTTATCTTCAATGATTACAATGATCTTCTTACAAATCATTTTACTTGACCATGAGCTGGAAGTTCTCTTCCTGATTGGCTGCAAATCTCTCTTCTTACTTTGCATTGCTTCTTCTTTTCTTTAAGAGCTCTTCCTATAAACAAAGCACAACCTCAATTCTATCTACTCCCTAGGACTTTCAGAATCAGACCAACACTCCAATTCATCAGCCCCTACAAGTTCTTGGAATTAAAGTAGCTGCTGTAGAACAACATTTAGTATGCAAAGAACATTAAAAAATAAAGTAAACATTCACAAACCAAAAACTAAATTCACATATATGCTTAGACAAAGAAAGAAAACAAGAAGTGCAAACCTCACAAGAGAAAACACTCCATGCTTTCTGGATTCTGTAGATGTGTCCTTTTGCTGTGGATGTATGCTCAAGATGCTCAAAAGTTGCTTCAATGGAGATGGGTAATGGCAAATTGGTAGCTTTGTGAGCTCTCAATTTGGCATTATAAGGGTAAGATTGATGGCTTTGGTTCTCAAAATAGCATGGTAACTTTAGCTCAAAGATTGTTGATGAAATGGCTTGGGATGGGATTCAATTTATAGGCTAAGGGGTAGAGGGATGGAGGGCTTAGATGCAAGGATGGATGAAGGCTTAAGGAGGGCTAGGATGCACTCAAATGAGAGCACATGGATTGTGCTTGTTTAGCACTAATGGGAAGGTGACACTTGTCACAAGGAGGATGAGTGTGAGAGGGTAGGGTAAAGGGTTGGTTAAAGGCATGATGAGTGGGGTTGAGTATGTAAGAGGGATGTAAGAGGAATGAGTGTGGAAGAGGGAAGAGTGTGGAAGATGGGTGTAAGAGTCATGAGTGGGCTTGTAAGAGTCTTTTATGTTTTGTAAGAGCACTCATGACTTAGTGGTTGGGTTTTTTGAGGGGAGACTTTGGTTTGGATTAGGAAAGTCTTAAACTTTTTTAAGGAATGTGACAACATTAGGGGGTGGATTAGGCTTGGGTTTAGGATTAGATTAGGGATGTTAGAGATGTGCAAGTGGATGGCATTAATGAGGGTGGGTGAGTTAGTGGCTAAGCTTGGTTAGTATGGGTGGATGGGGTGGATTAGGCTAAATGGAGGATTAGAGATAGGTTAGGGGTTTTTGAATTTGAGGATTTCATTTATCAAATAGATTTATTTAATAAATGAGGATTTTTGGAATTAGATAGGAGAAAAGGATTTAATTGATAAATAATAGATTATTTGATTTATCAATTAGGACTATAGATGATTAATTAAATTAATCAACTAGGGATGGCAAAGGATTAATTAAATAAGAATTTAATTAATGATGCCTTTAGAGATGGCTAAATTAGATTACCAAAGTAGTGTAATCAAATTTAGGTGTCTACATTTTGCCCCTCTTTGACATAGTGTTGAAACAACACTATTTCAAAGAAGTTCAAATGAAGACGACACTAGGAAGATGTTTTAGCAACAAGGTTGCCCCAGTCTCGGATAAGAAGAGGAGAGACTAGACTTAGATGATGCCCCCCCAAAGGCAGCGGGGAGAGAAATGAGGCTTGATGACTTCTTGAAAAGTACAAGAAATTGAGACGAGCTGAGATGCAGGTTGGCGAAGAGAAGGGGCTGAATTATCTCAAACTCTCACTACGGGAGAATGATAAAGGGAAATCAGAGGCACAATAGTAAAGCAAGCTTAAGACTCTCCAGGATTGGGGGGGGGAGATGGAGGAGCAGAGCACTATAAAAGGAATCCATGGTAGAGAGATGGATGATAGAATGATAAAGCTGATGCAACAGGATTTCAAAGAGTCAGACTGGCGAAAGATGAGTTTCGGAGATCCCTAGGACTAGGATTGTGGATCTCGAAAGATGAGGCTTGGTGGATTGATTTGATTGGTGGATCCCTAAGACTAGGATTTTGGATCCCTAAAGCTAAGTGTGAGGAGTGATTCAAAGAGATAGTGATGCATAAGCTGGGGTAGGAGCGACAGATGTAGGATATGGAATGGGGATAATGGAGATGAAGGGAATCCATTGAAGCTTTTTGAGTGGGGGGATACTTCAAAGAGAAGTACCACCATGTAGTTGAGCACTAGATTTGCTATAGGACTGTTGGTTAATTGCCAGGGTTACCAAGAACATCAAGGCCTTTTTACCAACCGTCCAGAGGACTGACGACCTGACTCAAAACAAACACACAAGGATTTCCTCAGTATCACACATGAATCCCAGAGGAAGCAGCGTGGAAATGACACTAGGTAACCCACAAGCAGAAAAAGAAAACAAGAAAAAGACCTAATCAAGACCTTACGCTCTAATTGCCCCATTCGCAGCATACCATGATATGGAAGATCGTGGCAACTTTGAGGAGGGAACAAGGAGATTGCTTGGAAAAGATATTTCAAGACCCAAAAGGGAAGATCCCAAATCAAAAGAAAGCGAAAATCCAAAAGAGAACTGTTTGCCAACGAGATGGGTAGGACGAGGTACTAACGGACCAAGATCAGACATGAGGAAAGCTATATCCTGCAAGGATCTATCAGAGAGCACCTAAGATAATGGATCTGGATGAGTGATGTGTCTGGCAAGCTGAACTAAGAAGGATAACACTTTGGTGAGAGGAGATCTAGCTAAAGGATGCATTGGAATATCTAACCAAGGTGTGCGATGTGTGCAAGATGTTGACCAAGGATGAACTAACACGAAAGCCGAATAGATACAATGATACTAAGCTAAAGAGGATGTACAAGCTGACAGACCAAGATATGTTACAAATGTACAAGTTTGTTCATGTTTTGGTTTTTTGTGAGATGAAAATGTTTGTGAAGGATGGGATGTCTATAATAGTTGATAGGTGGATAGGTAGATGGTTTGTGAAAAGCTTAAGGAAAATGGGATTCTGTGTGTGCATGTGATAGGATACAGGCTAGGATACAAGATTATTTACAAGCTGGAATATGGTACAAGCTTTGGACAAGATTTAGATATATACAAGGTATGGTACAAGATTTACAAGGTATAATACAAGCTTTGGTACAAGATTTACAAGCTGTACAGGAGGTATTGACAAGCTCCATCAGATTTTGGATATTTGATTGGAACACCAAGGGAACAAGCAGGTGTTTTATGGGATGGTGGGTGGATGGATGAGGGATAGGATAGTGATAGATAATGGATTAGTCTTTAGCACACAAGGCGCCTGAATTACCAGGTTTTCACCAAGGTACCTATCCAAGGCGCTTGAATTGCCAAGTTTTCACCATTGGATGCTTATTTCTCTTTACTATTTTTTTGTATTTTTCAAAAGCTAGGTATACCAAAGATCTTCAAGCATAGAACTTCTTGAGATGAATGATGTTAGTGGGATCATTCAAGAGTTATCCTTCTAGTGTAGATAATTGATAGGCTTCGGAGCCAAAGGAGGCAGTAACCACATAGGGACCAAGCCATGTAGGTTCAAACTTGCCTTTCTTTTCTCGATCTGCTTGGACTTTCATATTTTCTTTGAGGACCATATCACTTGGCTGAAAGTGTCATGGGAGCACCTTCTTGTTGAAATTCTTTTTGAGACGAGTTTGGTAGACTGTGAGATGGTCATAGGCTTGTTGTCTCTTCTCGTCTAAGATATCTAGCTGGGTGAGTCGAGCTACTCTATATTCTTCATCTGAGATTTGTACTCGCAAAGATATGCGTAGTGAGGGAAGTTCAAATTCTATAGGTAATACCGCTTCGGCACCATAGACTAGGGAGTATGGAGTTGTGCCTATGGATGTACGGAAGGAAGTTCGATAGGCCCATAGAGCCAAATTTATTTGAAGGTGCTAATCACGGCCGGAATCATTGACAACTTTCTTTAGGATTTTGAGGAGGGTTTTGTTAGTTGCCTCTGCCTGGCCGTTACTTTGTGGGAAATATGGGCTAGAAAAGAGGTGATGGATGTGGAGGGAAGTGCATAATTCTTCCATGTTGAGATTTTCAAAGTTACTTTTGTGGTCAGTGAAGATGGTGGATGGGATGCCAAAGCGGCAAACAATGTGGTACAAGATGAACTTGGAGACTTGAACTCCTGTAGCTGAGACTAGGGGGACTGCTTCCACCCACTTAGTGAAATAGTCTGTAGCTATTATTATCCATTTATGTCCATCAGATGAGAGAGGGGTGATAGTTCCAACTAGATCAAGGCCCCAACAAGCAAAAGGCCAAGGTGGTGCAATAGGCTGTAGATCTTGTGCTGGAGCGTGCACAAGATTTGCATGTTGCTGACATGGGAGACACTTTCTAACAAAGTCATAAGAGTCTTCTTCAATGGTAGGCCAATAGTAGCCTACTCTAAGGATTTTTCATGCTAGGACAATACCACTTGTGTGGGCACCGCAAAGTCTAAAATGTACTTTTTTTAATGCCATCGTGGCCTCATTTTCATCTAAACATCGAGAGAGAGTATCGTGATAACCCCGACGATATAGGGTATTGGCTATGATAACATAGCAGGATGATTTTCAAATAAGGTTCTGGCGTTGGGTGCGTGTGAGGTGAGGGGATATGATACCATCATTGAGGTAAGCGTGAATTTCATGGTACCAAGGGGATTGGGGACCAACCATGATATAAACACGGTTTGAATCCTCATTCGCATAAGCGGGTGTGAGGAGCTACTCAACTAAAAATTCATACTGCGTAGCTTCTTAGGGAATTTCCAAGAGTGAGCCGATAGTGGCCATGGCATCTGCTGCCTTATTCTGCATTTGAGGCACTTGTGTAAACTGAAGCTTTGTAAAATGCTGTGTCAGCTGATCAACTAGCTCTTTGTAGGGTAATAGCTTTTCATCTTTGGTTTGATATTCATTTAAGACTTGTTTGATGATGAGCTGGGAATCGCCAAAGATTTCTAACTCAATGATATTCCATTCTGCAGCTATCTTTAATCTTGCTACAAGAGCTTCATATTCTGCTATATTGTTGGTGCTAGGGAATTGTAGCTTGAAGGCTTTTGGAATGTAATCTCCTTGAGGTGTAACTAATAATATTCTTGCCCCTGATCCATGAGAGGTGTATGAGCCATCAAAATAAAGCTTCCATGGGGGCTGTTCTTCAATTAGGCAGATATGATCATCTGGAAATTCTGTGAGCAAAGGATATGCATCTAATAGAGGTGTATCAACTAGGTGATCTGCTATAGCTTGCCCTTTGATTGCCTTTCTGTCCACATACTAGATGTCAAACTCACTTAGTAGTATAACCCACTTTGCTAGCCGACCTGTGAGTGCTGTTCTAGAGAGCATATACTTGAGAGGATCAATCTTAGAGACTAGTTGGATGGTATGACTTAGCATGTAGTGGCGAAGCTTTTGAGTTGAGAAAACAACTGCCAAACAAGCTTTTTCCATAGGAGTGTAATTGAGTTCATAACCAACTAGGGTTCTATTGATATAGTAGATGGCTCTCTCTCTGCTATAATCATCATGTTGTGCTAGAAGTGCCCCTAGAGTAGTAGGTGTTGCTGATATATACAAGATCAAGGGACGACCAGGAACTGGTGGAACCAAGATAGGGGGATTGGTGAGATACTGCTTGAGCTGATCGAAGCTGAGCTGACATAAAAGATCCCACTTGAAGTTCTCATTCTTCTTTAACAAGTGTGAAAATGGTGTACACTTATTTGCAAGTTGGGAGATGAAGCGCCGGACAGATTGAAGTTTTCCTTGAAGAGAGCGAAGCTGTCGCAGTGTCTGGGGAGGAGGCATGTCTAAGATAGCCTTGACCTTTTTGGGGTTGATCTCTATACCTCGTTTAGAAACTATGAAGCCTAGAAGCTTGCCAGATGTGACCCCAAAGACACACTTCTTGGGATTTAGCATGAGATGATATTGGGCCAACCTATCAAAGACTTTTTCCAGGTCAGCAAGATGATCCATGAAGGTGTGAGATTTGACTAGGATATCGTCCACATAATCTTCCAAAATTCTATGGATAAGATCATGGAAAATGGCTATCATAGCTCTTTGATAGGAAGCTCCAACATTCTTTAGGCCAAAAGGCATCATGGTGTAGCAAAAGGTTCCCCAAGGGGTAGTGAATGGTATCTTATGCTGGTCCTCTTCTGCAATCTTGATCTGATTATACCCAAAAAATCCATCCATAAGGGACATAATTTCATGTCCAGCTGTAAGATCTACAATCATGTCTATGTTGGGCAAGGGAAAATCATCCTTTGGACAAGCTTTGTTAAGATCTTTAAAATCAGTGTAGATTCTGATGTCACCGGAAGGCTTAGTGACAGGGACCATGTTGGAGATCCATTCTGAGTAGTCAATAGGTCGGATAACCTTAGCAGCTAACATTCTTTCTAGTTCAGCTTTGACTAGTAAGGCCACCTTGGGGTGCATTTTTCTAAGCTTTTGTCTTACAGGCTTGATCTTTGGATCGATTGCAAGATGATGAACTAAAAGCTTTGGATCAAGTCCTGGCATGTCTTGATATGACCATGCAAATTGGCCAATGTTCTCTCGTAAAACCTCAAAGAGGAGGTCAGCTTGGTCTTGTGATAGGGATGCAGCAATGTGAACAATTCTAGGGATCTCTGAAGAACCAATGTTGACTTCTCTAGTATCCTCTATTAGAATAGAAGATGCCTCTGGTCGATTATCTTGAGGAGGCAATACTAAATCCTCATGTTTTACTTGTGGCTCTGGATTTTCTTACTGAGGGGTTCTCTTCGCTGCCTTAGCTAGTCCCAGATTTACCTTAGTTCCAATTTTGGGTGTATCGAAACTAGGTTGGGGATTTTCTCCAAAACACCCCTTGGGATCTAGCTTGTAGATGTAGGTAGAATCTGGCTTTGTCTTCTTATGAGGAGTTTTGGCTCCCATGAATCTTAGAAGCACTTCCTCTGATGCGAACTCATCAATATGTATGACACTTGGTTGGTCCCAATCTATGAGTTGTGGATAAGCAAGTGGTAGGTCAATGAGATGGATGGATAGTTTTTGGAGAACAAAGTCTCCTAGGAAGATTTGGTCTGGGATATCGTCGTAGGCTCTCTTTTCAACTTCCTCAGGAATGTCTTCGATTTCGACAAGGTCGCGGTGGATGTTCGAAAAAGCGTGACCGTTCTCGTTGGTGCCCCCAGTTGTGGGTATGCCAAAGCCAAGTCCTGACTTCATTTCCCAATTATGTGCTTCGATAGGACATTGCATGCCCCTTTTTGCTGGTCCTAGTCCACCTCCTTGATAGTTCCATTTTTCAGTGATGAGCTTATGTTGTTGGGGATACTTTTGGCTGAAGTGATCAAGGCATGCTTGATTTTTTGGAGGTGCATCCTTATGTAACCAATTGTTGATATCTAGAGTGAGCTCTTCATGAAGAGGGGTTTTTGAGGACACAAAGGTGGTTGGCCCAAACTATTTGTATCGAGGAGGTGGAATCTCCTTAGCTTTGTGATATGTCGGTCGTCCATGGGTATGTGGATCAAGTGGGATTGCTCCAACAGCAAATGCATCTGACAGACTATATTCTCCACAACCTTTGTTGTTGATCTTTACGGTAGATAGGGTGGAGGCGAGGATGGTTTCTGCGTCATTACAAGTGTGGGATGATCTGGCGATGGATGTGCCGATGTCTATTCCAGGGCAATGGTTTGTATATGAAGCTTCAACCACATTGTAGTAAGCAAAGGGTTCTGGATCGACATGGATGGTTACCTCAGTGCCCTGATGCGGAAATTTGATGCACTGATGGTAGGTGGATGGAACGACCTTCATAGCATGAATCCATGGGCGACCGAGGAGGATGTTAAATGGTAGGTTTAGATCAACAACATGGAAAACTGTCTCTTGGATGACTGGCCCAACCTTGATTGGGAGCAAAATAGTCCCTTCTGTGGTTCTTTCCAAGTTGTCATAAGCTTTGATGGTGATAACTTCACTTATCATATCTGCCTCAGTATACCCAGCTTGTTTTATGAATTTTAGGGTGCAAATTTTCAAGGCTGATCCATTATCTATCATTACTCTTTTTACGGCGAAATTGGATACCATGATGGCTATGTGAAGCGGAAGGGTGTGATTTGGCTCAACCGCGAGTATGTCGGTGGGTTTGAAAGATAGGGCACATGAGGATGAAAGGTGTCCAACAAGATTACAAAAATTAGTAGTATTGATGTCAGAAGGGACACGATATTCTATGAGAGCACTGTCAAGGATGTCTCTGTACATAGGACTAGTGCAGAGAAGGTCTAAAATGGAGATTTGGGCTGGCATGTTCCCAAGGTGTTCCAAGATATTGTACCGGCTTTTTGATGGAGCTGATGGTGCTGATGAAACTAGTGGGCCTGCGATGTTAAAGTGCGCTCTTCGAGTGGTGACCACACACTCATTGTCTGGTCCTTAGATATTGATAACATTGACAAAAGGCTCTTTCTCAGATATACAACCTATAAGGCTACCATAGTCTATATAGGATGAAGTGTGGTCATTGTTCTTCCCATGCTATTGGTTTGGCTGGCGGCTGTTGGTGTTGTTTTGGATAGGTGCTTTTCCAGGATTTTGGTTTTTGTGTGGAGGAAAAGCATTTTGATAAATCTGTAAGCCTGCATTGGGAGAGGTTTGGGCACCAACAGTGATTTCCTTCCGATCAATAAGGTCCTGTACATAGTCTTTCAGTTTCATGCATCTGAGGGTGGTGTGACCGTTTACCCTATGGAACTTGCAATACTCATTGTCCTTGTACCATGCAGCTTTGGATTGGCTTGGATCAATTTTCTCGATAGGAGGAAATTTGATGAGGTTTTCCTTAGCCAATTTCTCAAAAATAACATCCAATGGCTCACCAAGGGGTGTATAGTTTTTAGGTGCAGGTTGGAATTTGGGCTTTTGCCCTGTAGCTACATTGATGGCATTAGCTTGATTGTTAGACCCTTGAAAGTTGGGTCTTGTATTGTGGTTTTGATGGCTTTGGTTATTTCGTTGTTGGTAATTGATAGCTTGTTGGTTGTTTGTTTGATATGGTGGGTTAGACTGGTTTTGAGAAGGACCAACAATATTCACATGTCTGGTGTCAGTAACCCCATCTGTTGCAACATGCTTGTTTTTGTTCCAATACCTAGACCTGTAATTGGAATGTGATTGATTTTGGTTTGCCTCTTTGTAAATTTTTACCACACCATCTTTGATGAGTCCTTGCTCAAGGATCATTCCTTTCTCTTTGATATCCTTATAGGTCTGTAAACAGTTCATGGTCATGTGGTGAGCCAAGCTAGGATGTGCATTATCAATAAAAATTTTCACCACATGGCGTTCTGGCAAGGTGCAGGATATGCGGGTGGTAAGGGTTTGCCATCTTTGCAGGTATTTGGCAAGGCTTTCTCCACCTTTTTGCTTGGTGTGGACAAGATCAACTATTGATAGCTTTGTTTCAACAAGATGGGCATATTGGGCTACAAATGCCTCAGATAATTCAGCAAATTTTTTAATTGTGCCATAGGGGATTCTATAAAACCATTCAAGAGCAGGTCTAGCCAAGCTTTTGGGAAAAAGGCACAAGAGGAAGACATCATTGTATGCCACATCCTGGCAGTACATGTAAAATTCTTTGATATGTGTGACAGGGTCTCCTTTTCCTCTGAATTTGTCAAATTTAGGTACCTCAAAGTGTTCGGGAAATGGTGTCGTGGTAATGGCTCTGTCAAATGGGTAAGGACACACATTCTCAAACTTGAATGTCTTTGGATCATTCCCTTCTTGGATGGCTTTCAGAGCTGTCTTCATTTGCTCCCATTCTGCATTGATAGGTGATGGCTGGGGTGCCCCCAATGTAGGAGTGCCTTGAGGTAGGTATGTGCTGGATGGTGCCATTGAATATGGATGGTTATGAGGGATTTGCTAATAGGGATTGTACATTGTTTGGGCAGCTGCATGGTGGATGACAGGTTGTTGAGGGGGAGGTGGCGCGTATTGCTGCATGTGCTGCGAGGCTTGCTATTGATATGGGATTTGAGGTTGGGATTGAGGAACATAAGCTAGCTATGGGATAAATGGATTGCTTTGTGGAGGTAAGGTACAAGATGGTTGTGAGGCTTGAGGAAAGGATCAGAGGGCTTGTGGGGTTTGACAAATATATGTGGGTTGTGCCCCCATTTGGGATGGTATCTGCAAATAATTGGTGGTTGGCTGGGGTGGTGGATTACCTCCTAGAAGTGGCATTGAAAAGTAGTTGGTAATAGGAGGTAATGGATTAGTTGGTGGTGGAGGTGGTGGGAATTGAAAGCTTGGGAATGGAATTAATGGGGTTTGATAGCTTGGTGGCTAGATTTGGAAGCTTGGTATAGTGGTGGCGGGAGCTGGGGTCACTTGGGAGCTTGGTAGAAGATTGGCAGTAGCTTGTGGATTTTGATAGCTTTGTGGAGTGAAGGTAGTAGCTTGTGGATTTGTGGCTGGTGGTATTGAGCTGCCAAGACCTAATGGAAATGATAGGATTGTGCTTTGGGCTGTGGTGAACAAGCTGGGGGCGATGAAAGGTTGATTAATTGGCCCCATGGGTGGCATCCCTATTGTATATTGCTGAGGTTGGCCAAAGATGCTAGCACTGATTTGGGAGATGGGTGGATTTGGAAGGCTGGGTTGGGGAGCAGCAGCAATAGTGAAGGGGGTGAACAGTGAGGTGTTTTGGGTAAAGGGGGTTTGGAGCAGAGAGGTATGAACCAAGGATGAAGTGGTGGTGGCTAGGTTGGCTTGCAGAATGGAGATTTCAACTTGGGTGGATGATGGTATTTTTGGGTCTGTTGGGTCATATGGATTGGCTAGAGGCTCTTCTTTTGGAATATATTGAGGATAATTTGGATCATAAGAGCCTATGGGTGGTGGTAGCTACCCAAACAATGGGTGAGATGGATTTGATAATGGAGGGGGTCTTCCAAAGTCAAAGGTTCCTACATTGTCCCTTCGAAAATTAGCCATGATTGTCTCCTTATTTTTGTCTATAATGGCATTTACCAATACTGCATTTCCTGGTTGGTTCATGAAAGCTTCAATGTCAGTAGGTGATGGCATAGCTTGCTTTGCGCTGAAGGATGGTTGAGTGCTCAAGGGGGGTGAGGCTATTCAATCCAAATGATAGGGCTCCATTATTTCTTTCTTCTTGGCTAAGTGAGTGACGAGTGGCATGAAAAATGCTCCTAGGGATGAGATGCAATAATGCTGATGGATGCAAAAGGGGGAAGGCTTTTCTATGCAAATGATTTCCTAGGTTGAGGCAAAGCTATATGACAAAACCTAAGGAGGATTGGGTTGGGGATTCTAACTTCAAAGATATGCTGTCAAAGTACAAAAGGTCTACTTTCCTATGTGCAAGCTTGGTGGTGATTGTGTCAACTTAAGGATAGATTGATGATCCTTTAGGAAGAACACGAGATTGACCACTTGCAGATCCCAACCTTTAGCTCAAGGTGATGAGGGATAACAAGTGACAAAGCTAGATTACCCTAGACAAAGCTCTATCAAAGTGATAACCTTGGTGAGATTGGTGGATTTGGAAGATTTTAGGAATGGCAAACTTTTAGCAAGGTGACAACAATTTTGAAAGCTTAGATGTGCAAATTTTCGATTGCTGGCTAGATGGTTTGATTTTAAATGAGATGGATGAGCTAATAATGCTTAAGGGGATAACCTAAGATGGCTGGCTTTTCTACAAAGATGACTCTAAAGTGAAGCTTATCCAAGAAGATGTGGAGAAACAAGGGTGTCTAATCATAGAAATCATGCCTAGTTGGTAAGGCATAAGCAGTATTAACTCCTGGATGTTGGCTAAATTTGATGGTGCGCTCTAACCAGGCCTCTTGAAGTGCTTCGTCGGTAGCTTTGTCTTCTGCTTTGTGGAGTTTGGCAATTCGTGGGCTTGGTGTTATTTCTTTTCTCTTGGCTGAAAGTTCTTGGTATGCTAGAGATGGCTTGAGTTTGACTTTGTGAAACTTCTGTTTGGGTTTGGGTTGTTCCGACATAAATTCCTGAATTTGCTTGGCTTTGGGAGATTTTGGTTGTTTTGCTTCAACCTGTTCAACTTCTAAAATAGGCAGTGACTACGCTAAGTGTACCCTAAGCTAGGATTGACCAAGTTTGGCAAACATTCATTCAATAAATAAAAACAAGCAATAGATAGGAACACCCAGATAGAAGTTTGTGGTTCTCATAATGTGATACCTGCGCCGAGGAGTGTGTATGTTCTACAAATGTTTTGATCAGTCACTCCAAACACATTAACATCCTAGATGGTTTTCTGCAAGGCTAACAATTGGTTTAGCTAGGGAGTCCTCGATATACATAAGGTACGTGAGGCCCAAATCCGTAGATGAGACCAAAAGGATGTCACACAGTCGAGAGGAGCGGTAACCCACTTCTCCTCTTTCACTTCTCAAGGGTATAAAGTTCCTTGAGGCTTAGCCCAAATGACAAAATCTTGATCCCAAGAGAGGTGTCTTTCGATTCACCTCTCGATTCTTATACTCCACTGGAATGCTGGAGTTGAGGTCGTCCAAGGGGTGATGAAATCCCCAAGCAGGCCTCCTAAAAAGAAACAAGGTTTTGGATCCTAATCTTATGCACCCAAGATGGCCTCGAAAGACGACAAGGGGAGTAAAGACTTGGATGACCTTGGGCTAAAAAATATGCTTGTTCTTTTACCAACTGACTCTTATGTGTGCTAATCTAGACTTTGCAAGCACTCATGTTTAAGAGACAATGTTCAATTCCAACTTGAAGCGCCAACAAAAGTAAATCGATCGAAGAATGAAAACAATAAGAAGAGTTAGGGTAAACAAAAGAAAACTCGCGCACCAGGAGGCCCTCCACGTCAAGTATCGATTAATTTTCTTTAAGGCATTCAAGATTGAGTGTGAGTTTGTTTTAAGCCTAAAACAAAAGTGTGTGAGATTCGATTTCAAGCACGCACCCGGAGGCTCTCCACGTCAGTTGTTGTTCAATTTTAGTGCCCAAACTTGAAGTTTGATCGATTTAATCTAGAGTTTTGGCCATTTAAGAATTTTGATAAAGTTAAAGCAAACATTCAAAGACCAAGTGAGTGAGTTAGATTGTGGAACATTTAACACCTTTTTCAAGTAGACCCATCCCCATAAATGGCGCTAAGATTGCAACCAATGGTTAATATTTGATGGGTTATTATAAAAGAGGTGAGTCCAAGGAACAAAGTTTCTTAAATGTCCAAAAATCAAACTTTACCTAGATTGCATGTGGAAAAGAGATTTGTTTTGTTCAATTTTAGAAGCTCCAAATGAAGTGTTTGATATTGCAATGGTTAATTGATCCTTGGAATTCAAGATTGGATTTGTTGTTTTAAGCATGCATTCCAAGGAAAGTTGATTTTAATCCATGACATTCAAGAGTGTGTTTTGAGCAACATTCATTCAATAGAAAATGTGTTTAACCATTCAAGTTCATTTTTTTTTTAGCAACATGCATTCAAAGACAAATGGTTAAACATTCAAGTTCATTTTTTAGCAACATGAAAACCTGCAAGAAACATGGTTAGTGGTTCCATATGTGCTCCAACCTGCAACGAGACAAAAAAAAGCAATTTAGTTAGTTAGCCAAAATCTTCAAAAATGAGAGCTTAACTATGAAATTTTTTTTTAAAACTTTTTTTGCTGTTTTTTCTATGCGTAAAAATGCTTAAAATGGTCTAAATCCTACGGAACCACTAAAAGTGTAGAAATAAAGATTTTAAAATAGAAATGCAACATAAGTAGGTAGAGACGACATTCTATCAAGCGGAGATGCCAAAATACGAAGACGCTGAAATACAGAGACGCTACTATTCGGAGACGACAGAACAGATTTACGGCATAGAAAATAGGTGACAAGCAGAGACACCAATTTGCGTAGATGCAGATTTTCGCAGACGACGATTTGGATTGGCGGTGGCGGAGATGTCAATTCGCACAGACACGGATTTTCGTAGATGACAGAACAGGTTGCAGATGCCAAAACTGCAGAGACGACACTGAACGAAAAAAGTTGAAAAACGCAAATTTTTTTCAGAACTTTTTTAATTTTTTGCTATTTTTGGATTTTTAGATGGTATTTATTCTTCCTAAGTGCGTTCTTTAACCTGTAAAAATATGCAAAACACCCTCACAACACACTCAAACAACAACAAACATTAGATGGTTAGAAAAAATGACATATAGATGAAAATAGATGATTAAATGACCCATAGTGGGGTCCCACCGGGCGTGCCAAAATGTAGAACAAGATTTAGTATGCAAAGAACATTAACAAATAAAGTAAACATTCACAAACCAAAAACTAAATTCACATAAATGCTTAGACAAAGAAAGCAAACAAGAAGTGCAAACCTCACAAGAGAAAACACTCCATGCTTTCTGGATTCTGTAGATGTATGCTCAAGATTCTCAAAAGCTGCTTCAATGGAGATGGGTAATGGAAAATTGGTAGCTTTGTGAGCTCTCAATTTGGCATTATAAGGGTAAGATTGATGGCTTTGGTTCTCAAAATAGCATGGTAACTTTAGCTCAAAGATTGTTGATGAAATGGCTTGGGATGGGATTCAATTTATAGGCTAAGGGGTAGAGGGATGGAGGGCTTAGATGCAAGGATGGATGAAGGCTTAATGAGGGCTAGGATGCACTCAAAGGAGAGCACATGGATTGTGCTTGTTTAGCACTAATGGGAAGGTGACACTTGTCACAAGGAGGATGAGTGTGAGAGGGTAGGGTAAAGGGTTGGTTAAAGGCATGATGAGTGGGGTTGAGTATGTAAGAGGGATGTAAGAGGAATGAGTGTGGAAGAGGGAAGAGTGTGGAAGATGGGTGTAAGAGTCATGAGTGGGCTTGTAAGAGTCTTTTATGTTTTGTAAGAGCACTCATGACTTAGTGGTTGGGTTTTTTGAGGGGAGACTTTGGTTTGGATTAGGAAAGTCTTAAACTTGTTTAAGGAATGTGACAACATTAGGGGGTGGATTAGGCTTGGGTTTAGGATTAGATTAGGGATGTTAGAGATGTGCAAGTGGATGGCATTAATGAGGGTGGGTGAGTTAGTGGCTAAGCTTGGTTAGTATGGGTGGATGGGGTGGATTAGGCTAAATGGAGGATTAGAGATAGGTTAGGGGTTTTTGAATTTGAGGATTTCATTTATCAAATAGATTTATTTAATAAATGGGGTTTTTGGAATTAGATAGGAGAAAAGGATTTAATTGATAAATAATAGATTATTTGATTTATCAATTAGGACTATAGATGATTAATTAAATTAATCAACTAGGGATGGCAAATGATTAATTAAATAAGAATTTAATTAATGATTCCTTTAGAGATGGCTAAATTATATTACCAAAGCAGTGTAATCAAATTTAGGTGTCTACTGCTGCAAGTTCACACCAATGCTAACAGAATGCAACTTCCAAAGCCATTTCATGTTGGCCTACAATGCCTTGGTCTTAGCATAAAAAAATACTTAATAGCTAGCACTTTTCATTTCACACAATCTAGCCAAAAACCTTCAATATCACTTTACCATTAGCTCTTCCAATGCCATTTCATGTTGGGCTACAATGCCTTGGTCTTAGCAAAAAAAAAACTTAATAGCTAGCACTTTTCATTTCACACAATCTATCCAAAAACCTTCAACATTACTTTACCATTAGCTCTTCCAATGCCATTTCATGCTAGGCTAAAATGCCTTGGTCTTAGCCAAAAAGTACTTAATAGCTATCACTTCTCATTTTGTACAATCTAGCCAAAAACCTTCAACATCATTTCATCATTAGCTCTGATATCATGTTGAAAGAAAGAAGATATAGAGGAGAAACCCATAAAAGAGCTCTGAGGTTGCATTACTAGTTTATCCAATATATAGAAAAATACATAATAAATTTTAGATGCACTGGATCTTAGTTAGATGCAGTGTTAATTGTGGATGGTGCATGGATATTAGTGTAGTTGACCAAATTGTGTGGCTTGTTGGAATGTTAAATGCAATGGTCATTTGTCCCTGGAGCCAAATGCCCACCTACCATCCCTGACGACCTGAACAACAAATGTGTTAAGTGAGTTTTGAAATTAGGAAAGAGGGGGAAAATGTTTTTGGAAGCATGACAAAAGGAATGTTTTAAGATTCATTCTGATCGTTCGATAGAGTAGATTAGAGACTCAATTTAGAGTTCAGCAGAGCAGATTGGAGAGTCAGTTTAGAGTTCAAAAAAGTAGAGTAGAGAAAAGAAGGAAGAAGAAGAAAGTGATCAATAGATCTAATCTCTCCAGTTGCACATGTTTCCTATGTTCACTCTGTAAGTTTTTTGTTGTTATATTTGTCCTGTTGAAATAGTGATTGCTCCAAGCACCATTATATACAGCCATTAGAGCTGCAAGTTTAAAGTTTATTGAAGCTTGAAGTTTTTACTAGTTTAGGGTTATTTTAGGGTTTTTCTGGTTGAAGTTGAATGATCCTAGATATTTTAATGGTTTAATCAAAGTTGAATAGAAAGAAAATAGGCATACTTGAATCCATTGCTCTTCTTCTATTCATTGCATTTGAGAAGTCTGTTTAGAAGCTTCAAACTTTGGCTCTTTAGTTTTAATGGTGAAAGAATTCACATTGAAATTCTTCTAAGTTATATTTATCTTCCAGTTTGAGCCGAGCTCACTTGACATCCACTACTTCCAAGCATTTCCCTTTGTGTGCCAAGCTTAATTGACTTCGTCTTGTGCTAAGCTAGCTTGGCACCTGTTGCCTATCACTCAACACCTTCAAGTGCCGAGAAAACTGAGGAAAACTAGCACTCGGCACCTTCATGTGTCGAGAAATTTTTTAAGGTTTTGGAGTTGTGAGTTTTAATTGAATTTTATATTTCTCACATGATATCAAAGCTTTAAGGCCTCACATCCACAGTGAGTTAGAGCATTTATTTTTTTTGAATATTTGACATAGCAGTAGATACAAGAAAGATATGGTAGCAACCACCATCCTTTAATGGTAAAAATTATGATACATGGGAAAAGAAGATGAAAACCATAATGGTTGCAAATGATTTATGGGAGTTTTTTATAAATGGGTTCAATGATGTGATAGACCCAACTTAGTATGTTGCCCTCACAAATGCACAAAAGACTCATTTGAAAGAGTTAAGGAGGAAAGATGCAAAGGCATTAAGTCTTATTAAAGTAGCAATGATAGAGATAGTATTTCCCAAGATTGTAGCAGAAAATTATGCAAAGGAAGCATGGGATATCCTTTAGACAAACTTCAAGGGGACTGATAAAGTTTGTACAATAAAGCTATATAATATAAGGAGGGAGTTTGAGAACCTTCAGATGAAGGAAAATGAATTAGTTGTTGATTTCAGTTCAAGGACCTCCAATGTGATTAATCAACTGAAGTCAAATGGAGAAGACTATCAAGAGTAGAGGATAGTGGAAAAGATATTGAGGAGTTTACCTCATAAATATGACAATTTGGTCATGACCATAGAAGAGGCAAAAGACCTCACTATTTTGACAATGGATGAGTTGATGGATACTCTTCAAACCCATGAACATAAGATCAACAAATCTACATCTTCTTCTTCCCAAGAGCAAGCATTAAAGGCTCAATCAAGTCCAAGAGGAAGGGGGAGAGGAAAAAATGGCTCAAGCAAAAACTCCAGAGGCTGAGGTAATGGAGGATAAGAAAATGTTGCAGCAGAAAGCTCAGGAAGAGCAGATGGAGCAAGTAGCTCACAAAATACTTCAAGAAGAGGTAAGAAAAACTACAACTCAAATAAGAGTAATGTAGAATGCTACTACTATCATAGATATGTGCATTATGCAAGTGAATGTTGGAAGAAGAAAAATGATCAATCAAGACAAGTAAATGTGGCTGATGTGAACATGGGAAGTGGAAAAAATGCCACTGCCTTCATCATGTGTAATGTTCGTGAAGAAGGAAGCCCTAAGGTTCAATACCTTGATAGTGGATGTAGCAACCACATGAGTGGTAATAAAACCTTGTTTTCATTCATTGACAAGAGTTTTAAATCTGAGATTAAAATGGGTAACAATGGAACCCTACCAATAGTGGGCAAAGGATCTATTATGGTCTGCACCAAGCAAGGTGAGAAGAAAGAAATAAAAAATGTATATTTTGCCCCTGGTATGAAGCACAATTTGATGAACATTTATCAGCTCATTCAAAATGGATACAAAGTGTTGATCGAGAATGACAAGTGTGTCATTCCTGAAAAGGATGGAAGAAAGAACTTACTTATAGTAGTTCAAATGAAAAAGAACAGAATGTTTCCCTTGAAGATAGAGACATGTTTCACATCTCAAGTTGGTGCTACACCTCCCACATAATCAGCTCTAAGGAGTGTGATTGAAGACCCCTCATGGCTATGACACCTCAGGTATGGTCATCTTAGCTATGCTAGTTTAAATTTGTTGTCAAATAAAAGAATGGTAGAAGGTTTTCCACATTGTTGGAAATGATTGAAAAGCTCAAGAATGAAGAGTGATAGAACTGGCAAACAATGTTCTCAATCATTGTTTTGTCATTGATGTCAAATTTGCTACTTGCAAGAATGACAATTGCTTTAGTGATCCAAATACTATCAATTGGTTGATTGACAAGGAGGAGGCAATCAATAAGATGTAACTAGAACACTTAGAGAAAGGTTGAAGTTATGATGTTGTAAGGAAGTACAAGGATTAGCTAAGCCATTAATGAAATAGTGTATTGATGACATACTCTAAGACACAGAGAATGGACACACTAAAACATATCAAAGATGTAAGGGTTAGCTAAGTCATTTGTAAAGCCTAACTAATTTTATTAGAGAGAGAGTCTAGCACGCTAGTTAATGCCAAACAGATTCTTAGTTGAAGCTGAGCAAGTTCAGCTTCTTCAAGTGCTGAGTGAATAGCAAATGCCGAGTGAAGATCAAGTGCTGAGTGAATATCAGATGCTAAGTAAAGATCAGATGCCGAGGAAAAATTAGATGCCAATTGAAGATCAGGTGTCGAGCATGATATAAGTGTTGAGTAACACAAAAGGTTCCAAGCATTAGTAAAATAATGATGCCGAGTTGCTGCATTATTTTGAAGATCAAAGATTCACCAGATCTGAGTTGACATGGTAGTTATCTCAAATTTTGTGAACCAGATAGAAGATAAGAGTGATGAGCTGGTGGCACAAAACACTGTGTAAAACATTTTTTTTGGCGAATACAATTGGATTCTATACAAAGTTTCTAGATAAGAGCAAGATATGGGGTAGATACATTGTATACTACCTAATCTATTAAAACCCTAAAGTTGGAGAGGGAGAATTGAGTAGAAAAGGTAATCCAGATTTATATTTAAGGAGTCATAAGGTCATGAAGTAGATATGATGGTCAAGCATGACAGCATGAAGTACTGAAGAAGGTGCTAAGGAGAAAGAGAGTACATTTACTCTATTTTGAAAGATGACCACAGATATGGTTTCATTGGTATGATGAGCAAGAAGACTCAAGGAGATGAAGCTTGAGATGACAAGCTGTCAGAGCTGAAGTGATTAAAGCCAAGCAAAGGATTGAACAGAAGTGTGATTTGTAATCTGCAAGATATGTTGTAAGTTGTATCAGATCAAAAGCCATTATTGTTACTCTCTAGCAATTGTAACAGTTAGTATAAATCCTATGGACTTAGGTTGGTTTAATAGCCATGTTGTAAATCCTTTAACATGGTGACATTCCAAGTGAATGTTCCAAAGTCCTTTGACCAAGCCCATTCCTAACATTATGGTGAAATCCTCTAACAAGGTCACATTTAACAGTGTGTTGTAAGCCTTTAACAGGGAAAAATTTTAATAGGGCATCACTTTAGAAGAGTGAGAATTAAGTAGCATGTTACTAGTAGTTTTTTCCCAAATTGGGTTTCCATGTAAATCACTGTGTCATGTGTTGATCTTGCATGTTTTATTTCTACATGTTGATTTCTTGTAACTTGCTAAGATGATTGATTTAAGCTTAGATGGATGAATAGTTTAATGGGCTCACTATAATTGGTGAAAAAGTATTATTAGGGCATATAGACCTTGAATAACTGATTCAACCCCCTTCTGAGTTATTCTAAAGAATTCTAACAATTGGTATCAAAGCCTAGCTACTGATTTAGTTTAAAGGGGCTAGAAGCAGAAAAGATCTAAATGCCTAAGAGAGAAGTTCCCAAGCTCAACAAAGACAAAATTTTTGCATGGAAAAGTTTGATGAATCTACATTTTCGATCCATAGGAGATCATGCCCAAAATTTAATTGTTACTGAACATGTTGATCCAATTGGTACTCTTACTGCAGAAGATTTGAAAAACAAATAGGAACACAATCAGACAATGATGGAAATTGCTTCTTCACTCAACTATGCTGAATTTGATGATATCAAAGGATGTGACACTACATTCAAAATGTGGAAATCCCTATTAGACATTTATGGAGGAAATTTGAATGTCCAGAGAGCAAAAAGAGAAAGCCTCAGAGGAAAGTTTGATGATATGAAAATGGAGGAAAGTGAGAATGCTACTTAGTATGCCTCTAGAATAAAGGAAGTGGTAAGTGCAATAAGATGTTTGAATGGTCAATTATATGACGATACTATTAATAGTAAGCTCTTAAGAACCTTGCTCCCTATCTATGCTATTAGAGTATCATCTATACAAGAACTAAGATGTGTACTAGGAAACAATCTAAGTTTTGAAGGAATAGTGGGTAGACTCACTGCATTTGAGTTATCTAACTTTGACAACTACAAACTTGAGAATGTTGAATTTGCTTTCAAGGCCAAGCTATCACTGAAAGATGTTGAACAAGTGAAATCAAAGAAGGGAAGAAAGATGAAATATGTTTCCAGTGATAGTAGCACTAATGAGGAAGATGTGGAACAATTGGAAGCATTACTAGCTAGAAGATTTCATAGAGGCAAAGGAAAATTCAAAGGTAAGATGCCTATCATTTGTTTCAATTGAAATGAAGTAGGACATATTGCTGCAATATGTACACAGAAAAAGGATTACAAGGAAGGCAATAAGTACAAATATAGAAGAGAAGATGATAAGACAGATTACAAAGACAAAGGCAAGAAGTGTTATATTGTTAAAGAGGATTCTGATGATAATGATGATGAAGTTTTTTATGTGGCCATGAAGGACCAATTTGATGAAGAAGAACCTATAGCACTGGTAAGATCTATGAACAAGAATGATAGATGGATCATAGACAGTGGATGCTCATATCACATGACAAGAGACAAAAGTAAGTTTGTTGACTTTACTCAGTATGATGGAAATAGTGTTAGATTTGGTAATGATGCTCCATGTCAAATCAAAGGAAAAGGCTCCATTAAACTTACAGAGAAAATTTCATGTGATAATGCATACTATGTTGAAGGACTAAACTACAACTTGCCGAGTGTCTCACAGTTAGGCAATGTAGGATGCAAAGTGGAATTTGGAAATAAAATTGCAAAAATCTATGATACTGATGGTAAATTGATAGGAAAAGGAGATCAAACAAGAAGTAATCTATTTTACCTTGATATGGAAAATGTTTATTATTTTGTTGCAAAATTTGATGATGAATGGTTATGGCATAGAAAGCCATGTCATGTCAACTTTGATAATCTGGTCAATATTAGTAAAATGAAGAAAGTTAGAGGTTTACCTAAACTGAAAAAGCCTGAAAACATCATGTGCAAACAATGTTAGCTAGGAAAGATGAAAAAATCAAGTTTCAAAAGTAAAAACTATACATCTAAAGAAGTACTTGAGTTAGTCCATACTAACTTATGTGGTCCAATAGAAGTACAAAGCTAGAAAGGAGATAAATATGTAATGTTGTTTGTTGATGACTATTCTAGGATGATGACAGTTATGTTCTTAAAGAAAAAATCTAATGCTTTTCAAATGTTTAAGAGGTATGTGGCTAGAGTTGAAAAGGAAACATGAAAGAGTTTGAAATTCCTAAGATCAAAGAGAGGTGATGAATTCGCATCAAATGAATTCGAGACATTTTGCAATGACAAAGGAATCAAGAGACAAACATAAGCTCCTAGAAATTCTCCACATAATGGAATTGTTGAGAGAAGAAATAGATATGTGATTGACTGTGCTAGAACATTAATTATGGAAAAGACTATTTCTCTAAAATATTGGAGAGAAGCTATAAGTGTGGCTATTCATACACTGAACTGAGTACAGGTCAAGAAAGGTACAAGTGCAACACCTTTTGAATTATGGTATGGTCACTCACCCAATGTAAAGCATTTCAAAGTATTTGGTTGCAAATGCTTTATCCTTAAAAATGCTAGAAATGGAAAATTTGATGCAAAAAGTGATGAAGACATATTCCTTGGTTACTCCACTAGAAGTAAAGCATATAAGTGTTTGAATACTAATACTAACAAAATTGTGGAAAGTGCAAATGTAAACTTTGATGAGCATAGAAAAATCCAAGTTGAAGAATCAAAGAGAATGGATGAATACAAAACATTTGTGTATTCTTATGAAGGAATGCCTGTTGATGAGGATGTTGTCAATCAAATTGGGATTCAACAAAAAGTTTCAGTTTCAACCGAGTCACAACTAGTAAATGTTGAGCTACATTCAGAAGCTAAGTTGTAGAATGAAGGAAATACACATTCTGATCCTGAAGTCGGTACACATGAAAGAGATTAAGAACAACCTGACAACAAAGTGCATAGTGACCTTGAATCTGAAAGATCAAACATGAAAACAAGGATAGAACCAAGATTATCCAAATATGTAAAAATATATCACGTTTCTGAATAGATAATTGGTGACTAACTAAATTTGATAATATGAACTAACCACAATAAAATTAAATTAAAACTAAAGATAAATTAACTAAATTAACATTCCCGATACTATCCTAATCTACTTTATAACCTACCCCTACACCCACATCACCAAAAATTTCCCCCAAAACCCCTGCACACTACCTAGCACTTCCTCTTAAGCACTCTACCCCAAAACACATGCGCTGCCCAACACATAGAATGATGGCGCCCAAGGACAGAGGGTAGAAAGCATGTCAGACGAGGGGCAGAAAGGTAAGCAAAACAAAACAATTTTTTAAAACAAAAAATAAAACTAGCAACGTGCATGAAGATGTCCACTTTAAACATTTGCTCAGGGAAGTACATGTTACATGGGCCTCAGTTTTGGTGATTGCAAAATTCGCATGGGTGGAAAATGCTTGGGTTAAAAGCCAAGTCAAAATACATGGCCCCAAGACCAAGTTTTATCTTCATTTTATATCATTTTTATTATTCTTTGTACACCATAGCATTTAATACCTGCCAAAACTCATTTCGCCTAGGAAGGAACAAGATGGAATTTAACTCAAAAGGTTTAGTTGGTGGCCTTGCTAAAATAGGATAACAAAATTTAGCTATTTATAAGTATATATCATTCATTTATATAATTAGCATCTATGAGCTTGAGAAATTCAATTTTATTATATATATTTGTCTAATGACTGTTGTAGGAATTAAAAAAAACTAAGATATTTTCTCATACATTTTACAACATCTTGTAGGTGGGTATTTTGAACTTTTAGTTTTATCTTTTTTCTTCCTTTTGAAGTATATGTATTTTTTTAATTTTTTAACTTTCTAGCGATAATATTTGAATCCAATTTCAATAATTTAAAGAACAATTTGAGGGGGTAAGAAACATATATCTCAACTCAAAACTAATGGTTTAATGACAATTCTAATAGACAATTAAGTATACCTAAAGTAGGTTCATCCAAGGACTAAGTTTTTTTTTTGATTTAGTAAGAGGGGTTATATTATTTTTCAATAAATCTAATGGGACCTATTTTATATTAAATATACCAAGGATTTGAATGATCCATTATAACTATAATGCGAAAATTTTTTTGCTTCCAATAATCTTGAAAACTGAACTTACATTCATAATATAAATTTTATTTTCAACATAAAGAAAACTTGATATTCTACTTAATTAAACCATCATCATTTCATCCTATTTTTGATGTGCAATTCAAATAACTAAAATTAAAATTAAACCAAAAGATAAGAAATAATACTCAATCACCAATTTCATTGGCAAACCTGATTCACAGGCTCAGCCGGGAAAGAACCAGGAAGAAAACCCGGCGCCGCTGCCATTACAACAAATTTTGAAAAAAAAATTACATAGGATATCAATCCCAATTACAACAATTCAATTGAATTTTCTTCATGACCCTCATCAAGGGATCCATAACTATTTTAGCAACACATTTCTAGAACCATGGAGGGAACAGAATCTGATCGGGTGACAACCAAGCATAACCAAGAGTCAATCAAACATACATATTCATACATGATTTACACAATAGAATTCACAATGAATCAAAACTAGGAAAGGGTGGATTCTTCCAACCACGAGAAGTCAAGCACAACACCAACAAATGCCCAATCGGGGCTATAAACCAAGAACTTTCGTTCTTCCCTTTCAACATACCAAAATCATACAAGGTTTGTGCTAACAGGTAGGGGCCCATAACACCCTACCCTTTCTCCCTCTTCTCATCCTAAGAAGAGACTCTACACTAGTTGGAGTCCGACTAAATAGACCTTTCCCAAAATTGGTCACTTCTGCCCTATCCAAGGGTGAGTAATACAAAAACACCCATGCAAGAAAATCTCAAAATAAAAAAATTGCGAACATAAACATGAAAGGAAGTCTCCCAAAAATAACATGGTTTTCAAATCTTCCCAACATACCCACAAACATACAACCATTTAAACAACAACAAGGTAGCATAAGCATGAAACAAGAATAAAATCTGAACAAGGGAGAAGAGAAATCCAACCTTCACAAAGAGGTAATGGAAATGAAAAAGTTTGAGTAGATCTTCCCTTTCCTTGCTTCAATCTTCAAGAACTCCTCTCTAAATGTAGAGATTGGGTAACAACCTCCACTAGTCCAAGAAAGGCCTCTAAATAAGCTTCCAACTCAACCACCAAAAAGGAGCAATAACTACTACCACCCACTAGAAAATTCTAGAAACTCCTAACTCAACCCATACTATGGTTAGACACCAAAAGGAGGTGGGGTGAGGCATCTCATGGAACGATAGTCAATTTTCGCACAAAAGCAAAAAGAGACTTTTTGAGTGATCTTAAAAGTCAACAAAAGGGGCTTAGGGGTTGGAAAAGACCCCTAACCCATACCCATACCCCTTGGGTATAATTATCTCATGTTTTAAAGCCTTATGAATAGGTTTAGAGCCACACAAAGGCTAGGAAATAATTAGGACCCACTAACAACTCTTAAAAAGTAGATTAAGCACTAATCCAGATTAGGGATGACTAAACTCGATTAAGAACCCAATTAGCAAACTGACACTAACTTAAACTGACTTAGGTCCAAAGGCTACACAACAACCCTAGCTAGCACGCAAAGAACATAAACAATTTACGAGTGTCAAGTGACACCAAAAGAACATAATTACGAGACATTCACATTTACTGAACATGAAAAGATACATACATACATCTCACAATACAATACGTGAATTACGAACAACAAGGTTTCCAAAATTAACACATAGAGATCAGTTATGTTCCTTCGTCGATTTCCTAGACTAAAATATTTGTACACTCATTGCACACATCAGTAGTCCTGAAAATCACATGTACATATATACATATCAGAAATTCACATAAATTGAACCATACATCAATTAGGGTTTCTTCCATCCTACTTAATTCTTAACCATTTAAAATATCTTAAATCAAAGTATCAATCATACATTTACCAATTTCATCAACATACATACACATAAAACATTAAATGACAAACATCAATATATCTGAAAGTAACATGAAATAGTATAATATGTTCTAAGTATTAGATAATGTCTCAGCATCTCGAGTCATGAGTGTCAAAATGATAAAATAACAACTAAGGCTACGAAGGGTTGGGGCGAGGCCTCACAAGTACATCAACTAAAATATGGTATATTTGTGATACAATCAAAGTACATCAAAGAGATACTTAAAATGTTTGGATTGGAGGAATCCAAACCAGTCAGCACACTAATGGCTATAGGAAATAAACTATCCAAAAATGATGAATCAGCTAAAATCAATCAAACAATGTATAGATCCATGATTGAAAAACTACAATATGTTGTACATAGCAGACCAGATATAGCATTAGTAGTTGGAATAGTGGCTAGATTCTCTATTAATCTTAAAGAAAATCATCTCATAGTAGTAAAAATAATAATGAGGTATCTCAAAGGAACTGATGATTTTGATCTATATTACAAAAAGAATGAGAAGTTTGAGCTCAATGCATACACAAATGTAGATTAGGGAGGCAACATTGATGATAGGAAAAGCACAAGTGGAGGTGGATTACTTTTAGGTAAAAGACTAGTTACTTGGACTAGCAAGAAACAAACATGTACATCTCAGTCCATTGCAAAATTAGAATATGTGGCGGTAGCAGTCAATTGCACAAACATTGTGTGGCTCACACATCTATTGAAAGGAATGAAAGAAGAGGTAACCAAACTTGTGATATTGTATTGTGATAATACAAGTGCTGTAAACATATCCAAGAATCTAGTGATGCATGCAAAAATCAAACATATTGCAACCAAGTATCACTATGTCAGAGAATTGGTAGAAGACAAACAAGGGAAGATGGAGTACATTCACACAAAATAATAAACTGCAGATATCTTCACCAAACCATTGCCCAATGATGCTAATGAATATCTTAGAGGCAAGTTGGGGGTAATGCCCCTAAATCAAGTAGTTTAAAGCAACAAAGAAGCTGCCTTGCATCAAAAGGAACAACTCATTGAAATATTAGAAGAATCATGTAGAGGATGACATCAGGAGCAAAAAATCCAAATCAGTCACAAGCATGGTGATAGAGGGAGAAAAAATGAGATAAAAAGCTTATTTTTTGCATGTTAAAGATGCTACATCTTTGGCATTTATGTCAAAGAGGGAGATATATGCAAAAAATTGATCAATACAAAGTAGAAGGAAAAATATATATGAAAGAGGGAGATTTATGAGAAACTGAAAGGTAAAAATATGGAGATGAATGAGATCAGTAGTAAGGATGCTACAGTCAAGAAGGAGAAGTAGAAAGTAGTAGAAAATGTATATAATTTTGATGGTAACTAAGTTGATCAAATGAATAGTTTGGTTTGCCATCAATGCCAAAGAGGGAGATTGTTGGAAATGATTGAAAAGCTCAAGAATGAAGAGTGATGGAATTGGCAAAGAATGTTCTCAATCATTGTTTTGTCATTGATGTCAAACTTGCTACTTGCAAGAATGCCAATTGCTTTAGTGATCCAAATACTATCAATTGGTTGATTGACAACGAGGAGGCAATCAATAAGATGTAACTAGAACACCTAGTGAAAGGTTGAAGTTATGATGTTGTAATGAAGTACAAGGATCAACTAAGCCATTGATGAAATAGTGTATTGATGACATACTCTAAGACACAGAGAATGGACACACTAAAACATATCAAAGATGTAAGGGTTAGCTAAGTCATTTGTAAAGCCTAACTAAGTTTATTAGAGAGAGAGAAATTTGAGCGAGCTAGTTAGTGCAAAAAGATTCTTAGTTGAAGCCAAGCAAGTTTAACTTCTTCAAGTGTCGAGTGAATATTAGATGTCAAGTGAAGTTCAAGTGCCGAGTGAATATCAGATGTTGATTAAAGATCAAAGGTCGAGTAAAAATTAGATGCCGAGGGAAGATCAGGTCCTGAGCATGATATAAGTGCCGAGTAACATAGAAGGTGTTGAGCATCAGTAAACTAATAATGCTGAGTTGCTGCATTATTTTGAAGATCAAAGATTCAGCAGATCTGAGCTGACATGGTAGTTATCTAGAATTTTGTGAACCAGATAGAAGATAAGAGTGATGAGCTGGTGGCACAAAACACTATGTAAAATATTTTTTTTGGTGAATACAATTGGATTCTATATGAATTTTCTAGATAAGAGCAAGATATGGGGTAGATACATTGTATCCTACCTAATCTATTGAAACCCTAAAGTTGGAGAGGGAGAATCGAGCAGGAAAGGTAATCCAGATTTTTATTTAAGGAGTCATAAGGTCACGAAGCAGATATGATGGTCAAGCATGAAAGCATAAAGTGTTGAAGAAGGTGCTAAGGAGAAAGAGAGCATAATTACTCTATTTTTATAGATGACCACATATATGGTTACATTGGTATGATGAGAAAGAAGACTCAAGGAGATGAAGCTTGAGATGACAAGCTATCAGAGCTGAAGTGATTAAAGCCAAGCAAAAGATTGAACTGAAGTGTGATCTGTAATCTGCAAGATATGTTGTAAGTTGTATCTGATCAAAAGCCATTATTGTTATTCTCTAGAAATTGTAACAGTTAGTATAAATCCTATGGAATTAGGTTGGTTTAATAGCCATGTTGTAAATCCTTTAACAGGGTGACATTCCAAGTGAATGTTCCAAAGTCCTTTGACTAGGCCCATTCCTAACAATATGGTGAAATCCTCTAACAAGGTCACATTTAATACTGTGTTTAAGCCTTTAATAGGGAAGGCTTTACTAGGGTATCACTTTAGAAGAGTGAAAATTAAGTAGCATGTTACTAGTGATTTTTCCCCAAATTGGGTTTCCACGTAAATCACTGTGTCATGTGTCAAACTTGCATGTTTTATTTCTGCATGTTGATTTGTTGTAACTTGCTAAGATGATTGATTTAAGCTTGGATGGATGTATAGTTTAATGGGCACACTATAATTGGTGAAAAAGTATTATTAGGGCATTTAGACCTTGAATAACTGATTCATCGCCCCTCTCAGTTATTCTAAAGAATTTTAACACACATATAGGAAATTCACGTGACAAGTGTGAGGCTTCTATTTTTGGTAAGCAACATAGGCTTCCCTTTAATTCTAGAAATTCTAGGAGGGCTAGATATCCATTAGAGTTAGTGCATATTGACCTAGTCGGTCCTATGTAGGTTACTTCTACTGGGGGAGTACTTATTTTATAACATTTATTGATGATTTTAGTGGTAGGACATGGGTGTATTTCTTAAAGAATAATATGAAGCATTTGATAAATTTGTAGAATTAAAAGTCCAGGCTGAAAGAGAATGTGGACACTATATCAAAGTCCTAAGATCAGATAGAGGAGGGGAGTATACCTCCAATTCTTTTGTAAATTTTGCAAGAAACATGGCATAAAGAAAGAGCTCACAACCAGCTATACACCACAGTAGAATGGAGTGGCTGAAAGAAAGAATAGGACCATTGTTGAAATGGCAAGGAGCATGATGAAAGAGAAAGCTCTCCCAACTAAATTTTGGGGAGAGGTTGTGGCAATAGTAGTTTACCTAATTAATCGGTGTCCTACAAAGGCAATCCATGATAGAATTCCAATGGAAGCAGGGTCATGAGGAAGATGTATAGTTGAACAACTAAGGGTGTTTGGATGTGTTGCATATGCACATGTGCCTAAAGAGAAAAGGAAAAAATTGGATGACAAAGGTGTGAGGTGCATCTTCATAGGGTATAGCTCAGTATCAAAGGTATATAGATTGTATGACCCATTGAACAATAAGATGATTCTCTCAAGAGATGTATAATTTCTTGAAAATTTGTCTTGGTATGGTCCAACTGATAAGTCACTAAGAACTTTAAGTAAAGTGCCAATTATGAGTGAAGAAGATGATGATGAACAGCAAGAAGAAGGAGCAAATAGAAGAAAAGGCAAGCAACGTTACTCATTTCTGAGCTCCTCTAGGCATGATCGAGTGTTAGTGCCGAGTACCAGTGAAGACCAAACTAGTCGACAAAGTAGCAGCAATGAAGATTCTGATCCCACACTCTCCTCCCTATTACCAAGAAAGACCAAGAGTCTCAGGGAGATATACCAAGATGAAAGGTATGAAGATTATGATGAGAGTGTTAAGTTTGCATTATTTTCTTATAGTGATCCAATATATTTTGAAGAAGCTATTAAGGAGAAGAAATGGTGTAAGGCCATGGATGAGGAGATAGATGCTATAGAAAGAAATGAGACATGGGAGCTAATTGATTTGCCTCCCAAGAAGCAAGTGATTAGAGTGAAATGCATCTACAAGACCAAATGCAATGCTAAAGGCAAGATTGATAGGCATAAAGCAAGGCTAGTAGTCAAGTGCTACAAATAGGAGTATGGAAGAGATTATGATGAGACATATGCCCCTATTGCAAGAATGAAAATCATGCATGCAATCATAGCAATTACAACTCAGCACAAATGGGAAGGTATACCAAATGGATGTCAAGTCCACCTTCCTAAATGTTGTATTGAAAGAAGAAGTCTATGTGGAGCAGCCACCTGGTTATGAAATAGTAGGTGAAGAGAACAAAGTATATAGATTGAAGAGAGCTCTTCATTGGCTCAAGCAAGCTCCAAGGACATGGTATAGTAGGATTGACTCATATTTGATGAACAATGGCTTTAGCAAAAGCAATGGTGAGCCTACTCTCTACATCAAGGCAACAAATGTTAATGTGTTGATTGTTGCGTTGTATGTAGGTGAATTGATTTTTACTGGTAATGACAAGGCTCTAATTAGTGAGTTCAAAGAGGCCATGAAAAATGAGTTTGAAATGATGGACCTAGGTCTCTTGAAATACTTTCTAGGCGTAGAAGTAAAACAAATGCATGATGGCATCTTTATCTCTCAAGAAAAGTATGTAGGGTAGATCTTGGAGAGATTCAAAATGTAGAATAGTAAGGCAGTAGGTCTGAAGTTGAGCAAGGAAGACTCTAGCAAGAGAGTGGATCCAACACTATACAAGAGTATGGTTGGAAGTTTAATGTACTTGACTAGAATTCAACCAGACCTAATGCATGTAGTAAGTTTGATTTCTAGATTTATGAAAACACCAAAGGATTTACAATGGCAAGCGGGAAAGAGGATCCTAAGGTATGTGAAAGGTACCAAGGGATTTGAAATTTCGTATGCTACATCAAATGAATTCAAGTTGGTTGGTTACATTGATAGTGATTAGGCTAGAAGTATAGATGATAGGAAGAGCACTTTTAGATACATGTTCCATATGGGATCAGGTGCAATTTCATGGGCATCAAAGAAGCAACTTATTGTTGCTCAATCTATAGCAAACATTAAATACATAGCAACAAATGTAGCAACATGTCGAGCAATTTGGCTAAGGAGGATCTTGATAGATTTGAATGAAAGGAAAGAGGATGGAACCACAATTTATTGTGACAACATCTCATCAATTGCATTGTCCAAGAATCTAGTCTTTCATGGGAGAAGCAAACACATAGAGATTAGATATCACTTCATTAGAGAGTTGGTGGGGAGTGGGGATATCAAGATGGAATTTTGCAAGTCTGAGCAGCAGCTAGCAGACATTTTAACTAAGCCATTAGGAATTGGAACTTTTGTACACCTAAGATAGAGTCTTGGTGTAGTTGATTTGGATCAGTAGTGATCCTTTTTTATTTGGCTCGAGACAAAGGGGGAGGGTTGGAATGTTAAATGCAATAGTCATTTGTCCCTGGAGCCAAATGCCCACCTACCATCCCTGATGACCTACACAACAAATGTGATAGGTGAGTTTTGAAATCAAGAAAGAGGGGGGAAATGTTTTTGGAAGCATGACAAAAGGAATGTTTTAAGATTCATTCTGAGTGTTCAATAGAGAAGATCAGAGAGTCAGTTTAGAGTTTAGCAGAGTAGATTAGAGAGTCAATTTAGAGTTCAGTAGAGTAGAGCAGAGTAGAGAAGGAAGAAGAAGAAAGTGATCAGTAGATCTAATCTCTCCAATTGCATGTGTTTCCCCTATTCACTCTGTAAGTTCATTGTTGTTAGATTTGTCCTGTTGAAAAAATGATTGCTCTAGGAACCATTGTATGCAACCATTAGAGCTGGAAGTTTAAATTTTATTGAAGTTTGAAGTTTTTACCAGTTTTGGGTTATTTTAGGGTTTTTCTGGTTGAAGCCGAATGCTCCCAGATTTTGTAATTTTTTAATCAAAGTTGAATAGAAAGCAAGCAGGCATACTTGAATCCATTGCCCTTCTTCTATTCATTGCATTTGAGAAGTCTGTTTAGAAGCTTCAAGCTTTGGCTCTCTAGTTTTAAAGGTGAAAGAATTCACATTGGAATTCTTCTAAGTTATATTTATCTTCTAGTTTGAGCCGAGCTCACTTGGCATCCACTGCTGTCAAGCATTTCCCTTTGTGTGTCGAGCTTGCTTGGCTTCCTTTTGTGTTGAGCTAGCTCAACACCTATTGCCTATCACTCGACACCTTCAAGTGCCGAGCAAACTGCCACTCAGCCCCTTAAGGTGTCGAGAAAAATTGGCACTTGACACCTTCATGTGCCGAGAAATTTTTTTAGGTTTTGGAGTTGTGAGTTTTAATTGAATTTTATATTTCTCACATGGATGAGTGGCTAGAGACAGTGCTTTGTCTGTACTAACAATCTATCTCCATCAATACCATTAATTTACACCTTCTAGCATCACCATCCCTCGAGTAATAATTTTATGGTGGATCTCCACAATAGCGCCAATAAATAACAATAGGTCATCCATTGTTCTTGAATTGGACTATTTGTGAATGTGTTTTTTTCAGTTACTAATAGTTTTGGTGCATTTTGGTTTAATGAAGAGCGAGAGAAGATAGAAGGAACTTAATGGCACCCAGTTCTATAATGCTCATTTCATTTATAGAGGCTTTTGAGCTTCAACCAAGCATTAGTGTGGCCAATTGGTTCTTGTCTATAATTTGTGTAAACTGCCATTTCTTTGGTTTGTGGAAATTTGGAAATGATTTCTAGAATAGAGAAAATAAATCATAACTCTTTTGATCCTATACTGAACTTAATCTTTTGTTGAGGTGCAGTATTGAATTTTGTACAAAAGCATATTTTGACTGGAATAGTGTTCATCGACACATTATTGCAAAGAAAGTTTCTATTTTTGTGTGGGAAATAAAAGGTAGAGGGAAAACACAAAAAAAAATCTAGATAAGTGATGACACCTCAAGAAAAGAAGAGTATGGAGAAAATTGGTTGGTGGAAAAGTAAAGACAGAAAATAAAAACCGAAAAAAGGACACTACAGATAAGGATGATCCAGATTATTTATATGGCCATCTTTTTTCAACCAATCATGGATTGTCTAATTTATTTTTTGCATCTTATATAGGGAAATGACCTAATAATAAAAGAATTATATCACAATTGAAATACACTAGCAATTGCACACTATTGTGTACAATAGGTATGTCGAATAAGTGTGGAAAATTCAATAGGAGTAAATTTAAAAATAGACTTGATGAGAAAAAAAATTATTTCAATTTTAAAACCACCATAAAAAATCTATTTAATAAATATAGCTAATTTTCCTTTCAAACTCTAAAATATCTACCTTAAGCTCTTTGTAAATGGATAAATTTTATCACCAAGTGCAAACCACATTCTAAATATACTTTCAAAACCCAATTTTTTTAAAGTTTAATATATAGTCTACATAAAGAACAATAATAAAATAATTGATATAAATTACTGGCCCCAAGTATATTTGTGTATTGATCAATTTAAATTTTTTTGAGCCCTAAATGAATGACTCAGATTTGTTTGATCATCTTTCATTTTCTTGCATAAGTAAAATTTGGGTCAAACACTAGATTTGAGATGACCTCTTCAATGTAAATACAAGAAACACAATTGATATCCTTATCTCACTCCCAATTACTTTACCTAGTATCAAGCCTAGGAGTTTTAGTATCTTTTTCCAAGAAAGCAATGAAAACCATAACCATCCTTTTCATAAGATCAACTTGTGTTCCCCATTTAACTATTGCTGACATATATGAATTTGTTGAGGACATTTTATGTACCCAAATTTTAAAAAGTACTACTCTGTTAATATTAATTATTAGTTCCCTTAAATCAACTTAAATAATATACCATTGTGCATAATAAATACAAAAGAAATTATCATAAATACATCAATAAAAAAAAATTGATATTTTTTCCTAAAATTATTGGTAGAGTTTCTACACATATTCATAAATATAATGTAGGCTAATTTAGAAATCTTTTAATTAAAAGTATAAAATTTTCAAAATCCATGTTGAATACATGTTTCTTTTGGAATTAATTGTGAAAATATAATTTAAAAAGTTGATAAAGAATAATCTGAAAGAAGCACATATGTAAATTGTCTAATTCCCACCATAAGGTAACAACTATGATAAGCCAACATTTTGAATATTAATAAAAACATTAAGAAAATAAATATCACTCACTTCCATCACATATCATTGCATGAAATTGAGTTAACTATTTGATGTTTAAAAGTGGAGAAATTGGATGTGTATAAACTTTACCAAATTGATGAATGTGAAATATTATTTCATGGGGAGGGATCATTCAAATTCATTTCTATCAGAAGAGAAAAACCAATGAATTCTACACCATTGATCAAAAATTCAATGAGAACATTGGTGTACTATAACAATTCCTTAATCATGTATAGTAACAAACATAAATGTGAAGGACCTTGTGTTTTCCTTAAGCACACTTAGAGTTACTCCAATGCATCCCTCTACATTCACTTACTTTTTAATTACTACAACATATTTACTAATTAAAAATTAAACTCCCACCACCTTGTAAAAGTCAACAACAACATTGTTCGACTTACAGGTGAAACACAGGGAGGAGCGCACGAGCTAGTCCAACCTCAGGGACTATTCATACTTCCACCCCTTTATTTGTATTGGTTCATACTTTAGGTATTCTTGCTTCAAGAATGTAGGATTAAAACTATCATGGGATATCACATTGGCTAGCATAATCATCAAAGAGGTTACCAGTCCAATGAACAATACAAAGAAATCTTGAATCATTAGTGATATTTTATAGTACCAATTATATGTATGCTTCATTAGATACCATTCTCTTTTCTATCTTTTTGCACATAGCTACCATTCCCTTTACGAGCTTGTTGTTGAAAGGTCTTACACACAGATTAAAAAATTGCGGTTAACAAACATTCTATTATGAAATAGGAGGAATATTTCACTATGATATATAAGATGTAATGGAGTGATTTGTTGAGTTGGCTTCTTATAAATATGGTATTTTTAAATTACTATGTTTTTAATTAATATAATCAAATGATTATTTGGACATTTAATTAATCATTTATTTGGAAATTGAACAATTCGTAACAAATTATGTATTGATGTTTGTAGATAATTACAGAATTAATTAGTTGAAAATATAGTTTATAAAAACATGTATTAATTAAAAATATTTAATAATTAATTGACACAAATTATTTAGATAGTAAAATGTGGTAATAAATGGTTGATGGTATGACCTCAATTAATGTTAATGGGGAAATCTAGAGCTATGGTTGAAAGAGGCTGGTTGGTTATTTCATTTTCCATGTTAATATTGGTGTGTATTATAATAGAAGATCCAGATATCCCACTTTTGGCCTGTGGATGTACCCTGATCCTTAATAACAACATCACACTCTTTGTTGAAATTTTGAAGAAGGCTCTGACACACATGGTGGACAATATTGTTCCATCTGAATTTGTATAAGATATAATAAATAATATATTACATTTAAAAAGATACTTGTTAAGGTTAAATGTAGAGGTGATATGAAAAGTTATCATGTAAAAGAGTTAGTCATTATATAATATGTCAATTCATAATTCTATTAATTTTTTATCAACACAAAATCATGATAGTTGAAGGGTTTTCAATGGCATCTGCAGTTTAAATCTATTTACTCTACACAAAAACTAATATCAAAAGCAAAAAATGACTTGATGTCTCAGTTTGAAATCTTATTTAATTTATTCATGGCTATCCAACTGAAATAGTAAGATCACACTTGGTAAACTATGATTATTAGTTTCATGTTTAGATGTTTCATATAATTGCTTGGTGTAATAATAACATTTAATAAATGCCCTACCATTAATATATTTGTATTTTTAAATTTTTGGGCAATTGTTGAAAGCTTAGGGTTATTTGATTATAGAATTTACCATATTTCTCTCTCATTTTAGTGCCTAGTAAGCTATATTTCATAGGTTGCATGGAACAACTTATAAATAATATCAATAATTCTCTAAACAATGAAAGGATAAATGTAAACAACAAACAATGACAAGTAAGAAGAAAACATGATAATTTTTTTAATTTAATCCTAGAGTTTCATTTCTCTATTGTGGTTCTCCTAATGATATATCATTTTCTTCTTGCAATGTTTAAAAATAATTAGAAAAAGAAAATATAGAAAAAAAAATCAACAACCCCACCTTTGAAAGCTAGTGCAAGGGCTAGATTAAGGTGGAGCATGGTTTTTGGGTTGTTGAGTATCTAAGAAGTTACATTCATTAGTGAGATCTAAGGGGAATATAGGGCCTATTCTTATGTTGGTGCATGCCATTTCAGCCATGGCCCTCATCAATTAATGTGAAAAGATATCACCAAGGGTCTCAAATAATGATAATGTAACATGTTTAATGGTTAAGTTGTGTTGGATGATAAAATGTATTGGATAGTCTCATACTTATTGTGTTGCATATAAAACTATATGATTTAATATGTGTAGAAAGATATATTGATTTAAATTACTCTTGAAAATATATAAAATAAGTGATTTTTTATGTATACAATAATAAAACACAATCGTGACTATAGATGCATTAGCAAGGCATGAAAAAATGGGGAAGCAAAATAATAAAATTAGTCCATCTATTTTAGGCTTTAGTATTGAAATCACAACCTGCAAAATGAAGGGTTTGATTTATGGCTATTTAAATTTTTTCTCTTCCTTTCAACTCTAGATTATCAAAAAAGCTAACTATTTAATATTCTAGCTTATTTTGTCTGTATGGTACTTTAGCTGATAGAGATTTCAGCATATCAAATTTTTTAAAGGGATGCTTAGTTTAAAATTGCAGGCCCATAGCTTATAACAACATGTGAGAAACATGTCACCCTAGTTTTTGAAGTGAGGTTCAAAGCAAGTAGTTCACCAATTTTTGTTTGCCTATCTTCTAAGGTTGTTTTTTGGGTTCCTATTTATATTTCATTCTTAATTTCAAATCAAAAATAAATTTAAGAATAAAGAAAAGGTTAATCTATAGAGATTTTATTAAAAAAAAAGTCTTCAAACAAGTTTGTAGCTAAAATTCATATTCCCTACCAAAATAATTGAGATGACATATGATTTGAATGAGTCAGAATCCCAAAAAGTATCAAAAGTATGAAAAACTACATGTTTACTATTATCCTACAAAAATCCACTTCTCAATCCTATAAATTGGAAAAATAAAAATAAAATTTAATTAAAAATAAGATTGGTTGATAAAATTCTCATGATGAATAAATTTCAATTCATTCTTCAAATTTGAAGTTTTGTACTTAATTATTAATCTTACACATAGTTTTTCTATATTCTTAGCAAACAATTTATAAAAGCATTTTTAACTTTAAAAAAAATTTATCCTTAAGTTAAAATATTTCATTCTCAACCTTTTGTTCTTATCCTTTTGCTTACAATTCTTTTCATGGACATGTTGAAGTTACTATCAATGTTGAATTGATTTAAAAATAAAGATATTATTTTTCTCCAAAAATTTATCCTTAAGTTAAAATATTTCATTCTCAACCTTTTGTTCTTATCCTTTTGCTTACAATTCTTTTCATGGACATGTTGAAGTTACTATCAATGTTGAATTGATTTAAAAATAAAGATATTATTTTTCTCCACTACTGTCAACATTGAAAATCAATGGTAAAAGTTAGTGAATTAATTTGTCTATTTATTTAAAGAGATAGTGGTTTTACCACAATGATATAACGTTTAATCTCTTCTATAAAAATTGACCCCATTAATGACATGTGGTCATTTCATGGGAGATTTAAGCTTGGAAGAAAATGGGCATACACTTTCACTTTTGATAAAAATTATGAATCAACTTGGGAGAATGTCAACAAGTTTTAAATTAATGAGTACTTTGTTACCTCCATTAAATAATTATATAAATTATATGTAAAGTCTATAAATCCCACAAACTTTCTCATCTTCTAACATAGGAAAGAAATGATTATTGAGTCTCTAATGCCTATTGTTAGTCATTTATTATTTACCAAAGTAGAAGATAGAGATTCACTATCTTGATTTTATTGAGTATTAGATAGAGAATTCAATTTGTTAAATTTATAGAGTATAAGATAGACCATTCTTTATACTAATTGATACTTAAAAGTAATGACAAAGGTGAGGCGATCTTACTAGGTGGCAACCAAGAGGGATACCTATATGAGGTGTAAGGTTTCTTTTACAAGGGTATTTTCCATCCACTTCTTCGTGATTCTATAAGATTGCTAAAAGGGTTTGAAACCTTGATGGAGATAATATTTTTTTGATTTTCCTATTTTCAATTTAGATATCCACATTTATACACATGTTCCATTCATTAATATGCAATACACATTTGAAAGTATCTCAACTACATTTATTCTAAATGAGAGGTGCTTGGAGCCCAACAAACCATCTATTTTTAATTCTTGTTTATAATTTGATTTGCATTGGATGACTTTTTTTCATTTTAAAAACAATTTTATTCCACATGCACTATTCAAAAGTAGATGAAGAAGAAATATTTCATTTATTCTTCCAACTATTCTTGCCCAAGTTTGAAATAGTTAGCACTACATATTTTCTGGGTTCTTAATTTTATGACCACACATTTATAGGATTGCAATTGATGTAATCAACTATTATTCAATGTTCAATGACTTGATTATGTTTGATACAATACCTATGGTGAATTTTTCTTTACATTTTGAAATATTAAATCCTCATGTATACTAATAATTGTAAGATACAAATAGTGTATATAATACAAATTAAAATATAATATTATATTTATATTTATATTATATAATAAATAAATTATAAATACAATATTAGGCTAGGTAATTATTCAAATAATTTTTTATAGAAAAAATTAAATTAACATATTATTTTAAGTTATAAGTTTGATTGGTCTTTGAAGAGAAAGCTAGAGAGATGAGGAAAAATAATGAGGGAAGACAAATAAAAAAAGTAGAAGAAAAATTCAAAAGAAAGAGAATGAGAGATAGTATAAAAAGAGAAATTATAGTTTACATTTAAGACTTCTTTCGTGTACTAAGTGGGTATGTGTAGGATCATGGCATGTCAAAAAGTGGTAATGTGGAAAAAATAGAGTTTGAAGACATCTAAAAGTGCTTCAAAATCTGCTCTGAATTTTTTCATCTATCGAGGTACCAAACCTAGAAAGTAAGGCCCAAGCCTTATCGGATATTCGATATTATTAGATATCTGATCTAATATCAGATACTTGATAAGATGGAGAAATATATATCAAACAATAAATTAGTTATTAGTATAAATATAATATAAATTTAGTATAATATGATAATATGATATAATACAATATTATAATATAATAGTATAAGATATTATATAATATATTATACTATAATATAATAATATTATTATTATATTATAATAGTATAATATATTATATAATAGTATAATATATTATGTAATATTATATAATATATATATATAATATAATATAATATAATAATAATAATATTATATTATAAATTATAATATAATATAACAATATTATTAATATTATATTATAATATGTTATATAAAAATATTATATTATGTAATATAATATAATATAATATAATATAATATAATAATAAAAAAGTAATATATTATAATATAATATATAATATATAATATATAATATATCTAGTAATATATGAATCGGTGCAAATATCAAATATCAAATATTATATTGGATATCTTATATAATATCAAATATTCGATGTCTATAACACAATATATAAAAAAACAACAGAGATCGTGGGCTCATTTCAACAACAGTTTTCATACCCATGATCAGATATTGGATATCAAATCAAATATACAATGTTAAGGTTTTTTTGTTTTGTTTTTTCAATCATTTTAAATATAAATTCAATAGATTTTATCATGATTTTGTTAGTTTTAGTTGAATCTAGGGTTTTTTTGAAAAAAATGTTAAAATTAAGGTTTTTTTTAATATATATTATGTTTTATAATTTAATAGGAATGGTTGATCAAAATGATGACACTGAGGCAAGGAATAATATTCCTTGTAACCCCCCACCAAACGATCTAGTGCCCTTACAAAACCGTCCACCAAATGATCCTCTACCCTCTCAAAAACCTCCTCAAATCGAGGATTTGATAAATGAAAATCTCACCAAATTGAGGGGTTTGTGAAGAACATATAATAATATACCCACATGGGCTCCTATGCTATCCAAATTAAACACCATAGTGGATAACATTGAAACCCTTACCAACCAACAAAATGTCACTCTTCATTGGTGTGATAAAATGCATGAGATGTTTGATGATAGTTTGGACTATGATGAGGTTGCGGTCCTCAATATAACCAAAGATCATTTGACTAGCCTTTTTGTGACGCTGAAAATGGGTATACTAGTCAACCTAAAAAAATCTAAACTATCGATTAAATGGTCCACAAATAAGCCATACGTGCAAACTTTTGGGATCGTTGGTGGATGGTTTTTGATATCCCTCCACATAGCAATTTAGATGTGCCATTTTATTTCCTTATAAAATTATATGCAAAATTTGTGGTGAAACTTAAAGTGAACTATTGGAGCATGAAGCCCAACATGGGTGTAGGACTAGGAGCTCCTCAGGATAGACCCTCTTCCCAGCTAAAGAAAGCTAGCACTTTTGTCCCCCCTACTGATATCTCCCCACCTCCTCGAGTGCAACATCCTCATATTATGGTAGAGGCTAGCTCTCAAAGCATCAGAGCCATTCATAGGCTGAGTAGCCTAATGATGTCTTGGGCTAGGTCATTCCCACCTCCTTGTGTTGATGACATTGGTGCCAATTCATCACCAGCTAGCTCATCACATGTTTGTGTGCCTCACACTTGCATTACATGCAAGAATACTTTCCTTGGTCCCATAGGCGATCTTTTTGAGTATCATTTTGTATTAGATAAGGATACACCAGCCACATGCACAAAGGCTACAAACCCTAATGCAAGGGAGGAGGGGAATGCAGAGGCATGGACCCCTTTGGTGTTGGTACATATATAGATTTTTTTGTTATGACGTATGTGATTTAAAGTTAATTTTTATAATAGAGTAATTTTAATTTTTAAGCCATAGTAACTTATACATGTATGTGATCTTCATTAATTTTTAGTTGATGACCGAGGAGGAGCTCAGATAGATTAATGATGCCATGCTCTTGGCCATTTCATTTGGCCTGGAGACATCTACAGTACATTATGTTGTGTTCACATTGTTTTTTCTATTTGATATTGTAGCATATATGGTTGCTAATCTTTCATTTACCTTGTAGGTACCACCTATCCTGGGGGGACAAGGTGCAGGGGATGAACCAGCATGCATTGACAAAGGAAAGGTAATTAGGTGCTTTCTATTTGATTAAATATCGATGCATTCTTGTAAAATGTTTATGGTAATAAAATTTAATTGCACATTCTTTACTGTATATAGGGCGTGGCTACTGGCAATGAGCCTATACAAATTTTGTGTCATAGATGATCAAGCATTTCCATTCACATGGGGAGCTATTTTGTATGTATAAGTATCATTTATTTTTTATTTTCCTTATCTTCATAAATAAATTCAAAATGAATTTCCATGATATTAACAACTACTATTTTGTATCTCATAGGAGACTCCTAGTGCACATGAGGTTTGATGGGAGAGTTATGTAGATTTGATGATGCAACCACTCTATTATGAGGAGAAGCCTACAATAGTAAGTTGTAGTTTCAATTCATGATTAAATATGTTATAAATTTAGCATGCTATGAATTATAATTTTATAGTTTAAGTTGTAGATTCATCTGACAAATGTATTTGAACATACACAACCCACAATCAACAAGGTACAAGCATTGCTGAGGGCATATGAGAGGACTCTTGACTAGCATAGGAGGTTGATGAGAAAGGTATTTATTATGAAATTTTAATAGTATAAATCTTCATTACAAAAAAGATCATTATGCATTTGAGTAATTCAATGTTAGATACAAAGAATCATATAAATTTAGTAGTCTAACTTTGTTTTCCTTTTTTTTTATGTAGGAGACATCTAATCCACCTAGTGCAGTGAAGAGGCTACATTTTGATCATCCACCAGCACCCTAGGATAGTATAGTTGTTGTAGGATGCATCATGAGACATTTTGAGATGGCATATACCACATTGTTTACAGAAAACATTGATATTATACACATTTCAATGGCATGATCAGTCACATTTTGTATATGGATCTATGTATTTTGATATATATTTGAGTACTTTGTCTATGGATACATGTATTTTGATATATACTTTTGTCATTTATGTGCACAATGATATACATATTAATTTAGTATCTAGTATTATTCAATTTATCGTGGATCATGTGTATTGTTCATGTTTATAGAATATCATTAATTTTGATTATGTTTGTTATATTCAATTCAAATGGAATAATTTGTGAATAACATTTTAACATCCTTTATTATCAAATTTGGATGCAATGTTTAATTTGAAGTGCTATCATGAGATAAACATACTTGTTAACCTCCTACACAAGGTTCAGATAACCCCAAATCTAATTTCAAACTCCACCTTCAACCTTGAAACTAACTCTTGGCTTCAAATATAATCTCAACATAGGTAAGGACTCCACTTATCAACCACATATTCTATTCCCAACCATGAACTCATTCCTAGACTCATAATCTTTGATAACTAACACTTCACTTTGTTACTATCTTCATACTACAACTTTTCAATTTCAACATAACCTCAAAATATCCCAACTTAAGAGACTTGATTGGATCAAACCTTTTTCCCTTTTTACTATCTCTCAAAAATGAGATAAGTAAATTTAGGCCTCAGCATCACCATCGTGTAGCATTTGATAGTTCATCGATAGCCTTCATGAGCTTTGAGTTATGACCCTCAAAAGATCAACCTCAAAATGCACTTAGAGCATCTTGGAGACTCTTTAGTATGGGGTGGCCGTGGATAATGGATGGTCTTCGTGGTTGGAATAAGGGTGTCACTAAGATTCACCCGCCCACCTAGAGCTATTGGTGCTGATGATTTGATGCCAAGATTAGCAGTTTCAAAGTTATGCTGTGGTGCACCTGTGAACTAAGCCACACTATGAGTTTTGCCATTGAGTGAGATCATTGTGCCGAGTCCAAATAGAATGTGATCTCTCAAAAATGAGATAGGTTATTTTAGGTCTTAGCATCACCATCTTGTATCCTTTGACAGTTCATCAATAGCCCTCACAAGCTTCGAGTTATGAGTCTTGAAAGATTGACCTCGAAATGCACTTAGAGCACCTTGGAAACTCCTCAGTATGGGGTGGCCGCGGATGATGGATGATCTCGGTGGCCAAAAAAAGGTTTTCACTAGGGTTCACCCATCCACCTAGGGCTAATGGAGCTGACAATTTGATGCTAAGATCAATGGTTTCAAAGTTACATTGTGGTGCACCTATGAACTAAGGCACACTACGAGTTTTGGTATCGAGCGAGATCGTTGTGCCAAATCCAAATGGAATGTGATCTCTTGAAAATGAGATAATTTGTTTTAGGTCTCAGCATCACTGTTCTATAGCATTTGATTTTTCATTGATAGCCCTCATGAGCTTCGAGATATGACCCTGGGAAGATTGACCTTGAAACGCACTTAGAGCACCTTGGAGACTCCTCAGTACAGGGTGGCCGCAGATGATGGATGGTCTCCATGGCTAGAACAAGGGTGTCATTAGGGTTCACCCACCTACCTAGAGCTAATGGCACTAATGTTTTGATGCCAATATTAGTGGTTTCAAAGTTATGTTATGGTGAACCTATGAACTGAGGCACACTGTGAGTTTTGGCATCAAGCGAGATCGCTCTGCTGAATCCAAACAAAATGTGATCGCTCAAAAAGGAGATAATTTATTTTAGGTCTCAACATCACCATCTTGTAGAATTTGATAGTTCATTCATATCCCTCATGAGCTTCGAGTTATGGCCCTTGGAAAATTGACCTCAAAATGCACTTAGAGCACCTTCACGACTGTTCAGTATGAGGTGGTCGCAAACAATAGATGGTCTCTATAGCTAGAACAAGGGTGTTACTAGGGTTCACCCATCCACCCAGAGCTAATGGCGTTGATGATTTAATGCCAAGATAAATGGTTTCAAAGTTATGCTATGGTGCACCTATGAACTAAGACACACTACGAGTTTTGGCATCGAGCGAGATAGTTGGGCCAAATACAAATTTAATGTGGTCCCTAAAAAATGTGATAGGTTATTTTAGGGCTCAGTATCACTATCTTGTAACATTTGATAGTTCATCGATAGCCCTCATGAGCTCCGAGTTATGACCCTCAGAATATCAACCTCGAAACACACTTAGAGCATCTCTGAGACTCCTCGATACAGGGTGGCCACGAATAATGGATGATCTTTGTGGCCAAAACAAGGGTTTCACTAGTGTTCATCCACCCACCTAGACCTAATGGTACTAATAATTCGATGCCAAGATCAACAGTTTCAAAGTTACATTGTGGTGCACCTATGAACTGAGGCACACTATGAGTTTTGGCATTGAGGGAGATCGTTGCACTGAATCCAAATGGAATGTGATCTCTCAAAAATGAGATAGGTAATTTTAGGTCTCAGAATCAGTATCCTATAGAATTTTACATTTCATCAATAGCCCTCATGAGCTCCGAGTTATTATGCTTAGAAGATTGACCTCGAAATGCACTTAGAGCACCTTGTAGACTCCTTAGTATGGGGTGGTCGTAGATGATGGATGGTCTTCATGGCTAGAAGAAGGATGTCAATAAAGTTCACCCACCCACCTAGAGCTAATGGTATTGACGATTTGATGTCAAGATCAATGATTTCAAAGTTATGCTATGGTGCACCTATGAATTGAGGCACACTGCTAGTTTTGGCATCAAGTGAAATCATTGTGCCGAATCCAAAGAGAATGTGATCTCTCAAAAATGAGATAAATTATTTTAGGTCTTAGCATCACTATCTTATAGCATTTGATAGTTCATTGATAGCCCTCACGAGCTCTGAGTTATGACCCTCAAAAGATCGACCTTAAAATGCACATAGAGCACCTTGGAGACTCCTTGATACGAGGTGGCCGCAGATGATGGATAGTCTCCATGGCTAGAAAAAGGGTGTTAGTAGGGTTCACCCACCCACTTAGAACTAATGGCATTGATGATTTTCTGCCAAGATCAGTGGTTTCAAAGTTACGTTGTGGTACACCTATGAACTGAGGCACACTGCGAGTTTTGGCATTGAGCGAGATCGTTGTGCTGAATCCAAATGAAAGGTGATCTCTCAAAAATGAGATAGGTTATTTTAGGCCTTGACATCACTGTCTTGTATAATTTAACATTTCATTAATAGCCCTCACAAGCTCTGAGTTATGACCCTCAAAAGATCGACCTTGAAATGCACTTAGAGCACCTTGGAGACTCCTCAGTATAGGGTGGTCATGGATGATGGATGGTCTTTGTGGCTAGAAAAAAGGTGTAACTAGGGTTCATTCACCCACCCAGAGCCAATGGTGTTGAAAAATTGATGCCAAGATCAACAGTTTCAAAGTTACACTCTGGTGCACCTATGAACTAAGGCACACTATGAGTTTTGGCATCAAGTGAGATCATTGTACTGAATCCAAATGGAATGTGATCTCTCAAAAATGAGATAGATTATTTTAGGCCTTGGCATAACTATCCTATAGAATTTGATGTTTCATCGATAGCCCTCACGACCTCTGAGTTATGACCCTTGGATGATCAACCTCAAAATGCACTTAGAGCACCTTGGAGACTCCTCGGTATGGGGTAGTTGTGGATGATGGATGGTCTCCATGGATGGAACAAGGGTGTCACTAGGGTTCACTTGCCTACCCAGAGCTAATGGCACTGACAATTTGATACCAAGATCAGCAGTTTCAAAGTTATGCTCTAGTGATTCTTTAATGTTAGAATGTTATTTTTATGCACTTTTATGGACGTGTATTTGGAAATTGAATAACTTTTGCAAATTGAATAATTCAAAAACTTGGAAACTAATGTGTCATGTCTAAAAGATAGAGACTAATAATTATGAATCTAATCCTTAAGTAGTCTAGTCAGTTCAATATTATATTATAGATCTCTTTAGATGGGTGTATAGATCTCTTTAGGTGGGTGTATCGATAAAGACATTGGCTATAAAAACTTACCAAGGGGAATTTACTATGCTTAGTTTTCTTCATGAAGAGAATAAACATTTCCCACATGCCCATTTTTTTAACTACTTACAAAATGAAGAAAAAATCAGAAGTGTAATTCGATGACAATAATTCAACTCTTTAGTTACAGATTTAATAATATTAATATTATCTAATATTTAATATTAAAAAGTCTAATTTTCTTTATTTTTTTGATATAATTGGATACCTATAAATGTTTTGTGAATTCTAGATGTTTCTTTTGATGAATGCCCCTTTTATTGTTAAAGAACATTCAAAGCCAAAAATTTTGAGTAAAAATGGAGGATATTATTTAATGAAGCTTGTGCACACTATAATTTTCCAGAACAAAATCTTGAGATTGTTACTTGCAATAAATTGATTATATAACAAATAATAGCATACATTAATAATTTAGAGAGAAAGTTGTATAACATGTGGCTAAAAAAGCATGGAGTTATAAGAAGGATAAAAAGGAATATTTCATACATTTAATTTATGTTAACATCAACACTAGCTTTGTGATCAAGTTGTCTTGTAAACCATCATGGGTCTTGGATAGGTTGGGTTACATTGGTGTTCACTAGGTTGGGGTCTTGGCTTATGTAAGTGACACAATTTTTTTTATAGGGTTTACATTTCTAGCTTGGAGGGTGTCTTCATGTTGGAGTGCTTGAGATAGGTTTTGTGTTTCCCAATACAACCTAGCTCTATGTTCAATCTCTTGCTTCTTCTCTTAGTGGTGACTTTATTCTCTCTTACTCATGATTATTCTCTTTTCTTACCTATGGTGAATGGCTATGTTGATATGTGAGAGTAATGTTAGGCAATTTGTGCGAGATCAAGATTCTATGCTATTTCTTTGGCCTCGTCTCTCTTTATCTTGGTGATGATATTTGAATACCCTTTGTGCTTCAAGGTTTATTCTTTTTTAAAATCTATGTTTGTGGTAGTTGGATGCAACTTTAATAGTAAGTATGGCGTAGTAGTATGTGTCTTTCTCCTCCATTTGATTTTTCTCCATGCAGATTTTGAGAACTTTTTGGGGACTCTCTATAAGGACTCTTCATTTCTTCTATAGTGTCTCTATTTCTCATTCTTCTTAGAAGATTAAATTTCTTATGGTTGTTTTTGGTGGATCATCTTACATGGTGGAGATCTCCCCTCTAAAGGGTGGGAAGTGTTCTATTTCTTTAATAGCATTTTTTTCAATATCTAGAGGTTGTATGGTTGAAGATCATTTTTTATTCCATGCCATGATTTTTGCACTAGGAAATTAGCTCAAAGAAGAAAAATAATGAGGTTTTCGTACTTCTCGTTGAGTGATGGTATAACTTCTCTTTGGGGATCAATTATTGGTTTTGAAGATGACAAGGATTATTTTTGGGATGTGTCTGCAGGAGTTAAAAATACTTATTATTTCCTTATGGAAGGGTTGTTGGCTCCCAATTTTTGAGCTTTAAAGTTCTTTTCTATTATTTTCTCTTTTTGTGTTTTTATGTTTAGGGGGTTTATTTCTCTATATTACTTGCTTCCCTTTTGGGTTTCTATATAAAGGGGAGAAATGTTTCCTTTGTATTGGTAGATATAGTTATTTTTGGTTTTTCTCTAGTTTTAATAACAATGGTTGATAGTTTAAAAGGGTGTTTTCTAGATATATGTTTTCTTTTGTTGGGAAGACATGGAAATTTTGGTAGACTTGGAATGTTTAGGATCCTTAGAAAAATCATTGAATGTTTGGGATGCTTTTCAAAACCCTACAAGGTTTTAGGTTCCTTTCAAAAATCCATTGGACTTGTCTTTGGAGACCTACCTCCTCAACAAAGTTTCTTTTTATGTTTGTTGTTGTTCTAAGGATCTTCTCACTATAAATGGTTTCAAGGGCCTACCAACCCCTTCATATGTAGAAAGTAAAATATGAAATGTAACTAAAGAGTAAAAATCTTATAGAAAGTTTATAAAAATTGAAAAACCACCTCTCTATGAAATTAATATATCACAATTTGATGTAAAAGAGACAATCATGGAATAAATTAAATTGATATTTTCTTTTCAAGTACTAAATTATATCATGTAATTTAGACCACTCATCATAAATAAAAATAGAATAATTCAAATCTTTTGCATGTATTTGGATGTGTATGTGTTATTTTGAATAAGTTGTCATTTTCATTATTACAAAATCCATATACAAAAAAGTTTCACATTTTACATCATATTACATCATAAATCTTAGGAATTCTCCCCAACACCCCCACCCACCCCAATCTTCATGATGTACCTACATTCCAATATCATAAAAATTACTAAATTATTTTGAAGAAAATAACATAAGAAGTAAATATACCTAGTCGAGTGTTCCAATAGGGTCCTCTATCTATTTTAGGGTCTCCAATAGGGCTTCATGATCGACATTAGTAATAGTAATTTTTTTTTTTTACTTTTGGTCTTCCTTGATGCTTCAAAAAATTTACATTTTTTTCTATAATAAGATGTGAATATATGAGAATTATTTTGTGCTTCTGATAGTCTTTGAATGTAGGAATTCTGTTCCTTCTAAGCATGTATGTCCACATCCATGTTCTAGTGACAACTGCTAAACTAGTAGGATATGTGAATCCATCATCATCTTTGATCAGTTGGGCAAGTTTTTGTTTACCTCTTACACAACGTGCTAACCAATAATCAGATTTCTCATCATTCCCCTATGGTGCAACCAATGCAAAGACATATCTTGGCTAAAGTAGATCTAACAGATAGTTATGCTCAAGTGAACTTTCCATGTCATTATTTATGATATAGGGTATGATAGACAATGGATTAAGATAATTTGGATCCCATGTGTCCACCCACTCACTCGACTCAAAGTGATCCAAATCACATTGAAAACAACTAGGAAAAAAGCAAGCTAGTTGTCGTGTCCAAATGGTCCATGTACCAGAATAAGAGCTTCGAAATGAATGCATTTTTTATGAGTCTCTCACTATAGCACAATCTGATCTATCACCTATGGACCCTTCCTCAACCAACCAAAAGAATCTATGTACCACTAAATCAAGAGTCCCCCCCTGTGATAATGCTAAACTACACCAATCAACAATGCTATGAGCATCAAGAAGCTCTACTGCTGAAATCTTTAGTTGCTCCTTAGCTAGAGCTCTCTTCACACATGTCCCTGCTCCATCATGTTCCCCTTTTCTATGGCCAGACTCAAAAAAACTCCAAATATGAGGCACCCCCCTCTCTACATGCATCCTACACAACTAATAAAACATACGAGCATTCTTGAATTGAGCTATACAGTTATCTGACCAAATGATATGTCTATCAATAGCAATTGCATGCTCATGTAAGAAATCAAAAAATTTCTTGAAACAATGTTGCACAAACTCGTGAGAGTGAGATCTATCATCACTAATATAAAAATGATACTCTCTAATAATATTTTCATTATCTTTTACACTATTAGGGGCATGTCTATATGTTATGTGAACAAATATAGCAATCTGAATGGAGTTGTACTACTAAGATTGTGTCTCATTTTGAGGTTGCAATGTGTAGTTCTCAACAAAATCAACAAATAATGTAATAATTCCAATGGGAAATGTCTCCTTACACATTCTAAATTGTTGATCTCACCACTAAAACCTGTGACTATGTCTTGTATACTTGTAGAAAAGATTTGCCTTGAAATCTGAAATAAAACTAGCCATGCTGATATATTTTCCAACCAATTCACATCTAGAACCCTCACCCCCACTCTTCAATGTTTATTTCACCATTTAATATACCTTTTTTTTTTTACTATTTTATTTCCAAGATCTTGTTCACACCCCTCATGGAAACATGTGTCAAACTTGGATAAGCCACCACATTTTAAACACTTCTCCTTTAAGAAAGCATTTCTATAAAAAAAAACAACCATCAACTCTATGACATAAAAATTGATCTAACAAGTCTCTTGATGATTTTGAAAGCCCACTAGCACCACAATCCTCCAAAATTTTCTTACTACGCAAAGTAGAATGGATGGAGTGTAATAGTTCATGATGCATAGAAAACTCAACATGATATTTGCAATAACATGTATTTCAAATTTTGAGTGGCACACAATAAAATGGCTTCAAAGATTCAAAAGCCCTTTGTGATATGTGAAGACTTGGATGACTCTCTCTAAATTTTTTGAACAACATAGTTTGACTTACCTCCAAATAGTGTTTAGAATTTGGCGTGTGGTTTCTGATGCCAATTTTCAACTTTAACAAATCTTTAGCATTGGGTGATACTTGTGAGCTAGAGTGCCAAAATTGTGTAATTTCTTCCTTCACATAATTGGATAGCTTCTTATCAAAATGTGGAAGTCTTCCAGCAAATGTCCATGTTTCATTTTGAAGAGGATCAACAATTCTCTCACGTCGACTAAATGCTCTTCTCAAAGTAGTACAATTTAGGTTCAAATCAATACAAGTTTGTCTCATATATCTACCCTTTCTGAAATGATGACTTACAAAAGAGGATGTAATAACCCTTCAAGTAGCTATGTTATCCTTCTCCTTGCTATTTTTTCCAATGCTATTGAGAGCACTAAAAAGATTCTTCACAATGATGGCATTTCTTTCCAACTTTGTATTGACACGAATCTTCAATTTGAAAAACATAGGTATCATCTTTTGCATCTTTAATAAGTGCATAAAAAGCTAACATTGCTCCACCAATGTCTTGTTACCAAAATACATCTTATATAGTCTTGAAACCCATAACTGAATGGTTCTTTCTAATATTTTCCCTTCCAAATTGGTAATAATCATTTCATCAATTTCAATTATCTATTTTGGTTTTATATAACCTTCATGTTGATTATAATTAAGAGATATGTAAGGTTCTTTTGCATTAGGTCCCTGTACATTGTCATGTTCGGCATGGTCAATTATGCAATTTACATTATGACCTGGTAGCATTTCATCCTCAAAATTTTCATTCTCTAAATTTTCAATTCTGGTATTATCATTTTCAATTGGTACATTTTCATTCTCCAACTGCATATATTCATTATTTGACTCTATGATTTCACCAAAGACTAATTCATCGTCAATTTGACTGACATTTAAGATACCTCATCTTTTCCTTTGGTGTTCTATTTTGTCCCTTCCCTATATGTTGCAATGTCTTCATTGGATAACTTCCTTTTGTCTTTAGCCTTTCAACGACTACTACTCTCCATTTAGATGACAATATCAGACACCTAGAGTTATATTATCAAACATTTTTCAATTGGTTGGCCCCAAAACATGAATTTTTGTAAAACCCATGAAAAAGACCCACAAAAAGTGATATTGTGGGGTCTGGAGTGACAGAATATTTGGGAAAAATCATACCAGCAATATCGGATATCAGATTTGAGATTGGATATTGGATTTCACTTTGGATATCCAATATTGGTGGCAAAAAAAATTGGAGAGAAAAACAAATTTGTGAGTTATATGCCTAATTTGAGTTATGAAATATGTAAAGATATAATATATAATCTATTAATATGTAATAATATATATTATTATATTATACTATTATTATTTTTACTATATTTTTATTAAATATAATAACATTATATATATATATATTTATATATATATATGTTATTAATATATATTATTAGTACTATCATCTATAAATTATAATCTATAATATATTATTATTATGACCTATGTTATATAATTTTTGGTTCTGGATTTGATTGTGTCATTTTTTTGCATCAACGTTTCAGATCATACTCTGTGATCCATCATTAGGATGAGAGAATGCAAGAATGAAAAAGTGTGATCTAAAATGTCGATGCGAAAAAATTGACACAATCAAATCTAGAAGCAAAAATTATACTCTAATGGATTGTGGAAATCTAATAAGATTGATGACCTATGTTATTAATATATAATATAATATTATGTTATTATTATTACAATCTATAAATATAATATATAAATAATTATTATCCTATGACCCCTTTCGACACATTTCATGACAACATATGTCCCTAGGGGTCATAGGACCCCTAAGAACATATTAGAATCATTAATATGGGTCAAAGGGGGTCATAGGATGACCTATGACCCCTTTCGACACATTCCATGATGACATATGTCCATACGGGTCTTAGGACCCCTAGGGACATATTAGAATTGTTTATATGGGTTGAAGGGGGTCAGTAGATGATCTATGACCCCTTTCAACACATTCTATGACGAAATATGTTCCTAGGTGTCCTAGGACCCCTAGAGACATATTAGAATCATTTATATGGGTCGAAGGGGGTCAAAGGATGACCTATGACCCCGTTTGATATATTCCATGACAACATTTGTCCCTAGGGGTCCTAGGATAATAAGAGACATATTAGAATAGTTTATACAGGTCAAAAGTGGTCACAGGATGACCTATGACCTCTTTTGACACATTCTATGATGACATATGTCCATAGGGGTCAGACACATTCTATAATGACATATGTCCCTATGGGTCATAGGACCCCTAAGGACATATTCAAATCGTTTATATGGGTTGAAAGAGGTTGTACGATGACTTATGACCCATTTCGACACATTCCATGATGACATATGTCTCTAGGACCCCCAGGGACATATTGGAATCAATTATATGTGTCAAATGGGGTCATAAGATGACCTATGACCCCTTTTGACACATTTCATGATGTCATATGTCTTTAGGGTCCTACAATAGCTAGGGACATATTAGATTCATTTATATGGGTCGAAGCGGTTCATAAGATGACCTATGACCCCTTCCAACACATTTTGTTATGACATATCCTTTGGGGTCATATTACAATCGCTTATATGAGTTGAAGGGGGTCATAGGATGACCTATGACTCCTTTTGACACATTTCATGATGACATATGCCTCTAGAGGTCCTAGGACACTGAGGGACATATTAGAACCATTTATATGGGTTGTAGGGTGTCATAAGATGACTTATGACCCCTTTTGACACATTCTATGATGACATCTGCCCCTAAGGGTCCTAAGCCTGCAAGGGACATATTAGAATCATTTATATGAGTCAAAGGGAGTCATAGAATGACCAATGGCCACTTTTGACATATTCCATGATGACATATGCCCCTAGGGGTCCTAGCACCCCTAGGGACATATTAGAATCATTTATATGGGTCATAGGGGCTTATAAGACATCCTATTACCCCTTTCAAGATATTTCATTATGACATATGCCCCTAGCGGTCCTAAGACCCTTAGGGACATATTTAAATCATTTATATGGGTTGAAAGGGGTCATAGGATGACCTATGACCACTTTCAACGTATTCCATGATGATATATGTCTCTATTGGTTCTAGGACCCCTAGGGACATATTAGAAGTGTTTATATGGGATGAAGGGGGTAATAGGTCTTTCAACACATTCCATGATGATATATGTCCCTAGGGGTCCTAAGACCCCTAGGGACATATTAGAATCATTTATATGGGTCGAAGGGAGTCATATGATGACTTGTGACACTTTTCAACACATTTCATGATGACATATGTCTCAAGGTACCCTTAGGGACATATTATAATTGTTTATATGGGTCAGAAGGGGTTAGAGGATGACCTATGACTCCTTTCAACACATTCCATTATGACATATGTTCCTAGTGGTCTTAAGACTATTAGAGACATATTAGAATCATTTATATGGGTCAAAGGGGGTCATAGGATGTCCTATGACCCCTTTCAACACATTCCATGATGACATATATCCCTAGGGGTCCTAGGAACCCTAGGGACATATTGGAATCATTTAAATAGGTCGAAGCTGGTCATAGGATGACCTATGACCCTTTTTGACACATTCCATGATGACATATGTCCCTAGGGGTCTTAGAAACCCTAGGGACATATTAGAATTGTTTAAATGGGTCGAAGGAGATAATTGGACAACTTGGTACCCCTTTTGACACATTTCATGATGATGTATATCCCTAGGAGTCCTAGGAACCCTAAAGACATATAAGAATCATTTATATGGGTCGAAGGGGGTCACAGAATGACCTATAACCCCTTTTAAGACATTCTATGATGACATGTGTCCTTAGGACCCCAAGGGATATATTAGAATCATTTATCCTTTTGACACATTCCATGACGACATATGTCCCTTGTTGTTTTAAGACCCCTATGAACATATTAGAATCATTTATATGGGTCAAAGGGGATCATAGGATAACCTATGACCCCTTTCAACAAATTTCATGATGACATATGTCCCTAGGGGTCTTAGGATGCCTAGAGATGTATTAGAATCATTTATATGGGTTGAAAGAACACATTCCATGATGACATATGTGCATAGGGATCCTAGGACCCCTAGGGACATATTAGAATTGTTTATATGGGTCAAAGGGAGTCAAAGGATGTCCTATGACCCCTTTAAACACATTCCATGATAACATATATCCCTAGGGATCATAGAACCTCTAGGTACATATTAGAATCGTTTATATGGGTCAAAGGGGGTCAAGCGATGACTTATGACCCCTTGATGACATATGTCACTAGGGGTCCTAGGACCTCTAGGGACATATTATAATTATTTATATGTGTCGAAAGGGGTCAGAAGATGACCTATGGCCCCTTTCATCAAATTTCATGATGACATACGTTGGACATATTAAAAACATTTATATGGGTCAAAGGGGGTGATGACATATGTCAGACATATTAAAAACATTTATATGGGTCAAAGGGGGTAATAGAATGACCTATGACCACTTTCCACACATTCCATGATGACATATGTCCATAGGGGTCCTAGGGATCTTAAACACATGTTAGAATCATTTATATGGGTCAAAGGGAGTCACAAGATAATGTATGACCCCTTTCAACAGATTCTATGATGACATATTAAAATTATTTATATAGGTTGAAGGTGGTTATAGAATGACCTATAACCCCTTTTGACACAATCTATGACAACATATGTCCCTAAGGTTCCAAAGAACCCTAGCCACATATTAGAATTGTTCATATGGGTTGAAGAGGGTTGCAGGATGACTTATGAGCCCTTTTGACACATTGCATGATGACATGTCTCTAAGGGTACTAGGACCCCTAGCATATTAGAATCATTTATATGGATCAAAGAGGGTCATAGGATGATCTATGACCCCTTTCGACACATTTCATGATGACATATGTCCCTAAGTGTCCTAGAACCCCTAGGGACATATTAGAATTATTTATATGGGTCGAAAGAGGACATAGGATGACTTATGACCCCTTTTGACACATTTCATGATGACATATGTCCCTAGGTGTCCTAAGACCCCTAGGGACATATTAGAATCATTTATATGGGTCGAAGTGGATTATAGGATGTCTAATGACCCCTTTTGACACATTCCATGATGACATATGTCTCTAGGGGTCCTAGGACTCCTAGGAGCATATTAAAATCATTTATATTGGTCAAAGGGTGTCATAGGATTACCTACGACCCCTTTTTACATTTTGTATTATGAAATATGTCTCTAGGGGTCCTAGTACTACTAGGAATATATTACAATTGTTGTTATGGGTCGAAGGGGGTCATAGGTCCTTTAGACATAGTCCATGATGAAATACGTTTAATATGTGTCGAAGGCTGTCATAGGATAACTTATGGCCACTTTCGACATATTCCATAATGGCATATGTCTGTAGGGGTCCTTGGAGCCCTAGAGACAACACATTCCATGATGACATACGTCCTAGGGGGTCCTACGAACCTTAGGAGCATATTAGAATCATTTATATGGGTCAAAGAGGGTCAAAGGATGACCTATGACACCTTTCAATACATTCCATCATGACATATGTCCTTAGGGGTCATAGGACCCATAAGGACATATTAGATTCATTTATATGTGTCAAAGTGATTTATAGGATGACAGATGACCACTTTCGATACATTCCATGATGACATATGTCCATAGGGGTCGTAGGACCCCTAAGAACATATTATAATCATTTATAGTGGTCGAAGAGGGCCATAAGATGACTTATGACCCCTTTCGACATATTGCATTACGACATATGTCTTTAGGGGTCCTATGACCCCTAAGGACATATTATAATTGTTTATATTGCTCGAAAGGGGTCAAAGGATGACTTATGACCCCTTTTGACACATTCCATTATGACATATGTCCCTAGGGGTCTTAGGATCCCTAAAAACATATTATAATCATTTATATGGGACCTATGACCCCTTTCAATACATTAGATGACAACATATGTCCCTTGGGGTCCTAGGACCCTTAGCAACATATTAGAATTGTTTATATCATTTGAAAGGGGTCATATGCTGACTAATGAAACCTTTCAATAGATTCTATGATGACATATGTCCCTCAGGGTCCGTGGACTCTTAAAGACATTTTAGAATCTTTTATATAGGTCGAAGGGGGTCACAAGACAACCTATGACTCCTTTCGACACATTTCATGATGACATATGCCCATAGGGGTCCTAGCACCCCTAGGGACATATTAAAATCATTTATATCAGTCCAAGGGGGTCACTAGATGACTTATAACCCCTTTTGATACATTCCATCATGACATATGTCCCTTGGGGTCGTAGGACCCTTAGGGACATATTAGAATCATTTATATGGGTCAAAGAGCGTCATGGGATGATCAATGACTTTGTTTGACACATTCAATGATGACATATGTCCCTAGGGTCCAAAGACCCCTAGTGACATATTAGATTCATTTATATGGATCAATTGGGGTCATAGGTCCTTTTGACATATTCTATGACAATATATGTCCGTAGGGGCACTAGGATCCCTAGAAACATATTAGAAAGACTTCTATATGTCAAAGGGGGTCACTTGATGACCTATTACCCCGTTAGACACATTTTATGATGACATATGTCCTTAGGGGTCCGAGGACCCCTAGGGACATATTAGAATTATTTATATGGTTTGAAGGGGGTCATAGGATGAACAATGACTCCTTTCGACACATTTCATGATGACATATGTCTCTAGTGGTCCTAAGACCCTTAGGGATATATTAAAATTGTTTACATGAGTTGAAAGGGATCATAGGATGACCTATGACCCCTTTCGACACATTCCATGACAACATATGTCCATAGGGGTCTTAGGAGCCTTAGGGACATATTAGAATAGTTTATATGGGTCAAAGGTTGTCACAGGATGTCCAATGACCCCTTTTGACACATTCGATGACGAGATACATCCCTAGGACCCCTAGAGACATATTAGAATCATTTATGGGTTGAAGGGGGTCATTGGATGACCTGTGACCTTTTTCGACACATTTCATGATGGAATATGTCCATAGAGGTCTTAAAAATCCTTGTGACATATTAGAGTCATTTATATGGGTCAAAAGAGGTCATAAGATGACCTATGACCCTGTTCGACACACTCTATGATGACATATGTATTAGAATCATTTATATGGGTTGAAAGGGGTCACAAGATAACCTCTAACCCCTTTCGAAATATTCCATGATGATATATATCCCTATGAGTCCTAGGAACCCTCGGGACGTATTAGAAACGTTTATATGGTTCGAAGGGGGTCATAGGATGACTTAGGACCCCTTTCAACACATTCCATTACAACATATGTCCTTTGCAATTCTAGGACCCCTAGGGATATATTAGAATCATTTATATGAGTCAAAGGGGTTCATAGGTCATTTCAATAGATTCCATGACAATATATGTCTCTAGAGGTCCTAGGACATCTAGGGACATATTAGAATCATTTATATCGATCGAAGGAGGTCATAGGATGACCTATGACCCCTTTCGACACATTCCACGATGACATATGTCCCTTGGGGTCCTAAGACCCCTATATGAGCTCAAGGGGGTCATTGGATGACCTATGTAACATTTTGACACATTCCATGATGACATATGTCCCTAGGGGTACTAGGACCTTTAGGCACATATTAAAATTGTTTATATGGATTGAAGTGGTTCATAAGATGACTTATGACCCCTTTCAACACATTCCATGATGACATATGTCTTAAGGGGTCTTAAGACATCTACGGACATATTAGAATTATTTATATTTGTCGAAGGGCATCATATAGGATGACCTATGACCCTGCTCGACACTTTTCAAGATGACATATGTCTATAGGGGTCATAGAATCCTGAAGGAAATATTAGTCATTTATAAGGGGTGAAGGTAGTTTTCGGATGACCTATGACCCCTTTCAACACATTCTATGATGACATATGTCTCTAGGCTTCGTAGGACCCCAAAGAAAATAGTATAATTTTTTATATGGGTCGAAAGGGGTCATAAAATGACCTATGACCCTTTTCGACACATTCCATGATGACATATTTACATAGGAGTCCTAAGACCCCTAAGGACATATTAGTATCATTTATATGGGTCGAAAGCCCTTTTGACACATTCAATGATGACATATGTTCGTAGGGGTCCTAAAACCCCTAGGGACATATTAGAATTATTTATATGGGTCGAAGGTGGTCATAGGTCACCCTATGACTCCTTGTGACATATTCAATCACAACATATGTCCTTATGGTTCCTAGGACCCCTAGAGACATATTAGAATCATTTATATGGGTTGAAAGGGGTCATAAGATGATGTGTGACCCCTTTTGACACATTTTATGATGACATATGTTCATAGGGGTGTTAGAACATCTAAGGACATATTACAAGTGTTTATATGGGTTGAAGGGTGTCAAGAGTTCATCTATGAGCCCTTTGGACACATTCCATGACAACATATGTGTCTAAGGGTCTTAGGACCGCTAGGGTCATATTAGAATCATTTATATGGGTCAGAGGTGGTCACAAGATGACCTATGACCCCTTTCAACACATTAGATGACAACATGTCCCTTGGGGTCCTAAGATTTCCAACAACATATTAGAATCATTTATATCATTCGAAAGGGGTCATAGGATGACCTATAACACCTTTCAATAGATTCTATGATGACATATGTCCCTGGGGGTCTTTGGACCCCAGTGACATATTAGAATCTTTTATATGGGTCATAGGGTGTCACAAGATAACCTATGACCCCTTTCGACACATTTCATGATAACATCTGTCTCCAAGGGTCCTAGGACCCTTAGGGACATATTAGAATCATTTATATGGGTCGAAGGGGGTGATAGGATAAACTATCACCCCTTTTAATATATTCCATGACAACATATGTCTCGAGGGTTCCTAGGACCCCTAGAAAAATATTAGAATCATTTATAAGGGTTGAAGGGGGTCATAAGATGACCTATGACCCCTTTTGACACATTCAATGACAACATATGTTTCTAGGGGTCGTAGGACCTATAGCTACATATTATAATTATTTAAATTAGTCAAAGGGGCTTATTGGATGACCTATGATCAATTTTGACACATTCCATGATGACATATTTTTTTAAGGGTCCTAGGACCTTTAGGGACATATTATAATTGTTTATATAGGTAGAAAGCAGTCATAGGATGACTTATGACCCCTTTCAACATATTTCATGATGACATATGTTCAAAGGAGTCCTAAGATCTCTAGGGACTTATTAGAATCATTTATATGGGTGGAAGGAGGTCACTGGATGATGTATAAACCCTTTTGACACATTACATAATGACATATGTCCCTAGGGTTGCTAGGACACTTAGGGACATATTAGAATTATTTATATGGGTTGAAGGGGGCATATAATGACTTATGAACTCATTTAACACATTCCATGACAACATATGTCTCTAGGTGTCTTACAACCCTAAGGGACATATTAGAATCATTAATAGGATGACCTATGACTCATTTCAACACATTCCATGACAACATATCCCTAGAGGTCTTAGGACCCCTAAAAACATATTAGAATTGTTTATATGGGTCAAAGGGTGTCATAGAATGACTTGTGACCCTGTTTGACACATTTCATCATGACATATGTCTCTAAGAATCCTTGGAGCACTAGGGACATATTATAACTATTTATATGGGTTGAATGGGGTCACAGGATGACCTATGACCCCTTTCGACACATTCCATGATAAAATTCATCCTTAGGGGTGCTAGGACTCCTAGGAACATATTCGAATTATTTATATGGGTCAAAGGGTGTCATAGGATGACCTATGTCCCCTTTCAACACATTCCATAATGACCTATGTCCCTAGAGGTCCTAAGACTACTAGGGACATATTAGATTTCTTTATATGTGGGTCGAATGGGATCATAGGATAACTTATGACTCCTTTTGATAGATTCCATGATGACATATATATTAAAATTATTTATATAGGTCAAAGGGAGTCATAGGATGACTTACAACCCCTTTCGACACACTCTATGATGATTTATGTCTCTAGGGGTGCTAGGACCCATAAGGACCTAGTATTATTTTTTATATTAGTTGAATGTGATTAGAGGATGACCTATGACCCCTCTTGATACATTCCATGATGACATATGTCCGTAGGGGTCAAAAAGGGTCATGGGATGACCTATGACTCCTTTTGACACATTCCATGACGACGTATGTCCCTAGGGGTCCTAAGACCCCTAAGTAGATATTAGAAATATTTATATAGGTCAAAAGGGGTCAAAGGATAACCTGTGACCGCTTTGAACATATTTTATAATGACATATGTCCCTAGGGGTACTAGGACCTCTAAGAACATATTAGAAACATTTATATCAGTCGAAGGGGTTCACAAGATGAGCTATGATCCCTTTCGAGACATTCCATGATGACATATGTCCTGAGGGGTTCTATGAACCCTAGCAACATATTATAATTATTTTTATGGGTCGAAAAGGGTCATAGGTCATTCGACACATTTCATTATGACATGTCTCTAAGGGCCCTACGACTCCTAGGGACATATTAGAATTGTTTATATGGGTTGAAAGGTGTCATAGGATGACCTATGACCCCTTTCAACCAATTCCATAATGACATATGTTCCTAGGTGTCCTACCTCTAAGGATATATTAGAATCATTTATATGTGTCAAAGGGGGTCATAGGACGACCTATTACCCCTTTCGATAATTTCCATGATGACATATGTCCCTAGGGGTCCCTAGGGACATTACAATTATTTATATGGTTTGAAGGAGGTCATAAGATGACCTATGACCCTTTTTGACACATTCCATGATAACATATGTTTCTAGCGGTCTTAGGACCCCTAGGGACATATTCGAATCTTTTGTATGGTTCGAAGGGGATCATATGTAATCCTATGACCCCTTTTGACACATTTTATGATAACATATGTCTCTAGCTGTCCTAAGACCGCTAGGGACATATTAAAATTATTTATATGGGTTGACAGGTGTCATAAGATGACTTATGACATCGTTTGATACATTCTATGACCACATATGTCTCTAGGGGTCCTAGGAACCCTAGGGACATATTATAATTGTTTATATGGGCTGAAATAGGTCAGAGGATGATCTATAACCCCTTTTGACACATTTCATAATGAAATACATCTCTAAGGGTCCTACGACCTCTAGGGACATTTTAGAATTGTTTATATGAGTTGAAAGTGGTCATAGGGTCACTTATGACCCATTTTGACACATTTCATAACGACATATGTCCCTAGGGGTTCTAGGATACTTAGGGACAGATTATAATTATTTATATGGGTCCAAGAGGGTCATAGGATGACCTATGAGCCCTTTTGACACATTCCATGATGACATATGTCTCTAATTGTCTTAGCACCCCTAAAGACATTATAATTATTTATATTGAAAGTGGTCAGAGGATGATCTATGAACCCTTTAGACACATTCCATGATGACATATGTCACTAGGACCACTAGATATATATTAGACACATTCCATAATGATATATGTCCCTAAGGGTCCTAAGCCCCTAGGGAGATATTGCAATCATTTATATGGTCAAAGGGGGTCACAAGATGACCTATGAAGACACTAAACACATCCTGTTATGACATATGTCCCTAGGGGTACTAGGACCCCTAGGGACATATTAAAAATATTTATATAGGTTGAAGGGTGTCACAGGATGAGCCATGATCTGTTTTGACACATTCTATGATGACACATGTTTCTAGAGGTTCTACGACCCCTAGGGATGTATATTATAATCATTTATATGGGTCGAAGGGGGTCACATGATGAGCTATGATCCCTTTCGACACATTCCATGATGACACATGTCCCTAGGGATCCTAAGACCCCTAGGGACATTTTTGAATCCTTTATATAGGTAGAAGTGGCTTATAGGATGACCTATAAGGACCCCTAGGGAAATATTAGAATCATTTACATTGGTGAAAGGGGGTCATAGGATGACCTATGACACCGTTTGACACATTGCATGTTCACATATGTCCTATATTAGAATCATTTAAATGGGTTGAAGGTGCTCATAAGATGACCTATAATCCCGTTCAACACATTTCATGATGACATAGTTTTCTAGTTACCCTTAGGCACATTATAATTATTTATATTGGTCGAAAGGGGTAAGAGGATGACCTTGGACCCATTTCGACACATTTCATGATGACATATGTCCCTAGCGGTCTTAGGACCCCTAGGGGCATATTAGAATCATATATATGGGTCAAAAGGGGTCATAGGATGACCTATAACCCCTTTCAATACATTTCATGATGACATATATCCCTAGGGGTCTTACGAACCCTAGGGACATATTAGAATCATTTAAACAGGTTGAAGGGGGTCATTGGATGACCTATGACCCCGTTCGACACATTCTATGATGAGATATGTCCCTAGGGGTCCTAAGACCAGTAGGGACATATTAAAATCATTTATATGGGTTGAAGGGGGTCATGGGATGACCTATGACCCCTTTTGACACATTCCATAACCTAGTTGTACTATGACCCCTATGGACATATTAGTATCATTTATTTGCGTCGAAGGAGTTTATAAGATGACCTATGACCCTGTTTGACACATTCCATGAAGACATGTTTCTAAGGGTCCTAGGACCATTAGGGATATATTAGAAATATTTATATGCATTGAAAGAACACATTCTATGATGACATATGTCCATATGTGCCTTAGGACCCCTAGGGATATATTAGAATTGTTTATATGGGTCGAAGGGGGTCACAAGATGTCCTATGACCACTTTCAACAAATTTCATGATGACATATGTCCCTCAGGGTCCTAGAACCCCTAGGAACATATTAGAATTGTTTATATGGGTCAAAGGTGGTCAAACGATGACTTATGACCCCTTGATGACATATGTCTCTAAGGGTCCTAAGACCCCTAGGGACATTATAAATATTTATATGGGTCAAACAGTGTCATAGAATGATCTATGACCACTTTTGACACAATTTATGATGACATATGTCCATAGCAATCCTAGGAATCTTAAAGACATATTAGAATCGTTTATATGGGTCGAAAGGGGTCAGAAGATAATGTATGACCCCTTTCGACACATTCGATTATGACATATGTCCCTAGGAGTTTTTGGACACCTAGGCAAATATTAAATTCATTTATATGGGTTGAAGGGGGTCACAGGATGACCTATAACCCCTTTTGACACAATCCATAATGACATATGTGCCTAGGGGTCCTATGGACATATTAGAATTATTTATATGGGTTGAAGGGTGTCACAGGACAACCTCTGACCCCTTTCAACACATTGCATGATTACGTATGCCCTTACGAGTCCTAAGACCCCTAAGGACATATTAGAATAATTTATATGGGTCAAAGAGGGTCACGAGATGACCTATGATCCCTTTCAGGGATATTAAAATTGTTTATATGCGTCAAAAAGGGACATAGGATGACCTATAAGTCCTTTTGACACATTCAATTATGACATATGTCCCTAGGTGTCCTAGGACCCCTAGGGACATATTAGAATTATTTATATTGGTTGAAAAGGGTCATTGGATAACCTATGATCCCTTTTGACACATTCCATAATGACATATGTCTCTAGCCATCCTAGGACTCCTAGGGACATATTATAATTTTTTATATGGGTCCAAATTGGTCATAGCATAACCTGTGACACCTATCGAAAACTTCAATGACAACATATGTTGATAGGGGTTGTAGGAGCCCTGGGGACATATTAGAATCATTTATATGGGTGTAAGGGGATCTCAAGAAGTCCTCTGAACCCTTTCAAAACATTCCATGATGACATATGTCCCCAGGGTTCCAAAGACCCCTAAGGGCATATTAGAATCCTTTATATATATCAAAGGTGGTCATAGGATGACCTATGATGCCTTTCGACACATTTCATGATGACATATGTCCCTAGGGGTCCTATGACCCCAAGTGACATATTAGAATCATTTATATGGGTTGAAGTTGGTCATAGGATGACTTATGACCCCTTTTAACACATTCTATGATGACATATGAGTTTAGGGGTCCTAGCACCTCTAGGGACATATTACAATCATTTATATGGGTTGAAGAGTGTCATAGGATGATCTATGACCCCTTTTGACACATTATATGACAACATATGTCCCTAGAGGTCTTAAGCCCCTTAGTCACATATTAGAATCATTTATATGGGTCGAAGGGGGTCATAGGATGACTTATGACCCTTTTGAAACTTTCCATGAGGACATATGTCTCTAAGGGTCCTATGAACCTTAAGGACATATAATTTTTTATATTATTTGAAAGAGGTCAGAGGATGATATATGACCTTTTTCAACAAATTCCATGATGACATATGTCCCTATGGGTGTTAGGACTCCTAAGAACACATTAGAATCATTTATATGGGTCGATGTAAGTCACAGGATGACCCCTTTGAACACATTTCATGATGACATATGTCCCTAGGGGTCCTAAAAATCCTAGGGACATATAAGAATCATTTATATGGGTCGACGAGAGTCATAGGATGACCTATGACCCCTTTAGACATATTCTTTGATGACATATGTCTCTAGGGGTACTAAGTTTCTTAGAGAAATGTTAGAAATATTTATATAGGTCGAAGGGGGTCACAGGATGACTTATGATATTTTTTGACACATTTCATGATAACATATGTCCTTAGGGGTCCTAATAGGGATCTTAAGACCCCTAGGGACATATTAGAATCATTTATATGGGTTGAAGGAGGTCATAGGTCCTTTCGACAC